>VYXD01016793.1:0-32922 GCA_013397195.1 Hylia prasina
AGATTCAGAAAATGAGGATGTATTAAAGAATCTGACTGTTTTTCAGTGTCTTTATTCCCATTACTTTCTTTTCAGTATATAAATATCTTAATAAGGAACCATTGAGAAAGTGAAAAAATGTGTAGTTACAATTACAATTTCCATCATCAGTTACTGGCCTTCTTTATCCCACTCTGTGCCCAGGCATATTTACATTACTTTATTTTGCATTTTTGAAAAGATCAGTCCTCTGGTCTATGAGAGAGGCTTTGCTCTTGAGATATGAATGATCTGACATAATCTAAAGAGGTATACCCTCAGCTGTGCTGATATGAGGTAAATAAATTAATATGGGAACCTGTGATTTAACCTCTTCAGTGAAATCCATTTTGGTATAATCTTCTATCTTTGCTTGTTGCAGCTTTTCTATACTACAAGAACATTTTAAAATTCTGAAGCTAAACTCCTCTGAAATCCATCATGTATCCTTTAAGAGCTTTTAAATAATGCCATATGAATTTAGTGATTTCACCTTCTCTGTACCAATAGAACTTTAATAAAACTGTGACTTCACTAATAATAAATACAGCATTTGCATAACATCTTATAAATTATTTTCATTTTCACTTACAAAAAATCTAGATAATCATAAAAAATAATGTTGTCAATTTAGCAATTAAAGACATATTTAGACACAAATATATACAGATAGATATTCCTTTCTTCAATTATTTTTTTTTTTTTACTATAACATTTTTTAATTCAATTCCTCCCATGATTTCTCCACTCTGTACAGAACTTTAGGAAGATAACAGAGGTTGCATATTGTGGAATTGCAAGAATGCAGTTCAACCTATTGCTTGTGCACCTGATGCAGTCTGATGGTTACAAAACAGAGGAGGCTTTTGCCCTTTTAGGGCTGCAGATGGAAGAGGCAGCACGTCTACTGCACTCTCATAACAATTAACTTTTTGTACTTCTGAGATCAGAGTGCCATATTACTCCTAACCAACAACAGTCTTCAGGAGTTCTTGAAATTTTGGCAATGAAACCTGACATCTGATGGTCTTTCTGTACACTGGGATCAACCAGTAAAATGAGAAATCCTACATAATTTAGTCATCAGAATGAACACTATATCCATTATAGCTATATTGTTACATCACTATTTATACCAACATCATTATACCTATTTAGGTCTCTCTCAAGCTTATAAATCCTAAGCACTAAAGCTGCCAAAACCATTATAAACCTGATTCCTCTCCAGCTGGAATTACGTGAGACCTCGAGTCGGTCCCACAGCTGACCACTGCCAGATGGGGAGGTTTCCTCCTCTGTGGCTGCAGGAGCAGCTCTTCCTCCCTCCTTCACACGGTGTCATTCTGCTCCTTTTTAGGCTGTGCCCCAGATCATCGCTCAAAAGACTGATTGCACTATCCCAGCAGAAAACCATCTGAAATTGCCGCATGGAGAGGCCTGATATATGTTGCAGCTAAAGCAAGGTAAACAGAGACAGCATGCAGCAGGGAGCAGTGACAAGGTGTTAGATTGGCTCAAGCTGTCTTGTGTAATTTTGTTTTTGAAAGTGAAGTGACACAGCTTTTGTAGCTTGGATAGGAAAAGTAGTGTTAGCTCTGTTTGGTCTTTTTTTGTTTGTTTGAGTTTTGGTGGGACTTTTTTTAAACTGCATGTTAGTTCTAGTAGTTATCATCTGTGCTGGTTTTGCTGGGATAGAGTTCTTTTCTTCACAGTAGCTAGTATGGGGCTGTGCTTTTGGATTTTTTAATGGAAACAGCATGGATAATTCAGGGATATTTTTGTTTCTGCTGAGGAGCTCTTACACAGAGCCAAGGCCTTTTCTGCCTCTCATTCCGTCACACCAGCGAGGGGGCTGAGGGAGCACAAGGAGTTGGGAGGGGACACAGGAGGGACAGGTGACTCCAGCTGACCCATGGCATATCCCAGACCATCTGGCATTGTGCTCAGGGTATCGAGCTGGGGGAACAAGAGGAAAGCAGGGAGGCTCAGAGTGATGGCCTTTGTCTTCCCAGTGATGGCGATGGCTGAACGGCTGAATGCCCATGGGAAGGGGTGAATGAGTTCCTTGCTTTCCTTTACTTGCATGCATGGATTTTGCTCTCCCTGTTGAGCTGTCTTTGTCTCAGCACACAAGTTTTCTCATTTTAACTCTTATTCTCTCCCCCATGCCACCAGGGAGGAGTGAAGGAGCAGCTGGGTGAGGTTTACTTGCTGGCTGGGGCTAAACCATGACATGCCATACTGAGGAAGTTTACTTTAGGTTTGAAACTATCCTGGGACCTTGGAATTTGTTTGGGGCCTTGGAATTGGTTTGGAAATGTTGATGATTTTTTTCTAATGTGATTTTGTAGCTCCTGTTAATACCTAAGTTAGTCAAAGTTTTGAGGAAGATATGTCTAGTTGTGTCTCCACCCCCTGGAAAATTAAATACTGGTGAACAAAGCTAAATACTTTAAAAATGTATACTAGAAAATTAGATTGACTATTTAACCTTTTTGAACAGAGAATGTTCATCTATTAGGGAAGAGAAAACCATAATAATAATAATTATACACAGTTTTCCCCTACCAATGAATTCTTGCTTTCAGGAAATCAATTTTGAGCTCCAACTAAGAGTTCCCAATTCCCTTTCATTCTTAAGAAACTCTTCACGTCCCATTCAAGGCCCTGTTAGTACAAGCATCTTGATGTGAGCCTGCTCAACCATTTGGTCTCTGAAATATACTGAGCATCTATATCCAGGTTGTTTTGTTATTTATTTAGAAAAATATAAGAATGCAGGAGTAGCCATACTTGTGCACAAAATAAACTCCCAAATACAGTATCCATCCCATGATCATTAAAATAGTTTCAGCTGTAGATATAATTGCCATTTGATACTGACAATCATCACTATATGCAGTGGAAAGTTGTACAATTACTATGCCTCAAAATGAACTTATGTATCTAATTTTATCTTTCTGTTGAACTGGCAACATGGCAAAATTTTTTTTGGAGGGAAAAATATTCAAATTAAATAAAATCTTCCAAGGCAGAATTTTTTGTTTTTCCTTTTCTACCCAAGTAACTGTATTGTATTTTAAATAGCTTTGAAACTTTGGATTGCTCTTTGCGACCTTTATTTAATGAAATCAATAAAAAATTTCATTGGACAAATCATGTCATGTTTTAGTAATGAATATGGCAAACATTTTCATTAAAAGGAACATATAGATTTAGACTTAGACTAAATATTGACCTATTTAACTTGGAATATCAGCCCATATACATTCACAAAGCAGTTAAGTCAAGAAGCACACAGGGGTATAACAGGAAGCACTTTTTTATTTCAGAATCAAAAGCTGCTCTACAACACATCTAGTTAAAAATTATAGCAAAACAGTAATTAAAAAACCTACAGCAAAATAAAATATTAAATATAAAGCATTGACAGAAAAGTTCACTGCATGCATTTAAAAAAAGGATCAGAGGAGATTTATTTTTATGTTTTTAAATGATTTATTTTGTGATCAGAAAACAAACAAACAAAATATACCCCTTAAAACCCGTATTAAAACCAACAGAAAGAAACAGTTTTCCTTCCTTCTCATTTTATGGGTGACGACAGATGTTACTTGGTCTTTTAGGAGTGAAGACCTCTTTAAGAATTGTTGCTAAGAATTTAGAGCTTAGTTATCCTAAACTATCTGAGATTGTTGACTTTAATCCACTTAGTTTCAGGAAAAAAGTGCATAATTTCTCTTACCTGCTGGTCTGCTGAGCCTTCATTTTTAAATTTTTTTTTAATGTTAAAAATCAGCTGGAATCCCTTTCTGTGGCCATATGACTTGATGCTAGGAAGGATTTTGAGAAAATAGGATAATGTTATTCACAGAAAGCCTTTGAACTATTTTTTTGTAGGGAACAGACTATTGACTGTGTCAGCATCTCTCATACTTGGCGCAAAGACTTAGCATGGAAAAACAACCCATTCTGCAATGAAACAGAAGACATGATTGCCTGGAATTGATCTTATTAGCCCCAAAAGCAATACAATACTTTCCTCAACTGATTTGACGTAGGATTCACCCAAACTGATTTCTGAATATATGAATTTACATTGCTGCCATTTTATTTTATCCTGTTCTAGACAAAAAACTCTTCTAACATATTGAGCTTTGCAACCAAATACCTACATAAAAGGTTAATTGGAAAAAAACCAAAATGCCTGTGCTCTGTTTCAAAACCCAGTCTCACTGAAGCTTATAGAGCATGTGTTTTAAATGGCATATTAGCACCAAAAGGCTGTCTGTATAGAATTACCTTTAACTAGCACTTCAAATCTGCCTACAATTTCTTCACATGAATTAAATTGGAAGTCTATTTAAAAGTATTTAAGCTTTTAAATATGGGGTTTTGGATATTTTTTTAATTTGATGTGCTATAATGAATTTTTTCATCAAATTAATGGGAACAAATGCTGCAATATAATAGCTACTGGTGACGCTTTTCTTATTAACTGTGGAAGCTACAGATCAAATTCTTCTTTCAGATGAATTGTTGTGGGATCAGCATCGTTCAGTTTCTCAGGAGTTACAAGCAATGTCTTTCAGCAATTGCACGTCATCTCTCTGAATAATTTTCTAAATCTGACAGACAAATTCAACCCTGATGCAAGCTGAATGCCCTCTAGTTTACACCACAGTGAAATGAACCATTGCAGCCCATTTTTGAACACTGTCCTCAGGAACTCTCTCATAATATACTGGCTACAATGACTGCATTTGTTGACATTTCTATTCAATCCTACAGCCTAGATATGCCTTACTCCACTGTTCTGATTCTGGAGGAAATCTATTGAAGTCAATGGAGGTACATGAGTTTAAATAGCTGTACAAGGAGAAATGCATCATGTGAGTTAGAGTAGACAAGGATGAATTCACTGTCCTCATTTAACTTGCAGCTTAAGCTTGTGGCATTCCCTGCAGTTTCTGGAGGTAGGAGAATGGTGCACTAACTCACTATCATCCTGTCAAGTACATCTGTGTGGCTTTTATTAGGTCTGCAATTGTGGTTCAGTATAAAATAAAACAAAGGAAATCCTGGTTTATCAGTTTTATGACAGCGGCACCCTTTCTGTGCTGAAGAAAGTGGAAAAATGGTTTCCTGTCAGTCCAGCTGCTGAATGGGGCAGAAACATATCCACAGGGATTTAAGGAGCAATACTTTTGTGACATTAGACCTTGCCTTGTTGTAAGGGAGAAATCTGAAATCTTTGCAAGATTCTTACTTTCAGTTTTTGTGTTGTCATTTAGGTGCAGTTTCAGACCATGACAGAAAATGATTTGGGGTTGAACAGCACTCAGAATTTGACCTGCTGAGCCACCATGGGCTGCTGTGCCAAGCCTGGGGACAGTGCAGTGCCCACCCTCCCCAGACACCCCCAGTGAAGAGAGAGGATCTGGGCTGGGCCAGGGGTGCCTTTGGCCCCGAGCTCAGCCACAAGAGCAGCCCCTGGGCATCAGGGGCAGGAATGGTGAGACACATTTCCAGGGTGGGAGGCAAGGTTAGAGTGATAACACAGATCCAAGGACAAGCCACTCTGTGGGTTAGGGGCAGAGTCAGCTGAATGGATGGATGGATGGACGGATGGATGGATGGATGGATGGATGGATGGATGAAATGCTGGAGTGTGGTAAATCTGCAACACAGATGTAACGTATTGTCCAGAACTGAAGCCAATCTTGAGAGCCTCAGTTTAAAAGAAGACCCCAGGGAAGGGCTGTGGCCTTTGTTTAATATTCTGCTGTTTTTTTGTCTCTTTCTCAATTAGTCCTGAGCTGGGGCAGCCAAAACCTTTGAGAAGGGGAGGATGCAGTAAAAGCCTGCAGGGTGTGCATTTATGTTATATCTGTGTACACTAAGATAGAAAAGGTCATGGTTAGTGTGAATTAGCTGCTGTTTTGAGCTACTGTAGCTGGACTTCTAGAACCCCCTGTGGTTAAATGTTTACAAAGATAACTTGGACTGCTCCTGGAGATTCTTTCTGGATGAAAGCTGCTGTGGGCTCTTCATTTGGGAGTAAGTCAAATCCGTGAAACCAAAACTAAAAACTCCTATAAAGCACGTATTCCTATTCACAGGAAAAATTTTAATCCTTGTATCTTGTTGTTATTGTTATTTGTTCAATTTTCTTTAGTAAATTCTTAAAATCTTGGAATTCTCAGGTGCATAAGATCAGGATTATTGTTTTAATAACTGTCCCCACTTAGAAGCAATGCATCTTTTTAGAAGTCAACTTGTGCATTTTGCTTGCTATAGTTTTCAAGGAGTAATAATTTACTCTTTCTCCATTTTTCCTTCCTACTTACCCATGCACTGCATGATACTTAAAATGAGTTTGGTATTTCTACTGGTGGTTCCTTTAGAATTGACTGAGAGTTTATTGTCTGACGTTTTTAGAATGACCCTAGGAGCTCTAACAGTAGTTTACCTCCTTGCAAATAAGGCTCATTTCACAGCAGTAATCTATGAATATCTCTTTGGGGAGACCTTACTTTCCTTGGTACTAGGTAAGGGGTACAAAAAACTCTTCTCCTCTCAGCAATTCACAGGTTTTGATGACTTCCAACTGACTCTATTATCTCAGAATTGGAATTTCTTCCATATGTGAATTTAACAGTAGGGTTGTTAATTTATAGTACTGCTGCTTTGCCTGGCAATGGTGACTTCCTTAAATAAGTCTCCCATAGTAGTTTAACCCTGTTTAGTGAAAAACAGACATTTTTTTGCCATGTTCTTATTACCTTTTTTGGGTGGTTTGGAGTCTTAAAAGTTTATCAAACGTCTTAAATTTTCCCTTTTAAATCTAATTAAAAAACCCCAAAAGGCAAATAAATGCCCTCCAGCTGTTGACTTGACACTGCAGAAATGTTTTGGTATTGGATTACAGTGGAGCCTTCAGGATATGTGTTACGAAATCTACCATTGCATTTTACCTCCATTTTTCTGTGTGGATTCTTTTCTCCTTTTTATCACCCTGTTCAGCCTCCTCTATCTCAATGCACCTGTAATCCTACATGGCAAAAATCCTCAGTTTGTTGTTGGATGCCTCCTTTTAAATTCTCAGTATACAGACTTTTTCATAATGTGATAAGCAGCCATTTACACGTGAAGATTTTAGCAGTGGAAGTGGAACTGTGCTCTCCTTTCTGCTCAAGACACTAACAAAGCAGGTTCTGGGAACTCATATTATACTTAAATGCTGTAGTTTGTAAGGCACCAATTTTCAATGTCAGCATGTATTCTTACTTGTAACAGCCTGGGGGAGTGTCTGTGGATGCACATCTCCTCTATTCTCAATCCTTTGAAAGAGAATAATGGGTGTGCAAAGTCTCTCCAACGACTTGCACAGGTATTCATAACATAAAACATCCTTATCTGTGAGCACAGCTTGCTTTCACTTTCAAATGAAGACTTCAGATTCTTTTTTCTTTTAAGATGGAGGTAAATATTTAAATCTCTGTGAATGTTACTTTTTGACAAATGATACAGGCAAGACAGGTAATTTGTTATGGCTTCTTTATTAGTTATCCAATGCTGAAGTCCAGATCTTAATCTGTAGTGAAGTACAAGGATGGGAGGTGCTTGAAGATCCCAGCTGTACATTGATAGCAAGGTAAAGGAAGAACTGGCAGGTGAAGGAGCCTCTCTGACCCAGAGAACCAGAACTATAATTTGTCAGATGGGCCAAAAAAATGTAGCAAGGAAAAAACCCCATAGATGTAGTCAAGGCTGTTTGTGGCATTTTAGTTTTGTCTGCCTGAATGGTGATCAAGTGAGCTGTCATAGTGGGGCCAGTCTGAGGGAGAATGTTCACAGTAAAAGCAATGTCCTTGGTTAGCAGTGTCTATGTTCTTTGCACTGCTGTTGAAGATTTGTGCTTTAATCCAGCAGAAAAGCTCACAGCCTCTCCTCACAGTTTATTTTCTGCATGATCCTTTGGTTAAGTCGTAATCCTATGTGTGGCATTGCAGTCAGGAAAATTATGT
Organism: Hylia prasina; assembly: GCA_013397195.1. Lineage (NCBI taxonomy): Eukaryota > Metazoa > Chordata > Aves > Passeriformes > Sylviidae > Hylia > Hylia prasina. The sequence goes on from VYXD01016793.1 coordinate 8,049, forward strand.
CACAAATCCAGCATAATGTTTTTTTCTGTAGGATGAAGTAGTAAAAGGAACTGGAGGAACTGGAGAGAGGGCATAATGTAGTTTATAGAAATCTTTGACACATAGAATGGTATTTCTTCCTTTCTTTTCATTTAAGAACTTTTCAGCATAGCGTGTACAGACCCTGGGACTGCTACAGCAAAATAGGTTTTGGTCTGTGTTTTCCTCTTCCCTATGTTCTCATATTAATCACATTTCCTTTTGTTTGGGAAGGGAACATAATTGTGACTATTTTTTAATGAGTATATTTGTAACAACTTTATAATTAGAACAGTCTGTCTAAAGGGAATAAAAAAGGAAATATTTTTGCTGGAGGACTGAACTGGGACTTGAGGATCAGTGGATAATAAGTTTTCTACCATGACACTTAATATATGAGGTTATTTTGGAGTGTGTGCTGTCTTTCCACATGTATTCACAACACATAATCTCTTTTGTCAAAAGTGGAAGTGTTACTATAACATAATAAAACATCACTGCATAGTATTTATGATACTGCAAATAAGAGGCAGGGCTGAACACATCTGTGCATATTTCATGAGAATAGTGGTGCTGTTCCATATTTAAAATGTTCTTTTTATTTATTGCTTTCTTTATAGACACTTGTAAGATGTTTATCACCAGGTTGTCTTTAATATATTAGTGCTATGTATTTTGATAAATGTCAACAGAGCTACAGAGAAGGATGGGGATTAATTCATAAAATTCTACAATTTTTTAGCACAAATATTGTACATGTTTAATTAATTATATGGAAGTACTTTAAAATTGCATTAACTTGAAATCCAAGGAGAGTCTGGCCTACACTGCTCCTGCACTAAGTAGACTTTTACAATGTAAGAAATTATGTCAGATGACAGCAGTGGAATGACCACTAGGAGGTTTTGTAGTTTTCCAGTCTTCAGTGGAAAAAAAAGTGAACCAACTTGAATTCATTGTTTAAATTTCCAAGGAATGGTTCTTATTATCTGATGCTTCAGCTGCAATATGGAACTGAGAGAATGAAATTTTTCAATAGAAGCCATCTTTTCTCCTTTGGCAATGGGGATTATCACTAGCTGTAATAAATAAAGTGATTTCCAAATTGAGTGTGTCTATGTACTTTTTTGATGTACTGTGGACTTTTATGATACTGATTTTTGACTTCAACTGCATATTATCATAATTTGAGATGCGTACGTGTAGCTCTGTTATCAACAAATGAAAATCCAATGTCTCTTATTAAAAAAAAAATTACTTCTAACATTTAAATATCTCTCCTTCAAAACATTGCCCTCAGACCTTGTACATTTGGGGATTTATTCAGTGGCAGAAGCAATTTATTTTTTTATTTTTAATAAATGGCCCTTTAGGCAATTTGGACAGTTATAGCAGAATTAGCAGTTTGGTCACATTTGAAGTGTTCCCTGTGAGCAGCTATAACACAACCTTGTTATTTCATTATGAAATGGGATCTAAGCTTCGTGTCTGTCCTGTTAGGCTGCAGTTCAAAAAAAAGATAATAACCTCATGGGGCTGATCTTTGCTAATGTACTGTGACCCCTGCTATTTTCAAATTGGCTCTGAAGTGCTCCCTTAGTGCAGCTGTAGTAAAATAGTCCAAAGAACTTTTTGTAATGAGAACAGAATTCTGCGGCACCTATAGATATTTGTGTGACATATCCTGCAGTGCTTTTGTAATGAGAACAGAATTCTGTGGCACATGGAGGTACTTGTGTGACATATCCTGCAGCGTCAGTGTGGGGGTGTTTGTGGGTGTGCATCATGTTGGGTGAGCTCAGACATCCAGCAGAGTTCAGCGTGTGTGAAACTGCTTACTCTTGTCAGGGTCTGAATATAGGACAGCCTACAAGGCTCTTCACATACTAATAACAGATACATTTCACCATATTATAAAATTTATACAAAACACCCATTTTTTGTCATTTTTTCTGAGCTTAAGGTGACTAAACAAAGAGAGGATTTCGTCACTTTGGCCATTGTACCAGCAGTATAAACCAAATTAGTGTTTCGAGTTTTGCTTTTTCCACTGCAGTCTGAAGCCTGTGTGACTTAAATCCTTCAGTCTAGAGCATCGTATGTCAAATTTTCTAATATTTCCCTCTGTGTACTGCATATTGTGCAGCTTCCAAAGTTTCCAAAACATTTAGAGCACAGAGGATTCTGTCTAACTGTTGAATTTTGCTCAAGAAAATACTGGTTAAGATCAATAGGGAACTTGAAAAAACATTTAAAAAAATGCCTCTAATGTCACTTTATTATCATTCATAGGAAGCCCAGAGTAAAAGAAAATTGTCCATTGTTTTCTTATCAAGTTATATAAGGAAACAACTCCTTAAATTTTATAGCATTGTAAAGAAATGCTCATGAAATTCAAACGCTTGTAGCAGTTGAGATGGGCACAATGGAATTAAGTTTATCTTACTGGTGGATAAACTATGCACATATAAAAACAACCTGGAAATACAACACTGGATGCTCAAGAAGAAAAAATTAGTAAATAACAGGTTAAGTCTAACCCTTAAAAATAAGCTTCCAAGCAAAGTGTAAAGCTAAAAATCCTTAGATTGGGGAAGGTTAAGTCTATCATCAACAAAAGTATACAGATTTGGTTAAAACTTGATAAAGAGTAAATATTGAGCATGGTCAAATGACAAGTTTCAAAAGATAAATTCCTTCAGAAGTATTGTATAAATAATATCTAGCAAAGGGTTGGGCAGGAATTGTAGTTCCATTACAGGAAAACTTAAATAGGAACTATTTATTTATTTTTAGGAACTATTAGGAACTATTTATTATAGGAACTATATAACGAAGTTTTAGCATTCTATGGTACACTGGATGAAGGGAAAGTCAAGAAAATTGAGACTGAATAGAAAACAAGTTTAAAAGAAACAAACCTGTTTCACAAGGTGATTGAATGCTTTGATGGGTACTGAACTTTTGAGGGTAGTTATTAGCTCGTCATCAATACTTCGTGTTTCAGTCCACTATATGGCTATAATAATCAAATCTGCCTTGTTTATTGTTGGACAGACATCTTTGAGTCCATATCAATATGGATAAGTAAAATACTACATTATATTGGAGATGGTCAGGAGTTCCCATTGGGTAGTATGATTTTGGTTCATCTTAAACAATTTAGGACAGGATGGGACCTGCATGATTCACTTCACAAGCACAAAGATACTCTGTGGGCTTGGTCTGAAGTATGCAAAGCTGTATTTTTGTATGTATGTACACATGTATATTTGTATATATACTTGAATAGTGAGCAGCTTCCAAGGAAGAAGAGGTAAGGCTGTAGTTTTTAAAACAAAAAAATATGGCTTGTATTTGGGTTTAGATACACATATACTCTCTAAAACTCTTTCAGCATGACCATTTGTCTTTAAAAAGTCAAATATTTTATTATTTAACTGTTTCAGAGCTAATTCTTTCCATGGGTTTATTTGGAGAACACTGTCAAATAGTGAGAAGTAAATTAATGTCAATGATTAAAAATGAGAAATGGAAAGTAGACACCAGAAAATGTGAGTGTAAATCACATAGTTAGTTTGTCTAAAGGCTAACAGTTGTTAGGATATTTCCCATGTCAATTTTTCTCTGGATAATGATATGACGTGAAAATTGAAGAAAGGACTTCAGATAAGAAAAAACCTTAGAGTTGACACTAAATTATTGAGAGTAGTCAAGTATAATGGAGCCTGAAAACATTCTGAAGTAATAACAAGGTTAGATGAATAGGCAGTTGGACAGGTAATGTAATTCACTCCAAGAAGATGTAAGAAAATCCTAACTGGAAGGAGTGACTGGACTTTTTTGTACCTTTGGCATCAAAAAGTAATTATAACCACTGAGGAAATAAATCCCATTGGCACTGAAGTTGAAAGAACTGGATGAAAACAAAACTGCACAAACAAATTCTCTTCTTATCAGGTATTTGGAACCTGTGGTATCAACCATAGTCAGAGATAGGGAGGTAACTCCCAATTCTTCAGCTGCCTCATTTAAATACAACTTTTGTCACTGACTTTTATGGTCAAAAACCTCATTTTTTATGGGACATGAAAATTTGGCAGTCCTTGCTTTGAAAGAGAAAGAGATTTTTCTGCAGCTCAAATGTGTAAATCTCTAGCTCATGCCTATTGTGATGGTCGCTTCTACTAGCTCACAAAATGTTGGAATAGACATTCATCTACCTTGAATTAATGTAGAAAAGTTGGAACCTTACATTGGTGCTGATTGACTGGAAATCAAAGCAGAATCTGGCTCCTCAATTGCTGAGATCATAGCTGATTTTCAAGGTAAATTAACCTAAAATTTGGTTTCAGTTTTAAGAGTTAGTGAAATTGTCCTGCAATGGATTTACTCTACTGCTTTATAACAGAAAATGTTCATTCTCACATGTGAATTCATGACATCAAAACTCTAAAGAAATTCAACAAGAAAATAAAATTCTGAGTGTTTCACTTCAGGTTGGAATTTCTGGTCCAAAATACACAAGGTTTATAGAAAATCAGGTAACTAACAGTAGGATGATGATGATGTGTGTTTATCTTGGGATATGCCTCAAATGGATTTCAATTTCTGGGCAGGTAATTCATGGCAGTGACTTGAAACCACATCCTCCCTTCTTCTGGGTATGTGCAGTCTGCCCTCTTTCTCAGTCCTTGCTGATAATGCAATTTTCCTTTCATATTAGAACAGCCATATTGATTTGCTTGTGGACTAAAATATGCTCCATTTTTACATGGCCAGGCTGAATGTTCAGTATTCAACTTGGAAACACAGAAGACTGAAAATTGTTTTAGATGTTTTAAAGAGGTGAGAAAAATTGAGTATCTTAAGTAGCATTGGCTAATCAGTGTTTATTTTGTTGGGGCAGAAAAATTAATATTCAATTGAGTTAATATTTATTTATATGAGCAATATATTTCTAATAATAATAGAGTTTGGGCATGTTAATCTTTTAGAGGAAAGCCCTGTAGCCTCGAACTATTTTATATTGAAAAATTACAGACTGTTTATAGATGCATTTTCAGCTCCTCAACCCCATGCTAGTGTGTAGGTTTTTTTAAGACATATTAATCTCCCCCCCAAAAATTTCAGAATTTATTTCAGGGAAGTAGGGTTTTTTTTTTCTTTATTGTTTTTACAACTATTTTGAGTGTAGATTTTTGATAAATTCAAGGTACAAATTGTACAGATACAAATGACCAAGAACTTCAAAATACAAAGTTGTGTGGTTTATTTTTTAATTTCTTGTCCTATTCTACTTCCTCATGTGTTTCACAGCATGAATAGGAATAGAGCAGAGTGAAAACTTTGCCAAAAGGTATTTTTTGAGAGATTTGAATAGTTCATCTTGTATATAGTGACAGATATAAAATTTCTATAGCTGCATTGCAGTTTCTCCCTCTTCTCAAAGTCAGTTCTATACCATTTCAGAAAATAATTAAAAACTATGTAACATCATTATAAACCACCATTTTTAATTGTAAAACTTTAGAAGTTTTGGCAGTCTGGAAGTATTTTTTTAGAACATGCAACAATTTTTGTCTTATTTTAAAGAGATATGTAGGACACCATGTGTTTATTTACACATATATATATGTAATAGTATTACATAGTAGAATTATAGATATTTTTACTCCTGATTATTGCATATGCTACTCCACCTGGAAACTTGTCATAGGTACTGTATCATAGGGTCTTATTGGTCCAGCTTTTTCATTTCAGAGTAGGAAACAGGACTAGAAAATGATTACTTGTCATTGAAGAAGAACATCATCTATTCCAAATCCTAACTGTACAGAAGCTACAATTCTAAATGGCACATGTGGTTTTAGTCTGACAATAAAACAAAGAATTGTATGTGAACCATGAGTCTGATGTTATTGTGAATCCCTGAGATGAGAATATCTATATATAGACAGATAAATTTAGATGAAATACACACAAAGTTTCATTAATTCTGTTAATTTGGATATAATTTATTCTATTTGAAGCCACTTACTGTAATCAAACTGCAAATCTGATTTATTACACTAAGATTTGAGACATCAGAACTCCTTAAATAATTGGGTGAAAAATGTGACAGGAGTGGGGGGAAAACTAAATCTAGCTCTTGCAACTTATGTTGGACCAAATCTGCAGATGAATAGATTTAAATTTACATTGTTCCTTTCCTGGTAGTCCACTTCATTGCAGAAGCTCTCAGCTTAGTAACAAAGGATTTATTAAACCATTTAAGCTGAAATGTGCTGATATTCATTTGGTTCCAATTAGATTAATGGGGTACTTAAAATTAAGTGCTTGGGTAAGGTGCTGCTGTTGAAGTTGTATCACTCTGCAAAGAGCTAAATAACCATGCTTATCCACGAGGGAAAATGGTAAAGCAGCATAGTTTGTGCACTCTGTACATAAAATATATATATATATATATATATATATATATATGGTTATTCTTTAGCTTGAGATACCAAATTTGGCTTGGTGTTCTACCAAGCTGTGCTGGGTCAGATCTCTCATTCAAATCTGAAGTGCTGAGTAATAGATCTGCCCATGTGAAAAACTTTAGTGTGTATCCCATCCACCATAACTTGGCTTTTATCGAACTTATTAATTTTTCCTTAATAGGATTTGCTTCCCTTATAGTTTCTTCTTTTCCACAGAAAACATTTAATAGTGAGTATAAATACAGGTCAAATCTATATAAGTGTATATAATTTTCTTGTGCTTTATTTTGTAATCAATACAATGAACCATTTACCATGTTAACAGTGTGTCATCTGGCCTGAAGATGATTATTGAGCAAAAGATAGACCTCTAATGATGTTTGTGCTAAATTTTACTTGTTGTATTTCTAGCAGACAACTGAACCCTGATATAGGAGACTAAATTCCTTCCTAATGACTTTGAGGAATTTGTGATGATTAATTTATTCTTATTAATTTCTTTGTCAATGTTTTCCAATCACAAGCAAGAATATATTTTAAGTAGTGTTAAATTGTATTGTTATAGTGGCTGAGGAAAGCAATTTGCAAAGAACAATAAATGCCAAATATGGAAAATAAGTGCTCTGGCTATCAACAAAACAAAACAATAACCTAACCAGGAGTTCATTTAACACCCTTCCAGATGGCAAGAATTTTCCACAAAAGCACATTCTTTGCTGTCACTATTGCAAACATATGCATTTTTTGTCTAATAAAGAGATGTATCAAATTATTCCTCTACCAATATGCACATCTAAACCTTGATCTTACATATTTCTAGCAAGAATATTTCTCCATGCATGTAGGTAGATTGAAATCAAAATGTGATGTAAAAGGAATTGTATATCATGATTTGTCACCAAATTGAAAATGAATTGTTGGATGGAACTTGATCCTCTAGTGCTTTGTGCAATCACTCTGCAAAGTAGCTAATTTGTCAATATGCTAATTTTCTAATTTTCTATCTTTGTATTGGATCCTCTGCATGAAAGTGAAACCCAAATTTTTGAACACTAGGGATTGTGCTTCAATGTTTCTAAAATAAAATGAAAAAGTTATTGAAGTAAATACAGCATTTTCTGAAGCATAATGTAACTCAGTTATAGTAGCAAGTGAATTTGGACAATATTTTGTGTGGAAGGGCACAGGTGTATATATAAATATTTAGGTAGTGGGTTTCAGAGGTATTTGAGGGGGTTTTAAATATTATTTCAATATATTTTAAAAGAAGATAAAAAATCTAAAAGTTAGAAAAAACACCCAAGGAAAGTCTTTATTCAGTGAAAACTCAATGATTTTGTCTTTGTTGCTACTGAATGATTTCCATTTTAATGTATATTTTAAATAACTAAATAAATTGCTTGAAGTTTGAAATTTAGTATAAACTGTACTGAAAATTTCAGTAAATGCTTTATGCTTTGCTTTGACAGTTGTCCCACACAAGTTGTAATCATCATTCCATGACATGTGAACATGTGATGTCGTGTTTCGTATTGTATGCTGTCTGTAACTTAATAATTTGCCTTTTTTTTTTTTTTTCCCCTCACAGCAGTAACCTTTTTTGGTATTCAATAGCAAAAATGACCCCTGGGAGCTTTCTGGTTCACTTGCAAGAGCAAAGTCTCGAGGAAAGCATGTGCTTAAGAGTATTGCATTCTGTGATTTGCAGTTTCAAAACATGCAAATCACTGACTTGAACATATCTGTGCATCACCTGGGGAGCTGCCATAACCCTGGAGGGGAGAAAGGAAAGCTTAATGTCAAGTGAAAAAGTATGCTCGAGCTTTTAATAGCAAAGTTAAAAACAAAGATGAAGAAAGGAATGTGTTCAGAATAAATTAATTAATTTTTAATTGTAGCACTTTGCTTTATATCATCTGGGATTATAAAGTGGAGTAATGACAGAAAGAAAGAGTGCCTCCATACCCTCCAATGGATGCCTTTAATGCAAAGAATTCTACTTTTGGATCCATTATGCTTTTAGACGTTTTGCTCTTTGTGCCAGTTTCCTTCATTCTGATCAGGCAAATTCAGACATCTGTCCCTCAGCACCTCTAGCCAGGGAGTTCATCTGAACTGCTCTGCCTGTTTACATTGAGTTCAACATGTTTTGATTTTTATCCTCTGTTTTCATGCTATCATTCTCCCTCTTTCTTTCTGTTTTGATAATGGACCCAGTTTAAGGCAGCCTTTGTCAGTGTTATCCAATTGTGATAACCAGGAAAATTCAGTTATTTTCTAGTCTAGGAAATGAAGATGCAGTTCTGCTCTCTGTGTCCTTTTTAAATTAACCTTTGTCATGAGGATTCCAAGTAATCAATAACAGAGAAGTTATAGGCAGTGCAAGGGAGTCAGAAAACTATTTTCTGTATTTTGGTGATAGTTAGAAGTGAAATTTCCATCCCCCTGACATAATCTGTCCATTCCAAACATCACTCAGATTTTAGGACAGAAGAAATTTTCTCCTAATGAGGGGACAGACATTGAAAATTTGCGGGGAGAAAGACATGAATACAAAAAACAGCTAAGGGATTTTAAGTCCCCACAAACTATGAATGTCACAGTCACTGTGGCAGTGCAGGAGTTTCTAATAGTGAAGAAGTTAGAGCCAGCAGAGATTGCATCTTGTTAAAGAGATTTCAAGAGTAAACAAGTGCCAAGTGTCATTGGCCCTTACTGTCAAATCAATTTTAGCCTTCAAAATCAAGAGCTTAGTCAGAGTGTGTATTTTCTTTGATCCAGATATTGTCAAAAAATGGGAAAACACAATTTTGTTGCTAGTATTTGGTGTTTTTCAGCAAATGTTTTCTAGGTAAACATGTGCATTTATTACCTGAATGTATTTTAATGTTTTATTATTTATAAATTAGCTCATATATTATTGGTCTGTAGAAATTGTAGTAGATTTGTATCAAGACATCAGTAGAGGTGAGTTAGTGGCAAATTGTTCTGGATGACACATCCATATCTTTGGAGGAGAAACCAAAGGTATTTTATTCCTTCATCCAGTATTTTGTGCTGTCAGTTCTAACTTGTACAAGACAAGGGTCTGCAGTCCAGCAGCTGCACTAATCGGGTTCATCTGAGAATTAATTAGTGTCCTAGGAACCCTTTATCATGCACTGTCAGCCAGTGGGACAGTGAAGTTTAGTTTTCCAGTCTGTACCAGTCTATTTTCTTATAGAAATTGGAGAAGAGAATGAAGTTTTTGAAAGAATGTGTTTCTGGAAATGGCAGTAGAAGTCTTTAGAAGTACATATAATATCCCAGTTTTCGTACTTGCACCTCTTTCTGTTTGTTTCTAATAATTAATCAGGACAGACAATCTGGAACACGAATATGAAGTTAATTTGTGTGTGATTATAATGGACACAGAGGTCCTGTGGTTTTGGGCAAATGATTCTGAACAAGAAAACAAATGCATTGAGGGAAAGCCTATCATTTTCATATAGGTGCATGAAAGTTTGGGATACTTAATTTATTTAATCAACAATGTAATTCAGAAGTATATTTATTACATCAAGTCCCCGAGGCATGAAATTTCAATAGAAATCTGCTTCTTATTGCAACTTGTTTTTTCTCTGAGTTTTAAGGTTTATTGTTTTCTTCCGCTCTTGAATACATTTGGTGAATATTTGGCAAATGCCAATTCATTAAACTGAAGCTTGACATCAAAAAAATCAGACTCTCCCCAGCTCAATAGGAAAGTGTTGTGTACCTAACACATAACAATTGTACTCTAGAATTTGGCTCATAAATATGCTTTGGATTTGAAAGAAGCACTTAATAAGCATATATAAATAGTAGCTCTGCAAGCAACATGTTTCTTTGAAAAGAAAAAAATAATGTGCTGCTGGCTTGTAATCTATGGACTATGGAGTAGTCTAGTAATTTTTACATGCTATTTTGTTGAAAATATTTTAATATATTCTACATAGTAAATTGTGTTGTGACTGAATACTTGAGTTTAAAGGGACAATTAAAAGAAACTTTCAGCTGTGTGTGTATGTTAATGAAAACATCCCTCAGCATGATTAAAGTTTTTGAAAAGGTCTCCTAATATCAGATGTAATTCTGTCTGAAAGATGCAGCTTAGCATTTTTGAGACATTTCAACTTGCCCCTTTCTTTTCCATCCCCTAAAACAGGAAGATCTCCAGTGCATGTCTCAGCGGGATAGGTTGACACCAGAAATACTGAGCTCTGTTGCACCAAGATGCAAATTTATGCTGTCAGTGAACAGAAATATTTCCTTCCTTTTTTGACTAATTTTTTCATTCCAAACCAGGATTATTGTGCTTTTAGTGTATCTGTCTTAGACTGCTGTTCCAGCGTAAATGAGCATCCCCTCTGATGTCAGCATCCTTGCATGAGGTGATTGTTGCAGAAAAAAACTACTTTAAGATGAGTACAGTAGGTGTCATATGATGATTGCTGTTTTCCTGGAGCAATTTAGAGTGCTATCTCTCTTTTTTTTGCTTAGGATCTGTAAGTAAGAAAATATCTACAATTTGTCGAGATTTAGTGCAAAAAAAAAAAAGTGTTAAATGTTTTGTGTGGACAAAATTGCTGTAAGCTATATGTATTTTTTATCACTGAAAAAATCAGGAGGAAATAAATGCTCTTAAAAACAGTCTTCATACTCTCCATGAAAAAAACTTCCAGCAGGGACTGTTGACAAAGTGCTAAGTAACATGAGAAAAGGTAGCTGAATGGAGTCAGTTTGTAATTAGCATTTCTTGTCGGAAAGACATTCTTTAGGAGTGTAATAAATTGTTAGAAATGGGCAGTTTTCACTTCTTTTTTGAGACAGCTAAATGGAATTTGTTAGTGAGATGTTGCAATGAGAAACAGGAGGAGGTTCTGGGTTTTGTTTTAGTACTTTTTCAAGTGATAGAGGTAGAAATGAGAGATTTGAATATGTCCTTCTAGAGCAACTGGCCTAATTCTGAAAAAAACTTTGCTGATGTTTACATTAAGTGTTCTTTCTGAATGTCTCCCTTAAAAGTCTTTCTATGTAGTCTCTGGACTCTTTAACCTTTATAGTGCTCCTTTACTTCCTTCCTAAGTATCTTTACAATTGGTTACTACTGATGTGGTACTGTTTTTCTCTCAGTTCAGAGCTTTATTTTCATTTAACACTCCTAGAAAGCAAGCTGACAGTCTGTTCACTATCCCATTGCCTATTTACATGCCCAGTCAGGCAAATAATTTATTTATGCCACTTTGCAATGACTTACCCGTCTTTGTCTGAGTACCTTCATAGAAAGGAAAAATGTTACAGCCAAAATTAGAGTGCCTTCAGGACCCTTACAGAACAGAGCAGTCTTTTGCGTCCCACCCCAAGCATTGTGTAAGATCAGATGTGTGTCACATTTTACAGAAATATAGATCCTGACCCACCTTCTCCTCGAGCAAACCTCTTGAAACTGTTGGGCTGCTGTGCCAAGAGTAGAAGTGTTTGTAGCAGCTGCTGGGTTGAAGGAGTTGGAGTGTCTGTTGGGGAGAGCATGCAACACTTAGACAAAAACCACGGCAGCTGAGACAGACAACTAGAACAGCCTAAGAGTCCTGGGGTGTATCAAGAGGCAAAAATGTTGGCTACATCACAAAGGACAGATTATGAGACGTCAGTGAATAGAAATCTATCCTATTAAAATTAGTGGGACCAATTGCAAAGTGCTGTTTAACATGCACCAGCTGCTACTGCTTCTCTTATCACACTGCATGACACATTTTGGGACTGTCACATTTCCTCCCAGCCATGTATTCTCATCAACACCTCCATTCTGCTGGACTGCTTTGGGATTTATCTTTTCTTTTCATAACCTTTCTGGGACCTCTCCTTTGATTTCTCTGCTTATGTCTTTTGCTGTAGCTTCTTCTTTTCTTCCATTCTTTGTAGGACTCAGCTCTACAGTCATTATTCACCTTATCAGCTACCAAGGGTGATTTAGGGTTGTAATTAATTCTAAGCAGTGAGCTAGCCCTTAGAAGAAGCCTAAACATATTTATTTTGTAATATGTTTTAATCAATCAGCTACAATTTAGAGGCAGTACATGCAGAAAAATTTATGTGGTAGATACAGCATTAGAAAACCAGATGGCAAAGAAGAAATTGGAAATACAGCAGATGGGCAATGAATGATATGCAAATTAAATAAGGTTTGAAGGATCTTGGGGTCTAACTGTAAATTTAAGAAAGGAAATACCTGTTAAGTGAATTTTATAATTTTCTTACTATATTATCTCTGTTTATTTTTATTTCAAGTTTTCTCTTTAAATTTGTTTCTTGGCTTGTAGTTTGGAATATTAAAAAGTTTTTACTGAAACAGCATCACAAAATGTACATCTTTGTTGGGATACAGCTTCATAAGGGACAGGCTAGAAGCTTAGAATCTTCTGCACAAGGACTTAGTCACGTTCTCTTTAAGTACTAATATCAGGTATTATTCCTTTTGGATATTTATCAATCAACACAAGGCAATAGAAAAAAGTTCTCTCTTATAGATTTGTTCATTTTAACATCTGTACCTGTAATTTCTCCAGAGAAAAATAGTTATTACTGAACTTTTCCCACATAGCTTACATTTACTGTACATTGACTTGTATAAAGCATTATAGCAGATGATAGATTTGTCATGGAGCTTTGTTTACACTCATTTGAAGCCATTCAACTGTAAAATCAGTTTAAGAAAGAGAGAAGTTGATTTCTTTACATGATTACTTGGCTTTTCTTTTTCTAACATGAAGGTCCATATTGCAACAAATATATTACCTTCTATTTCTGGAGAGAGAAATGGATTAGCCACCAAATGAAAATGGACAGTTTTGAATCTAGAAAAAAAACCCCAGACCCAGAAAACCCTACACCAAAACCCACAAAACCTAACAGTAACTCTGTGACTTGAATCAGCAATGCAAGAAATTGAATCTTAGAAAGGGAAATATATTTTGGAATGCATTAGAGTAAACAAAAAATCCCTAATAGCAGTAATAAAACAACCTCATGTCTATGCTCATATTGGTGCTCATTTTGAAACTGTCCAAAAGTTGTGGCAAAAAAAGGCTCTCTCTGTCTCTATGACCTGTTCTTAGAAGTGACCAAAACTTTAATTTTTTTTTTTCTTTTTTTTGAGATTGCTGTCCAACAGCACATGTCAAATATGTCAAAAACTGATACAAGCACTAGAAAATTTCTTTTCAGGTGGCCTGAATTAACTCACAAAGAGAACCCAAAATCCAAATCAAGTTCTAAGGATGTCAGCTCTTGTTATATTCACAACTTTTAGCACCCTTCTAAGGCAGAGGGCTGTGTATGCAGATATAGTTGTAGTTGGACTTATGGTCCCTTGTAGCAAACAAAATTAAGGGCAAAGCCAAGAGTTTCAGTGAGTCTTACAACAGAGGCTTCTAAATTCTTCATGAACAGCATGTTTTTTGTCACTTGAGCATAACTAGGTCACATAACCATAAAAGTGGCAAGCTTGGAAAAAATCTGAATTTCTTCGAAGTGTGGTGAGATTAAATCCAAGGCCTTGGATCTCAAAGATGTTTATAGACATGACAACGTGAGTGTCTGTGAACCTTACAAGAGCAGGAACAGTTAATACTTCATGAGCATCAGCTCTGATGAGTAGCCAGCTTTGACTGGTTTTGATTTTTAGTTATCTATTCAGTTCAGAATTTAGAGAGTGGATTGGCTTTATTGCCTTGAAGGATTACGGGCTAGCTTTTCTAGATTAGTATAGGCAGCTGGAATAATTAATTTGAAGCACTGCAAGTTTAAATTAAAAAATAAAGTTCCCTTTTCTCTCAGGATTCCATTAAAAATGCATAATATATTTTTTTCCATTTTTTAAAGTTCTAGATCATGACATCAATACCTAGAAAGACAAAAATAAATATTTCTACAAAATCCAAATCAGAAATTAGACTATGCAGCCATGCAGTAGTAAAACATGATCTTAAAAGCATATGTTTAAGTAGAAAGGTCTTAGTAACGTCGAGTTTTCCTAACTGTGCTGCCAGAATTTTATTATAAGCAGTCTTTTCTTGCATCTGTGAGGGCACATGAAGGCAGGTGGGTAAAAATCAAACTCTAATAATGTTCTCTAGGATAGACTGAAGTTTGCAATAAGGAAAGGTGTGAATAAATCTCTTAAATATTACATGGGTATTATCCAGCTCTAAGATACATTGACATAAATAGCTCAAGTAAAGATGAAAGTGTCTTGCTTCTCTTTATGGTTCTCTCCAGATGTGTGGTGGAGCAGTTCCTCAGAGATGCTGTTTCACTCTTTTCCTTCTGGTGCAAACAGGACTGACAAACCAGGAGTATCTGCAGCAGCAGCAGCAGCAGTCAGGGGTTTTTGGTTTTCACAGATTTCCATCCAGGAGGAAAAGCAGAACTCCACAAGAAAAGAGTTTGGGATGAAGGTTGTCACTTGCCCTGACTGGCAGGGCTCTGATATGGGACGTGTGGGCTGAAGAGTTCAGAGCATCGGGCTGCACACTGACTTTTCATACCTTCATTCACCAACACGTGTGACATCCTATCCCCTTAAAGCCTCATTTCATGATGAAGAGCCTTGGAGTTTCACTTTGCAGAACAGGTCTGGAGGGAATATGAAAAATTGGTACAAACAATTTATGACAGTCTTGTGGGTTTTTTAATATGGCAAAGTTCTACAGAGATTACATCTCTTCTGGCTTTGTCTGACCAGCAAGCACCTCAAATAATGAGGACAGTTGCATGTGTGATGGTTTTGGAAATACTTTTTTCTTTCAAAATCACTTAATTGTTAACTTGATAATGTTATTTTGATGTATTATCAAAGTTCAGCCTATTTATAATATGTATTACAATATGAAACATCCCACTAATATTTTTATATATAATTTACTAAATTAATATGCAGCTATTGTAACCTCAGAGTCAAAATAGCTGTTTGAAAAATCAGATAGATTGTTTGCATAAATACATTAAAATAAAAGGAAATCTTAAGTATTCTTTATTGATTTAAGGCCAAAGCCCCTCAGTTTTTTTTCCAAAAAGTCTATCACAGCAAAGGATTTACATAAGTGTAAATCTATGAGGATCATAACCCAAAGAGACACTAGAAGTAATTTATTGGTATGTATTTGTGACTGAAATGCCCTGAAAAGTTCTGGTAGTTAATTTTGAGCTATTCCATTATATGTTACACTTTCTGCTTTGACATTCATGCCTGAATCCAAGTCTTGAGAAAAGACAATTCTTTGCAATTTCTTTGATTTTATTAAAACAGATTTTTTTTTTTTTTTTGGCATAATTTAAGAATTATTCCCAGAACATTTGCCCCAGAATGCAATATATGTCAAAGTGCATTTTAAAAATGATGAAATTAACTAAAGGAATAGAATAGTTTTTGAAAATTCAAACACTTGCTGAAGATATTTTTATAGCTCAGAAAAATCCTTGCCTTGGGTAGTTGGGGTAAGAGCCTGCCAATATAGGAAATATCTCTCTATCTTGTTTTTATTCTCTAATTAAATGATCTTCTTTGGTTAAATTATCACTGTTAGTTATTTCCAGAGACAGTATCATAGGCTAAATGGACCTTTAATCTGACCAAGTTCAGCCACAGATGTCCTTGCTTGGTAACTCTGTCTAGATATGGAATATGGAAAAGATTCACTTACAGTGAATCTGATTCACAGATAGTTCAGATTCCCTGGCCATTCTTTTAAAGAAGAGGTATTTCCTTATTTCAGATGTTAAAGGGTGTTATCCATTTTCAATTAGCAAATAGCAGTTAGACTGGCTCATGCTGTTTTTTGTACCCCACACTGCCCCAGTGAAAGCTCATCCCTGGAGCCCAGTGTGCTTTAGAGTGTTACAGGCAGACCTAAGACCCTGAATGACTTTGTAGGATGATGATGATGATGTGTTTCTACAAGCTTTCTCAGCTTATTCCAACAGTGAATTTCGAATCTGTGTATTTCAGGCCTAAATATTTTGGCACTGTTTGACTTACAGGTAAATATTCACAATCCTATCTCAGTTTTTAGACAGGAGCAAAAAAATCAAGACTTTATCAGGCAGGAGGCAATCCCAGTGTGGGAGCCTGGAACACTGACATTTTGATGATCATGGTCCCTAAGGGAATGAGATTGTGTGGGAAAACCTGCTAACAAGGATTAGCCTTAGCTGGCAAGGACTAGCCTGCTAGTAATCCTGACAACCTACTTGTTTAGAAGAATAACTTAAAGAAAATTGATCTATTTGGTTTACCTTAATTTTAGATAATAGTTAAACTGTTATGGGGCGTATAAGGTGAGATTTGGGAATTTCACATCTAATGAAAGCCAACAGGTACATTAAAAAGATAATAATTTGGAGAACTTCCTAGATGCATCTGTTCTCATTCAGTTGGGGGAGGAAATGACAGGTAGGTTTTAACAATCATTCCATTTAGGTACAGTGAGTACTTAATGTTTTGATTGATGGATCAGTGGTCTATCCTCCCACAATAAATGAATATATTTATTGTGCTTGTATATATTGCTGTTCATTAACTAACCCAGTAACATATACAGACTTCTGCAGAGAGGTATTTTTGATTCATTTTTAGAAAAATAATAGATTTTTTTTCTGAAACTCTCTCATTTATGATTGCTAGAAAATTTTATGCATGAACCATGAAGTGGTGATATGCTAGCCAGTTGGAAATGTTTGATAATTTGATAACTTTATCAAATAGTATTAAAATCTGAGAGAACAGAGGCATTAGATAAGGAGAAAAACAGTGATATTCAAGGGGATTTAGGCCATAGGGATGGAATTTATACAAGAGAGATTTCCCTTGCTGTAGTGATAGATATGAAGCAGCTTGTGCTCAGGACAAATCCTCTGACAAGCATGCCTGGCCTCCTCTCCCTAATCCTGGCTGGCTCAGCAGCTGCTCCACAGCCCTTTGCAGCTCACTAGGGGTGCCCTGTGTGGGATAACAGCATACAGTGTTGGACAAGATCTTCCTCCACCCACTCTGAGTTGTCAGGATCTATAAGAGAAATCAGAACCCTTCCCAAACCCCTTTCATTTACAGTCCTGTATTTACATGTTACTGTGCTGCCTCTCTAGTGTTATATTTGCTGCTGTTGTTGTTCAAGGGGTCAGGGCATCATCCTGACCCCATCACTGGGTGTGCTGCTTCTTCCTCTGGAGCCCTTCCAAAATGAGAGGGGATCCTGCTTATGAGGCACTGGGACATAACCTGAGGGAGAATGAAGCTGTGTGTGCATCTCTTATACCCAGAGGATCACATTTAAGACTCAGCATCACTTTTAAGTGCATCCTTCCCTTAGGCCCTAATGACAGCTGGACAAAGGCTCACTGCTGAACCTCTGATGCTTGTCAAGCACAGCTTTTACTGGCTACTTTGAAATCATTTCTCCACAGGTGTGAGCAGAGTAGAGGTCTGCAAAGCTCCACCAGACTGCCTGATCCATGAGTAGAATTCATCAGCAACTTCTCCAGGTGCCTTTCAGGCCTTTGGAGAACTGTGGCCATCTATGGGATTTGCATTTCCATGTGGCATCCATATAAAGAGCTCAAATACCTTACTCTCCTTATATATCAAGCAAGAAGTCAGAGACTGCCATGGAAGAGTTATGAGTAGGATAACTGGCTGCCCTGGTATTTGATGCTTGGGTGCCTCAAAATACCTTTTTCCTCCCATTTTGGGAAATCAGAGATCCTTCTGTGGCTGTGTATCAACCATTCTAAACTCTGAGAAGAGAAATTCACATAGTGGGGTAGCCACAGAGGTGTACCTGAACATCAATGTGTTGTTTATGAGGCAGGGAGACAGAGAAGAGATGTCAGAATATGATATCTTAGTCAGCCTGTAGTGGAGGATGTATCACCAGGGGAAAATAGGGAGAGAGTGAAGGTCACGTGAGGCAGATGGTAGGGCTGTGAATGTTTCTCTAACAGGAGGGTGCTCTGTGAAACCAGTGAGCACAAGCTCAGGCAGTGTACTCCTTTACTTCAAAAATCAGTGAATGCTTTTTTCTTTTTCCATCTGAGTAGCTGAGTGTCACTGTGAAAGTTGCACTTGTTCTCTGACCTATGTAGAGGGGATGCCTGGCAGCTTATGCTTTTGCACTATTTGTAGATGTCTGCCTGTCCTTGATGTTCATCAACATGTATGCTTGTGATTTATCAGCCTCCCTCTCTGCTCCTGGCCAGAGCTGTGATGCAGCTTTCTGTCACCCAGACCTGTTGTCTGGAGGCAGAGTTAGGTGAGCTGGTGATGGGAGGCTGCCAGGTGCAGGAGCTGTTGTTCCCTTGTGTCACCTGTGCCCTGCTTGTTTTACCCTGTCCCCTGTCATACCTTGTCTGCCCCTAGACACAATCAGTGCCCCCTGCCCCTTCCCTCCTTGCTCTCTGCCCTCAGTCAGACATGTGCAAGGCTGAGCATTTGCCACAAAATCTCTTTTGTTGATGGAGCCCAAGGTCCTGCTCTGGTCCTGTATGCCAGGCTGCTCCAGACCTCTGATTAATGATCTTATCTTCAGGGACTTCTGAGGTTTGAGTTGCTGTGGCTGACAACGTGTTTCCTCAAGATTTACTTCAAACACCAGCCCAGGAGCAAATTCTCATACATGAGAATGACAGAGAAGTGGGACCAAAAACTGAGACATTAGCCAAATTGACAGTGTAGATGTGGTTATAATTTAGAGAATTTTGAAACCAATATTTTGTATCTGCTATGAAAGGCACTTGTTGTAATCTTGTGCCTTCTCATACAGTGCATTTCACATAACAATAATAGAGATAATTATGGTAATTACAATAAAAATTAATAATACTTGCCCTTTTTTCAGTAGATTTTAAAGTGCTTTTCAACACTGACTAATTAAGTCTAACAATATCTTGTGAGGTGGGTAGCAGGTGTTTGCTCATCTCTCTGGATCCTGTCACCCACCACAGTAGTACAGCTGCTTCTACTTAAGTCTCATTGACTTCTAAATTATCATCATGGTTTTCAGCAGACAATTTTCCCACATCCTCTCCACAGTGTGTCGAGAAGTGGAAGCCCTTTCTTAGATGACTTTGGTTTTGGGAACAGTGGAAATATGCGTGTATTGGACTTATGGATATATCCAATATAGTAGGAATGGGAGGCTGTGCAGGCATGTGAACTCAGGTGTGATTGACATGTGAAAAGGTGGAGAGCATTTTGGAAGGGAAGTATGAAAATCTTCTAGATTATGCAAGAAAATAACTTCACTCATCTAGGTAATGTTTAGTCACATGGTCAAGCATATCCAGACTTGCCCACTAAGGAGAAAAAATTAATCCAGGTTCTGATGATGCTTGTTGCATACACAGGGAAAAAAGCACAAGGAATCACAGCAGAAAGGTTTATAAGTTTTATTCTCTCTTCTCTCCTTTTCACCTACCCCTTTAAACATATACACACATGGTGCATTTATTGTATTCTCAGATGTTAGCTGAGAGATTTTTCATGTTGAGGCAAACTAAACTGAGATGCAACCTGTTCCTCCTAATGATCACCCAGTAATCTGGACTCTACAGAAACATAGAGGGTTTTGAGAAGGATATGAAATGACAGATGCTTGATGAAATTTTTAAAGGGTAAAGTGGAGGATGGAGGGTAAATTTTCTGAACAGTGTACAAAAGACAACACAAATCCTGTTATTAGTTTACAAGAAATGTGGGTGTTAAGTAATAGCAGGATTCCTGCACAGAAATTTCTAATGTAACTGCTGCACAGATTTACACCCATGCATTCAGTGAGTTCAGACACTGAAAACTGGAATGGGTCTTTCAGTTCTTTTGCATTATCAAAATTATTATTATTATTCATTTTCTCAAGTAGGATAACAGGATTGTTAAGAATAGCACCACATAAAAAGCCTGATTCTCACTCTGGCCCTCAGGAAATTAATGATTACAGATAATCCTGGATATGGACCACATCAGCCCCATATTATGCCAGATCAGGCAAATATCTTTGACCATGAGGTCACTTGTGCATCTCTCAAGTCAGAAAGCACTGAAATCAGATAGTTTGTAAAAGAACAAAACCCTGAACAGGGGAATTAGAGCATGTATGTCAAATTTGTTCTGAATGTAGTGTTTATACAGTCATACAAGAGATTTTTTTTTCCTCAGTGGAACTGCAGGTTGTAGGAAGAGCAAAGCCCAAATCCCCCCATGAGGCCAGTCAAAAGAACAGAGGTGCTACTAAAAAACCTGAATCATTTTGAATCACTGCTTCTGAAGATTAAAGAAGACCAGACCTGACATCTAAAATGGAGAACAACTATTTTATGATAACTGGGAGAAGTAAGGGAATATCAATTAATTAAGGCGTTTAAAACAAGTGTCTCTGGCTAATATTAACAAAATTTTATGGATTAAGGAATGCAATGTAGCTGAATTTAGGCTTGTATATAACTTTTTACAAAAACCCTTATAGGTTGTATATCTTTCCCAAAAACTCAGAAAAGTCTCAGAGTCCCAATGAATCGAATCTTCATAAATATTGAAGAATACAGTTTTTAAGTATCTTGATTGGTTTGTAAACACATAATAAATTATTTAACCTACCTAAAAGGTATTTTTCAATGTCTTTTTTTAAAAAAAGCCCTTTGAACAGACATAATTCTAAAATTGAATATCTTCTTGCTCTATCAACTGTACTGTTAGAGTTCAGTGCTGAATGGAGTAATGTAGTAAAGCTGAAATTCAGCCTGTTTTAGTAGTGATTTAATATTTATTGGGGGAAGAAAAAGTGTTAGATATTTATTCTGCTGATTGCACTTAGGTAATTGTAGTAATATTGTGAATTACTTTGTAAAGCTTCCACAGTAGTGTCTGAATACCAACTCCCTGTCTTCAATGTCTCCCTAGTGTGGGTATCCTAAAAGTCTGCTCCCAGGAACTGTGAGCACAGAGAAGTAGTATTTTGTATTTGAAAAACAAAATAATAAGCAAGGTTGTAACTTATGCCCGGGGAATTGGGGGAGTGTCCGAATTTAGCCTGAATTAACCTTGTTGAAATTCAGTTTGACTTTGGGCAGAAGAGCCAGCCTGAGAGACAAGGGTTGTGATCATTTTGTTATTATTTGTGGTTATTTTGTTAGTCCTTTAACTAGAAGAGTTCAATTTGGACTCTCGCTTTATAATTCAACTAAAATAATCCTGCTTACACACATTTAAATAAATTATTTGATAGCATAAGACCTTTCTGAGAGCATCAGTAAAAATGTCTAAGTTGGTATTCTTTACTTTTAGGGGTTCTTCACCTTTAAGTTTTTGCTTGCTGAGCCCTGGGAGGCTTCTTTCCTGACATACTATATTTTTGTCTTAATATGACATGTCTAAGTTTTTTTCCTTGTAGATAACACCCTTCCCTGTAAAATAAATGGCCTGGGCACTGACACATGAAAACATCCCCAACTGGAACAACTCTTAAAGCATTTGCTTAATGTTCTGGATAGGAGTGGATTCAAGCATGGACTTACGAGCTTTCAGAATCCAGGCTTGGTACCCAGCCCGGTACCTGAGAGAATAAAACTCCATGTGTCATTAACCTTCCTATCCTGCTCCCATAAAAAAACCCCCATCATCTAGCTGATCAATTTAAATTGTGGTGACTGGCAGAAGATATAGGATTAGAAATGAAGCCAACAGCAAGTTTAATGATAGAAGCTCCATGTAAATCATGTGAGATTTCAAGAGAATTATGATACATACCCTCAGAGGAGATTGCAGCAATCATGCTTTTAATAGAGGACTGAAATATTCCTTTTTAGTTAGTTCTTCTATCCCTTTTATTAAAAGAAGCAATAGTTGCAATCTCTAATTCTTTAAAAAGTATTAAAATGCAGAATGAGAAATATTGGTTTAGAAGGTGGCAATTTTAACAACATCAGTTATTTTGGCCTGTAAGAAGTATCTAGTTTGCCTGAAACAACTACACAGAGCTGGATTACACCTGTTTGAGAGAGCTGCTATAAAATATGATTTCAGATATCATATAGAGCTAGGGAGAGTGTAGTTCTAGAGTTTTAATACCTTTTACTTTCAATAGTTTGTTCAAATCAAATGAAGATATATTTAAACTTGAAATGTAACTCAGTAGTTGCTCTTATTGTGTCTTATTGCATCCTTTTTAGGGAAAGCAATTAGCCAAAGAAAGAATTTTAGTAATATTAATTAACTAGATAGTACTTCTCCCTCAGTGTCAATGAAAATATTCCCTCATATAACAGTCTTTAGTTTTAATATTTCTGTATTGAACTCATAAAAAATGAGGGATGTATGGATTTATTAGATGATTAGTGTGACTGTAGGATAAAGCCATCTGTTTTCATGTAATTAACACAATGTTAGGTTCAACAAGTTCTACACAGCAAACCCAGGTTTTCTAGAAGGACTTCTAAACTTGATTGAAAGTCATCACAACAGGGAAAATCCATAATATTGCAGAGCAGCTTGTTCTGATGAATAACTGTTTCAACATCTGTTATATGTGCCTAACCCTAATATCCACAGCTTCTTGGCATGACTCTTTGTTGGAGTAAAAAGTTAATGGTTTTGCAGCGTTTTTCCTCAGTAAATATTTATGACCTGTCCCAAGTCTTTCAAAAGTTGTCATCACTGTTTTATTTCACAAAAATATAAAGCTTTGTAGTGTATGCAAGACTTTTTTCTTTTTCACTAGTCATTTGTGTGATACACACTCCACCTTTTAAATGTCCATTTTTAAATCTAGGCAGGTGCAGCTGAATGTAATCTTCCATTGTCACCCTCACCATCACTATTAACTAAGATAAAATTGCTAGATTGTCTGCTCATCATTCAACTGCTTATGCATTTAAAGAGATTATTAGATTATAATTTTTGTCAACCACTTTTTGCTTGAAATTTTTTAAATTTTAAAACTGTGTTTCTTGGTTTGCAGACTATAGCTTCCTAAACAGTAAACTGCATGTCTTTCATGCATTAGAATTCATACACTTTCTTGAGTAGGTTCACCATACAAATGAATTCACAGTCATAAGTGCTGTTAGGTACAATATGTCTGCCATAAGATATAATAGTCCATGAGACTCTAGAAATTTGTAATGTTCTTTTGCACGTATCTGGTATGGATGTTCTGGAAAAATCATTTCTCCTAACAGTTATTATAAAAAGATAACTGAGGATTGGCTCCACCTCTTTTCTCATTCTTTTTTGGAGTTTAGCTCTATTCTCATATGTGTCTGTGTCTTTAGACAGTGCTACAGAAGTAGAAATGCATTTTACATTTCAGTGGTTGTACTAAGATTAAGTTGAATTCCTGCTGCTGTTTCCCTTTACTGTGTGTAATGAACTTCCATGCAACTACATGTGGGAAAATCTGTAGTACTATATCCAAGAAGAATCAGGGCATCTGGTCTGGAATCAGCCACAGATGGGTATGTATGAATCTTGAGTGTGTTTTGTGCAGTGCTGGAGAAGAAAAGTGTCATATCCAGACTTGTGTTTCAGCCTTGTTATGACAGATAACAGCTCCACTACCAGAGAGGCAAGTCTCTTCTGAGAAACATCCTTTATGCTACAGGGAACATGAAAATCAGCAAACTTGGTGGCAGTGTTTGGCAATACACTGAAAATAACGTTGTGTTGCTTGGGGGGTTTCTGAAAACAAGGGCTAGACGTGTCCTTGGAGTAAATTTGTTGTATGCTACATCTCTGCCTTGTAGATCCAAAGGTCTGCATGGGACTGGTGGCTGTGGCTGTGCACAGGGGAACACTGCAGAGGAGGGCTGATGCTGGATTTGTTAATAGCTCTCACAGAGCAGAATCAAACTACTCTCACAGCTCAAACTTTGTGCTTGTATGAAGCGGTTTCCTCTCATTCCTTATGTCCTGGAATTTCCATGCTTTCTGTTTTTGAGTCGGCAGGTCCCCCTCCATCATTTCATCCATCATCTTTATGATGGTAACTCCATCCTATAGCCCAGATTATTAGTATGGACCTGACAAACAAGACTTAGGTTGCAGAAGAACAGGCTCTGAAACCAAGACAGCCTGGAATTATCACTTTCTATTACAGACCAATCCAATTTTAATCTATTTTGGATACCAAATTACAATCAGAGCTGAGATAACAATGTACAAAAAATTTGTATTTCACAACCTCTGCATCATATTTAATTTTCAAATTACAGATAATCAAAATTGTGTTTTTCAAATGTGTTTGCTAATCACAGTGTTGCACTGAATAATGTCTGTAGGGTCTTGTTTGTTTTGCTGACGGCTGTTTTTT
>VYXD01016793.1:33097-130095 GCA_013397195.1 Hylia prasina
AGTTATAAATTAGAAAAAAACATTATTTTATATATATATATATAATTATTTATTTTTTTCATTGTATTGCAGGACATATTTGTGCTATGTGAGTTTACAAATACATCTAAATCAAGTAAAGAAAATAAATCAAACAAGAACATAGCAAAGTATATTCAAAGAAATTATTTGGAAAAATGTATTAGAGAGTCATAAGCTCAACAATGTGTCCTAACTGAATCCTGGTGTCATCAAAGCAAGAACCTAAACCTCCTTGGCTATAAATGTGGGACTTGCCCACTTATATAAGCTGCAGCAGCTGGATGTCAGCTCAGTGAATGGAAAAAAATTAGTTTTAGAGGAAAATGACCATTTTACCAGAAAATTTCAACAGAAAATTAGCTTTTTTTTTTAAGCCTTAACTANAATGACCATTTTACCAGAAAATTTCAACAGAAAATTAACTTTTTTTTTTTTAAGCCTTAACTATTTTTAACACAAATGTTGAGCTATTTCTTGCTAACATTTAATTCCTCAACTTTTTTTTTTTTTTCCTCATTTTTTTTTCATTTCTCTGGTATGGAATACAATTATTGGAGGAAATACAAGGCAAAACAATTCTGTAGCAAACGAGGTAATCATGCTAACGGAAAAAGTAGTGCAATAGTTTTTTAATTTCAGCAAGAAAGCAATGTATGTCCCTTTTTCTTCCAAGGCAGCAAATGAAAGGAGTGGACATGTCCAGAACAATGTTTCAGTCTAAACACCCCTTACATTATTGTCCTCCACATTAATTGCAGCAAAGCACTACCAAAGCAGTGGTCACTATCAAGATCAGATAACAGCAGAAAAGNAATTTTTTATTTTAGCAATTTCAGTCAGCCACAGTGCCTGTGCAATGATTATTCAGAGTAGAAGATAACATGTAGATATGGAGCTTAAGTTATAAATTAGNAGCTATTTCTTGCTAACATTTAATTCCTCAACTTTTTTTTTTTTTTCCTCATTTTTTTTTCATTTCTCTGGTATGGAATACAATTATTGGAGGAAATACAAGGCAAAACAATTCTGTAGCAAACGAGGTAATCATGCTAACGGAAAAAGTAGTGCAATAGTTTTTTAATTTCAGCAAGAAAGCAATGTATGTCCCTTTTTCTTCCAAGGCAGCAAATGAAAGGAGTGGACATGTCCAGAACAATGTTTCAGTCTAAACACCCCTTACATTATTGTCCTCCACATTAATTGCAGCAAAGCAGTACCAAAGCAGTGGTCACTATCAAGATCAGATAACAGCAGAAAAGCCCTGGGCTCCTAAATATTGCAGTAAATTATGGTAAATGTTTAAGAACTGCTCACACTTCTAAAGGAAAGTTTTATTTTAAAAGAGATTTTCACATGAGTGAAAAAAACCTGCAAACTTAGGCACCCTTGAAAGAGTTGGGTGGTGTTTTGTAAAGATGAGCTGCTGAAGCGAATGCAGATTGCACTCTGTTCATATACATTTAATTTAAATTAATTTAAATCTCCACTTCCTTGCACCCTGTATAGGTGCTTATTCCATTTCATAATATGTGTAACAGTATGATTACATTTGGTAACATTAAACACCTGTTTTGCATAAAATAAAAGGTTTTCCAGATGGAAGCAATAGAAAATCAATCTGAAAGGCAAAATGATGCATTATTGGAATTAATTTATGGTGCTGTTTGATTTCACCTGCTAAAATGGTGGCTAATAGCTGCTGGAAGGAGAGATTCTGCTCCTCACTCCTCACTCTTGGCCCTGCAGTTGTGCCCCTTCCTGTGCATGTGAGAACATGAGGCTTCAGAGCCTGCTGTCCAGACAGTAAACCAGGAGAAAATATTTTGTGCATTTCATTTTTTCCCCCCCCCAAAATATCTGGCTGTAGATTTTTGGATGACACATATTCTTGCAGTGGCAGTTATTTGTGAAATTGGCAAGCCAAGTGTCCTTGGACTGGGTCAGGAATTACCTCTCTGACTGTATCCAAGGGAGTAAGGTGTTTTTGGAATAGTTAGACCAAGCCATAAGAGGAGTCAAAGTGCTTGCCTTATAGTAAAGGCAAATGTAAAGCTCTTATTCCATACCATGAAAACTCCTACTTCCCCCCAGGTGTGTGTGTTGCACGTGGCACAAAGCTCACACAGATGTCTTGGCTAGGCAAGACATGATGTTTCAACCAACTTTTTTCAAAAGGCTTCTCAAAATTTTGTATTAGAATAAAAGACTTACCTCATATCTAAAGAAATTTGCTATATAATCAATACTTCTAATTAATTGCCAGGCTTGGTGTTTGGGTAACTTCAGGCTATTTAGCCCTAATCAAAGTATAGAATTACTTGCTAATTAAGGAAACTAACTAAGGAAAGTTGGAGGATAGAATTCCAGAGAAATTTTATAGGAATGAATCAGTATTTCTATCTAAAAGTGAAGTGGTACCCTCAACATACCACAATATTTTGATTAGATCAACAAAAAAGTTAATTGGTACATTCAAAGGTATTAATAGTAATCCCCATTGATGAAAGACTCTGACAAAATCCTCCACAAAAATCCATCATGGAAACTTAATTTGTTATCCTCCAAGGCTGTTTTTAATGTTCTGTATTGTGAATATATCACTGTAGCATTAATAGGTAATAAATTATGCAGGTGTGAAATGGGGCTTGTATTTTCAAAATAAGAGTTAACTGATGTTTAAGACCAGTGAAACTGTGTAAAATATTGCAAAAATTGAGGTAATAAAAAAAGTGGATTTTTTGGGGGGGATGGGGGTTGTGTGTGGTTTTGTTTGTTTTTAATACAGCCTCATGATGGAAAATTGCCCAATATTTAAAATCTGATGTAATTTAATATATTTTATAACATCTATTATATAAGGACTAGAAAATGTGGTAAAATTTTAGATAAGTGAAATTAGAAATTTTGTCTACTGTTGGAAGAATCACAACCATAACTTAAATGTTAATTAAAAATAGTTGTCAGTTGGATTTTGATGCAAGCATGAAAATTCCTAATCACATAAATAATTTCATCTATTCATACAAATTTCTTTTTATTAGAAAAATAGCTTAGGGACACTGAGTAGAAAAAAAAACCACCACAAACAGCTAAACCAGTGATTACATTTACTTCAGTGAAAACCTCTCCTTGGTGTATGGTGATGCTTTCACGTAAAACAAATGTATATAAACCTCAGAATGTTTTAAAAAGCAGCGTAGAAAATAACAATGTTATAATTCTATCATACAGTCTTGATGTGTAGACGTAGTGTTGTGTAGTTTCCATTTTCTCTACTTCAAAAATAAAGATCACTTTGGGGTAGATTATTAGAAATCTGGGAACACTTCTTTGCAAGCAGAGGGTGAAAGATTTCTTCACAGGGATGATTAAGATGAAAACTGGCATAAAATCATGAATGACTTCAAAAAAGATGTTTTTTTCTCTAGATTGTGTTACCAATTCAACATGCTTTTTTTAAAAAAACAAAGCAGTTAAACATTCATTACTTTAAAAGTAACGCTGATTTTTTTTCCTGCTGTTTGTTATATTTTCTGACTGTCTTTTTTCTCAAAAATGTTTCCTGAAGCTGACTTATTTCCCTCTTTACCTTTTTCCAACATATTCTATTTACTGTTGGTTTCATTTTTGGGTCTTTATCACAAAACTAATCTGGTTTTATTTATTTACCTTAGGCTTTATTTTTCAATTTACTTCATATGCATTTACTCTTAGCCATTTTCAGTACCAATTTTGTTTTGTTTTTGAACTTTCAAATCTTTAAACTGTGCTTTGTGAAAATATTTTGCTATCTCCTGCTTGTTTGAAAGTTTTATTTGCTTCTTTTTAATACTTGTCAGTTAGAGCTTAAAGTGATATCAAATACCTCCTACAATGATAAACGTCATTTTAGTATTAAAAGAATGGAATATTGTTTTGAAAGTCATTCTAGTTTTCACAAGTAGTGAATTGCTCTTGTTTGTGCTGAGTTACAATACAGTAGGATAGAATTTTAAGGTATGATCCTCACCACTGGTTGTCACATATTTTTAATTTGTCCCCCGGTAGTTATATTAATTGTCTGTATTCTCTCCTTTGCTTTTTTTCCTAATTCAGGCAAAGTTTTTTGAATATGGCATTTCAAGCATGGAGACAACTTTAAAAATGTGAAAAATGAATAATTTTACTTCTTAAGGACTTACCCACCACACCAGATACATGTAAGTACTAAGGAAAAAACTATGAGGAAAATTCCTGATTTGAAAACCTTTTTTAATTTTAATTTAATTTTTTTTTCTCTTGCATAGGAATGATCCTAGAGAACAGTTATGCACAATTATGTGTGGTAAACACAAGCATCAGTTAATACCAGGGGATTTGAATTTTGCAGTTCATTTGTTTTTGCATGGGAGATTTTTGCGTGGAATAAATGCTCAATTTAGTGACCTTTGAAAGACAGGGAATCAAACTTGTTTTTCAATAAATTTGTATTATCACAGTAATTTTTTTAGTGTGGGAAGCAAGCGTTGGGAACTGGGTTGTACATATGTGGGGTGGTTGTTTTTTTCTGTTTTTTTTAGGTTTTTTATTTTTATGTTTGGGGTTTTTTGGGTGTTTGTTCTGTGGGTTTTGGTAGTGGTGTTCTTTTTTTATGGTTTTTGGTTTTGGTTTTTTTTTTGGTAATAGATACTTTCCAGTATAATGAGTATAGTCTGACCTCTGTAGAAATTTAAGATGAAGAAAAGTTAGGTATTGAAACAGATAGGAGAAATATTTTGGATAAGAGCCACGGGAAGGGGGTGACCCAGACTCAGTGCAAATGACATTTACAAAGTTAACTTTGCCATTTTGGAATCAGCAAACCTTGCTCTTTTACACTAATGAAGGAGCTGAAGACCTTATTCTTTTCAAAAGACCAAGGCCTTGAGCCTTGTTCAGCATTAGCTGTACTGGGACATGATATAATAAGTAAAGTAAAATTACAACTGTGCACTTTAGTGAGGTTTGAAAGTAAACTGTACTCAGAAATAGCAATCCAATTCACCACCACAACACCCAATTTGGTGAGAACAAGAGATTTTATGTATTCTCATCAGGAAAAAGTTAGTGAAGGTATGGTGAAAGGATTTTGCTACTAAAAAATAACATGAAAAACTGCCTCCTGTGTGAACTATGGCAGAAGAGCACAATATAACCCTGTTTCTAAGGGTGTATATCTGACTCTTCCTCAATTTAGAAAGATCTCATTGAACTCTTCTTTGAATGATGTTTAGAGTTGCTCTTTTCCAACACTTATTCTTCCTCCTGCAAGCAATATGAAATTCCCTGAAGTTATTTTAAAGATTCCTCCTTGGGAACTGAACAAAATATTGGCTTATTTATGTTTTGTGCTGCAGCAGGAAAAAAAATAACGATACTGAACAGGAAGTTGTAAAGAGGCTGTGGATACATCAGCAAATCCATTAGAGGCAAGGGTTTTTCCAAAGGATTTGCTCTGAAATTACTAATATGCATGGTCTTAAAAAATCAGGAAATACACAGGGCAAAGCTCAACAATAGTGTCCTTTAGTCACACACAGGATGGCTCTCAGTATTTTATTCACATTAGATTAATGTTTGCTGTCTTAGAGAACAATCTAATTGAAGACAAGTAAAATAGCTGTAATGACTTAGAATAAATGCAGGAAAAAAGGAGAGCAACAGGGAACACAAGGAATAAATGCTGGTTTCTTCACCTAAATGCCTGTTTCTTTATCAACATGGATATATCATCTTTAGAGGCAAGAATACATTGAGTCAACCTTTGTAAGTAAATTAAATTTAAAGAAAATTTTTCTCTGAAATCAATGTATCCTGTCTTATGCCTCAGACAATTTAGTGCAAGTTCTTCACGGGCTAAAGAGCTTTGTTTAATGGTTGGAGAGTTCTCTTCAATTTATAATGAATTGCCTAGAACATGTATAGGTGGGCTAGTGAGCCATCTTATCAAGTCCGTGTAACCAAGTAAAGAATTTAGACCAGTTAATTAAAAGAAGTCATTAAAGGTTTATTCTTGCAACAAACAATTATGGAGTAGAAAATAGCCTTGAAATGTAATTAAGTTAAACTGTTTCTCTCAGTTTACCAAAATTAATTAATGCCTCCTTGCCAGCGAAACCTAACTGAAGATTTGTAATGTGACCCTGTTCTGTAAGACACAGTTATTGTCTTAAATTTCTAATCACAATAGAATTTAAATTTTCTATTGAATTCATTATATTATAAGAATAAAAGGCATTCCTTTTCTTTAGTATGCTTTAGTAATTTTTGTTTCACTGGTGGGTGCTCTAGTCCAAGTGATTTTGTTACTGGTGAGAAGTGAAATCTGAAACTTATTTCTTCAGAGCTAATGCTGAGCATTAGAGGCATTTTAATTTTGTGAATATTGACCTCATGTGATGACTTATGCAAGTGGTGTTTTTCTGCAGCGTTGGTAATTTGCTGTTGTATGACTGGTATGATTCTTAATAAAAGTTTGGATTAGATTTGGAGGTTATTGCCGTAGAGCCCTTGATACTCTCTAATTGTGTACAATGTTAGGGTTATTAGGTGGGAAAGATATTGGTTTTTTGCATCAAATGGCAATGCTTTAGCCCAAAAAACAAGTAATGCTCCCTTCCTCTTACCAAACTCAACAAAAATTACCTTTTTTGACAAACTAACATGAAATAAATAAACCCAGAATCATTTATTTAATGCATACTTGCAAAAGGTCACTAAGAAATTGCTTCAGATTAGGTTTGGAAGGAGAAAGCTACTTAAAAAAAAAAAAAATGGAAAATGCAGTAAAATGAAAGTGTGGAGTATGGTTTTAGAAGGATCAGCTCATGAACATGCAAACCATCAGTTTTCTTTTTAGGGAATAAAACTGCAGGAACTTCTCTAATATTTACAGTTTGTTTTATAACCTTGGTGGGTAAATTTAACGAGGAAACCTTTCAGTGTTTGTCAGAACTCAAGAAAATTTTATTAATTTGAAAAGTTTACCTGATCTGAGAATAGATTTTTTGGACTTATAAAACCAGTTGTAAACTGCACAGAAGTCATTCAGGAAGCCCTTCTTTTCCTTAATAATTTTTAGATCATTGTCTTCTGTTCTTTTTGCTTGTACATTAAGCTACTTACACATTTCTAAATACCTAATTAACTTCATAATTAAGATAAATGCTTTGTACTCAAATGGCTTCTTTAAACTCATAACCAGTTGTAATGCAGCCACTGTCCTACATACTGGAGTATAAAGTATTTTATTGTTTGCATAGCACCAATATTAAGATTTTTTACCAGTTATCTGAATTTACATACAAAATGTTTCTCAGTGTACCACTTGAGAGGTTTAATGCTTTGAATATTTAAGTATTTGCATTTTTTTCACCATTAAGAAAGAACATGTGGTTGCAATAACCTAAATATCTTCCAAAGATAAAATAATCATTTAATGTTAAATAAGTCGATAATTTACAATGCCTTTATATAAAACATTCTCTGAAATTTAATGATTCATATAATTTTTTAAATTATTTTTTTTAGTTGAAATATAGGGTGAAAACACCCTGCTTTTACAATAATGTTTATAGCTTTTGTTAACATGTTCCCTGGATTTTATATTTATCTGAATTATCCATACTAAAATCTGCTTGAATTTGAATAACTAGTTTTATTTGAAATAGAACTACTGAATAAATATAATAATAATAAAAAAATACTAGTTTTCCAAAAAATAATCTAAGTGGTACATCTCTTTTACTTTTCATAAAAGGCTTTTAGTACTGCACGTTATTATTGATACAATTTAGCATTTTCATTTAAAGATTTCATGTAAAATATTCATTAAAATTAACATGATCTTTAGTTTTACGTGTGTTTCAAAACACAACACACAAAATATTGTTATAGTTCCATGCAGGCTAGAAAATGTCTTTTATTTACTTTATAAACAAATTTACATCACAGCAAATACAGTTTAATACCCAAAGGGAGTTTATTTCTCTTTAAAATAAAGAAATCATCCAGGATAAAAAAAAAAGAATGCCCCCAAAATTACTGTAGCTAGCTCAACGATTCCAGTTAATCAAATAGACTGCTCAAAAGATAAGACTATTTTATCCTGAGTAGCCATCTCAGATAAAAAATTGACTACAAACACCCAGAAAAATCATAAACAAATTGATAATAATTTTATGTTAAAATTATAATAGGGTTCTTCATGTTAGTTATTAAAATAACTTCTGGTAATCTTTGGAGGTTACACAAAAGAGCAAATAATATTTAGGTAATTTTAATTAATGTATTGATCATAAGTCTAAAGATATTAAGATTAAAATTAATTTTAAATGTTTTACCTGCTTGGTGATGTGTATAAATTTTTTCTAATGGACAAGGTTTGTTTGCTGAGCATACAGGCAAAACTTAGGTCATCAATAAAGTAATTTTTTGAATCTTAAAAATATTGAAAAATATTTTTATTTTTATATAAATAATAAAGACTAAAGCATATATCTACCTATATAATTTATAATTCATGTGTAATATATCATATATAGTGTGTAATTAAGGTGTAACATAGCCTGTAATTGTCATGTATAATAATACACCTAAATTATTTTTGAGTATTTCAGCAAAATTCCTCAACCCAGGATCTAGACAGTAAATCTGCCATAAAATTGTTTTGAACACACAGGTGGTGATGCATTATTTTATTGTTGCATTTATTGATTTTATTGTGGCAGAGCACAAATCTGACGGCAATAAAATAGAATATGATGATGCCAAAATGTGTGGAGAAATATTTCACTTCATGCATAGTGAAGAAAGTTGTTGAACTGATACGTTAGCAATGAAAGACATACAAAAAAAGGAATAAATTGTTATTTCATGCTTTCTTGGCCTGTGTGGCTTCAGCTTAAGAAAAATCCCAAGTATTTTAAGCATCATCATTCAGGCCAGCCTTAGCAGTAGGTATTCCTGCCAGAGCTGGCATTCTTGTGTGAAATAATTTTTGGGGTTAGTGCTTAGGGAGCTTCAGGGTTTTATTTCCTATGCTGTAAATATTCCTACTCAAATGTTAAACCAAAAATATACAGTCACCAAAACCCCTCAGACTATGATGACATTGCGTGTTTCTAACACCTGCTCCTCAAAAAACGCATCAGGCCAGTACAAAATGTAGGAGAGGTTCCTGGTGTGGGAGCTGCTAAGCCACCACCCTGCCTCTCCAGCTGGCCAAGGGAGCTGGAGATGTAACTGGTGGGGAATGGTTTCTATTTCTTATTTTAAATGAGAGAAACAGGGTCTGTGACAATGATCAGAACAGGAGAAATATTGCCACTAAGAAAACTGTGATGAGTTGGCTGCCGTCAAGGGGATAGATTCTTTTTTTTTTTTTTTTTCTCTAATACTTGACCACAGAATAAGATTTCTAAAGTTTCCTAGTGTGTCTTAATTATAAATTCATGATATAGCTAGCCCTCAAGATAAAACCAAAATTTTGCCTGTGAAACGTTCTCTCTTCCAGTCACACAGTTTTTTAGTCTGACAGTCAAATCTCAGTTCCTGACTTTTCATGTGGACTGTTAAACTCTGACAAATGGCTGAGTAGCTGATATAAAAGTTGATTTTTGCTGGAAGATTTATATTTTAAAAAAGAAGTTAAAAAAAAAGTAATGAGTCCATTGGAAGAGCTCAAATTTTTGTTCCAAATTCCACAAGCAGTCTGGGGTTTCTGTTTGCAGGACAGGTATATGTTGGGTGAAAAGACTGAAAATAATTTGCTGTGTGTTTCATCATTGAAACACAGACTACTGAAATCCTTGGAATTTCAAAAAGGACACCTCTCCTTCAGGAAATATTGCACGATGACAGCCATGATATAAAGGTGGCACTGTGCAGCTACACTTCCATGAAACAATAAGCAAAAGAGAAGAAATGGAAACAAGAAAAATGTAATTTTCCTTTCCACCCTTCCCCATTCCTCCTCCTTCTCCTAGAGGATGTAATCTTGGAGGCTACAGTCCCCTGACTTGCTTTATGCTGTCCCCAACCATTTCCATATTGCCCTGAAGGAATCAGCACCGTGCAGTTCTTTAAACAAACATCCCCTACCCATCTCCACATCTCTTTCTGCCTTCCAAGCAAGCTGCCATTTGTCCTCTGTGACAAGTGTTGCTTGCATTAAATGCATGTCTTTAATTGCTGCATTTAATTTATCAAGCCCCATCTGGTTTGATGTACTTCAAAGT
This sequence comes from Hylia prasina, assembly GCA_013397195.1. NCBI lineage: Eukaryota > Metazoa > Chordata > Aves > Passeriformes > Sylviidae > Hylia > Hylia prasina. The sequence goes on from VYXD01016793.1 coordinate 43,375, forward strand.
TGAATTTAGGTGTTTTTTGGGCTTTAATCTGCGTGGCAGCACAAGCTCATACTCTTTTCTCTCTGCACCAAAGGTAAAGATGGCATCTCAGAAATATCTGAGCCTGGGGAGTCAAAATGCCCAGCAGAGACAGACTGCTGTCTCACACTCAAACATCACGAGACTCAAGAATATTGCATTTGTTGCATGAGCTTCCCCCGAGGGATGGAATCCTGGAGGTGCAGTCAGAACATGTAGAGCATACCACGACAAGGGTACAGCTCTCACAAAACACCATGGCAGCTGTCGTGTTTGCTGCAAAACATGGCCAGAACAGTATGTGATACTTGTTTCCAACCCTTTCCCTTCATCCTTAATACCAGTGGGATCTCTGGATGTTTTTCCACTCGTTTCCTGAATATTTGCTCACTTAAATCTCTTATTATAGCCTGTGTTAATGGCGAGGTTATGATAAGTCTTGCATCTGGGAAAGCACTTTCAGAGCCTTTCCTTGAAATGCTTTCATTTCCAAAAAATTATTTAAAGATTCAGAAATGAAATGACAGAGAGGAGAGAAAGACTGGGTAAGGAGCACTGGGATGGGGGTGGCGAGATCAAGTGTTGTTCTTGGAGCAGTGACTGATTTTTGGGGCAGGCTTTGAGAACGACTTCTGGCTTACCCATTATGGGTGAGGACAGCAGGAAAAAGCCCATCCTGCTGGCCCTCTGCTCTGTGCTGCTCCAGAGCACAACAGAACCAAAAGTTTGTGGTGGTGTTTTTATAAAATTGAACCTATGAGGATCATTGTACATGATGCCCCTTTTGATACAGTTAGTGATCTTGGTAACAGAGATAGTAGCTGCAAATTAGCTGCTCTTTACATCTCGAGTGATTTCTCTAGCATATGAAACACATAATTTGGTATCATGTTTCAAAAGTATTGTGGATTTTATGCAAGACAGATAGGACAAAAATAACCCTTTTTTCAAAAGTTAGATCTACCTTACAACCTCACTTCATATATTCTCAGCCCTTTTATGTGTTCTACATAAAGGAAAGTTGATTTCTTTTTCTTAACAATGTGTTCTTTTTCTTTTCATGGGAAATGTTATTTAATGAATGCAAAGATGCTTTTGTGGAAAAATATTGGTACAGAACAAATGGGACTAGTGGTGGTTTCTCACATTCAAGATAGAATTTCTGTTTATAATGGTAGAGAAGCAGACAGAGGTATTGCAGAACTGAGAAAGTTTGGGATAATGATTTAGTCCTTGAAAGTTCAGCTGGACATTACATTGTCCAGGCTAAGAGGTTTCTAGAGCATAGCTACCTGAATTCTTTTTCTGTGTCCTGTACACCTTAGTAGGCAAATATCATTGATCTGAACTAATTCCAAAGAGTAATTAGTATGCACTGTTACAAGGTTTGGCAAAAAAGAGACAATTTCTTCATTCTAATTCAAAACTGGAACTGAACTTCAACTTCATAAACATCAAGTGGTTTTCATAAGCTGTGTAATGTGGTTGTGAAAATTTTTCCTCTCTCCTAATTTACCATTTTGGGTTGGTATCTTTAAGGCAATACCTTTTTTTTTTTTTGGTAAATTTAGTGCTAGCATTTTTATGAAGGTTAAACATTGATTTTGCTCCCAGTGAGTCAGGAAATGGACTGATGAAAGATTTTCCACCTGGCCAATAAATATTTTATGGTTCTTGGTTATTGCAGAGTGAGAAATACACCTCTCCATCACCTCAGGATTTAAGAAAAAGTGTAAGAAGTTTTCAACATTTGTGTCACAGAAAAAAAAATGAACAGAAATTTTGAGTTAGTGGAACAGCAGAGCAATTGCCCTCTTGCATCCATTTATGGTCCTTTTTTATACACGTGTATTTATTTCAGATGTATTCTGCTTTCAGATATTCCAATTCTAGCAATACTCGCTGAGCTTCAATTAGGGAGTGACAAGCACTGAGTTAAATTTTTAGCTCAGCATATGTGGCTATGTACAAACTCATGCATAAACATTAACCAAACCACCCAGTGGGGGGGAAAAAAAAAGGCTAATACCTTTTTTAGAGCAGAAGTGAAAAATAGCAGCCAATGGAAACCGGCGGCTGCACGATCCCAACTGCGAGGGAAGGACGCCTTTGTCCCGTGCCGCCCAAGAAGGCAGAAAAGCTGGGGAGTGGGAAGAGATCTGAGCAACAAAAGAGAACTTTGCAGTGCATCAGCTCTGGGAGTTGGATGTGCTGGTATGAAAGCACGAGCGCGTGGAGGCGTGTGCAGTGACAGGCACGGGCTGTGTCTGTTCTGAAAGAGGAGCGGAGACAAGCACAGAAAATCAGGATTATTATTTTCTGCCACTGGCTTCAAACCCTCAGTCTACCTGCACTCACAGAAGTGAATTTTCAATGCATCTAACAACTACTGTTTGCACAGTACCAGCAGCATCCACTAAAGCAATGTAAATGGTTTTAGAAACTGTATTCTTTTTGACCTTGTAAAGGGTGCTTTTGCCTCACTCATATTCATTCTGATTTCCACAGCAAGGATCTCTTTCCTACTTTGTCATTTTGATTGAGTTAGCTGTGAGAACTTTTACGTCTCTTCCACTACGTCTCCCTTTTTAACATGTCAGATACTGTGTTTTGATTCTACTTTCAAGATTCCTTAAGACTCTTTCTCCTCTTCCTATAAACTTGTTTTCCAGTTCTCAGAAATCACTTTTGGTCCCCAGCTGGGGAGTAATACTATTTGCCATGGCTTCCCTGCTAAGCCTCTGGACAGACACTTTCCTAGCATTTCTCGTGTGCCCCACAACTGTGGCAGACTATCTCATAAACTCCCCCGCAGACTCCTTTACCTTGCTAGTTAGGAAAAGCTCTCTGGATATTTTCTATCACCACTGTGAGCACCATTTAAATGTGTGCTCCACTCAGGCTCATTTTACTGATGAAAGGGTTTGTTAGAGACCTGTGTTGTGATTGGATTTGGCTTTAATTAGATGTCACCTACCTTCTCACTTCTTTTCCACTCTAGCTTTGACATGTTGTCGCTTTTTGACTCTTTAGGCTGAGTGAAAGGACTGTCTTCTCCTTTTTGGTGCTAATTAGAAAAATAGGATTAAATCAAACAACCAAACATCACTTTGTTATAGCCATCTTTGCAACATGCACAAGTCTGTTTTTGTCAGAAGAGATGAAAAGTATTCACTACTTCAGGGTCAAATGTTGCAAAAGAAATGCCAAAGTCTTTTGAAAAGGTTTGAAAGAGCTGAAATTCATTAAGTTTCTCAAAGAAAAGATTACAGAGGGGAGAATAAGCCTGCCTGACTACTAAATGTAAATAGAATTAGGCCAACTGAAACTAGGTGCAACAGGAACATAGTAAAAATGACAATGTCTAATATCTTAGACAATACTTCATTGTTAAATAGATCAAAACCCAGGATGAAAACAGCTGTTCTGAGAATGATGGTTTGGGCTATAAGCTGCAAATGAAGTGTGGAGGAGCAATTAGTTGTGCTGTAATGCCTACAGGAGCAGCTATTTCTCATTTCCTTTCCTCTGCACCCCAATAGTGTCAGCAGCAGGAATAATGCCTTCAGGAACTTAACATCTCCCAGTGAAGAAATTATTTCCCTTTTGCCTTTTGTGTTTGGGATTTAATTGGCATCATTAATCAAAGAATGGATAATATTGATATTTTCTTCAGAGGTGGTTTAAAGCGTGCATTTTAGGTTATTATGGAAGCCTTTCAATCATAAGACAAGCTGAGATCATAGCACAAGTAGTTCTACAAGTACAGTACAGGCAAACCAAGAAATCAAAGGTAAAAAAAAATCAACATCTTTATTAGGAGCATTCTTAAAAGGGGAAAATAGAGGCAGAAGAAAGAAAGGAGTAGGTTTTTACATGAACTTTATGTTTTCAATTTTCTTGCAATTCATAACTAGAGACCTGTTTCAGCCCTGGGAAAAAAAAACCAACCCTCCAAACAGAATAACCAAACCAATGACATATTTTACAGTTCCAGCTCTGAATAACTGTTTAGGGTTCCTAAGGTTGATAATCTTCTATCTGTTTTTCCCAATGTAATAAAAAATCTTGTTTGAGTAACATGACAAAGGTAAATTTAGAACAATTGCTTGAATTTTTTTTTCATATTTTGAAATTTCTACTTTTTATGTTAACTTGGGGAAAGAGTAAATATTGCAACTACAAGCCTTGAGGGTTCTTTTTAGTAAATATATTAACTGATCTTTTAAGAAACACAGTGTAACCATATAAACCTTTCCTCATGAGTAATATTAGACCAAAAGAGCTACACAAACTCTGTTGTGAGAAAACCTCTTGAATATCTTAAGTTGTCACAAAGGCCTATGTGGCTGATGTTTTTTCACAAACCAACAAGTTATTTTAAATTATATTCTTGATGTATTTATGCATAATATACATTTTTATTATATATTCATATATAATGCATATAAAATATATAAGTATGTATAAATGTGGGCTTTAACTTCACACAAAAACCTTTAGTCTCAGATGTATCAAGTATTAAAAAAAGAAAGTCCATGACAGTCTTCTGTGGAAGTAACAAGAGGAACAAAAAAGCAGTGGGATAGGAAGGAAGCTGACACGTGGCATTTTTTATCTTTGGAGTGTGAGGTTCCCTTTGTCCTGGCATTAATTTTTCCACACCTGTGTGTGATTGATTCAGTGAATGAAATGCTGCAATTTAGGAGAAGCTCAGAGATGACAACTTGCAGCTGTTCTTTTGGGTAGGCAGTGACATGAAAAGTAGAGGCCTTGGGAATGTGAAAAACTTGAATGCTTCTTGATTTTAAACTGGTTGGTGTTCAGAACTGTTATAATTAATTGAGATGATAATGCCTTAAAACATGGACATGATAAAATAGAAGATCTTTTCCTTCCAATCAGAGGTAGATCTGTTTTTATGTGTAGTACTTTAATAGGTTTGTTTTGATGATGATTTCTGTAATTGTGGAAAAGATTACAAATTATGTTCTGCTTTTTACCTTTTGCTTTCCAGTTTAAGTAATAACTTACTTTTTCACTTTTTTATAATTTTCAAATTTTGTGTGAAGTTTTCTCAAACTGGTATGTTTATTTTTGTTGCTAAATACTCTTCTCACTTTTTAAGTTTTTTATCTCTTCATAGTTGTCAAAACCTGTCAGAAAACAGCTTACATGGGTTTTCCCCCCCCCTTCTTTTCTTATTTTTGAGTGATAAAACTGTTTTTTCTATTCATAATGAATAAACGTGTTAAAAGTCCTGTCAACTTTTCTGACAGATGTGAAAATCTGAATGATTCTTGGCATGGGTGTATTTTACCCTACTGAAGGGTTTGAATTTACTCATTTATACTCTCTTCCTCAGGGAGCAAGATGATATGAGAGACAGGAGGAGTACAAAACCTAACAGAAATTAAGAAATGTGTAAATATACACTATCCTTCACTCAAGTGTTAAAAAAAAAAAAAAAAGAGGAAGGACACAGACTACTTGCTGACATTGCAAATCTAAGCTGAGCATTCATAGAAAAAAATTGATTTTTAGTGTGGTGGAAAAGTAGAGAAAAAGACTTCAGTAAAATTAAGTGGGGGATAACAGGTTCAGCTGGTCTCAGTATCAGCTCTGTACTGAGAAATGCTGAATATTGTAAAGATCTGTACCAGAGGAGGTTAAGAAGTGTTATGACAAAATATCTGGCAATATTTTAAACACATTTTAAAAGAAGGTGTAACAGAGATGCAACAAAACCTCTATCCAAGAAGAGTTATTCTTTAGCAGTTCACAGAGTAAAGGAAAAGCAATCATGCAGAGTGAAGTGATCAAGGGGTTTTCCAGGTCAGGACAGATCTATTAAAAGAAGTGTCTATTTGAAATTCTTATGAAATATTGTAAGCCAAAACTGAGATTGCCTATGTAATTAAAATTTGTTTTTCTGGTTCAAATGAATTTTGGTACAGTTGTTCAGTGGTAATCTCCTTCTTCCACAATTCCCTTTCCTCTGCAAAATCCACAGTTCACTTATGGAGCTGGCTGGACACTCTCAGCTAATTTTATTTTTTGTTTATTCTCTGTTTTAGTCCATGGTGCCTATGCAGCCATCATTATGTATATAGGATTTTGGTTAGAACAGTCTGTTCAAATAAAAACAAAACAAACAAAGCTTTACAATTTGGACAATAATAACTGTTTCCTTGCCTCGTGACTGGTTGCATTCTGCCATTTTCAGAAATTAGTAGCTTTTTGGACAGACAGCAAAATTCCTGCAGGATGCAGAGAGTGTTTTCAACTTTCTGCAGGATGCAAAGAATGGTATCTCCTTTTTTTTGCTGTGTTGGGCCTGACTAAAGTTAGAATGTTTCTTTCTTACCTTTTGAGCATCATAGTCACATCATGGGGAACAGGAATAAGGGTACCTCCCTCCTTTCCTTGGAAAGGTACTTATTTTAGCTTGCTGAACCTCTAAGGGGAGCAAGACCCATTATGATATTTATTTTCTTCTCTGCAAGTTTCTTACTAGCTCCAGTTACCTCCAGATTGTGTTCTTAGCCAGCTCATGTTGATAACTTGGAAAAAACTCTGTGAGTGCTGAAAACAAATGCTTGATTCCGAGTTGCACAGAGCAGGATGGCAGATTTGTTGGGGAGGTTCTCTTAATGATAATTCCATGTACATTTCAGGAGTCTTACTTCAAACCAGCTATGGTCAGGACTGTAGACTGAGGGACTATTAACATTTGGAGTGGATCTGATGTATTCCTGGAAGACACCTTCGAATTTATTTTTGTTTGAAAGGAATCCAGTTTGTTTACTCCCAGGCCTCTCCACAGAGTGACAGGAGGCACAGTACATGAGTGATAGGGAGAGATGCTTCAGAAACTTACTCCTGTTCTGGTAAAATATTTAAGTGGATGGATGAAGTGCAAACCACAGTCTTCTGTTCTAGTGCTTTAAACTGTAGAGTCTATTTCTCCAGCATGGAAACACTTCCCACTGAATTTATGGGGAAAGAAGCAGACTGAATTATTTAACACATGGAGAAGGATTTAGTTTCTTCTTTTGAGGAACTGCCAATCTAGTTTGGGCTATGTTTGCTAAAAATCCACTGTCTGAAGCTGTCACTTCAGACATAATCAGTTTCAGTCCATAGGGTTGAGTTTGGTAAAATAAATGGCAGATGAACTGGTGATGCCAAGTGCTTGCTGACCCTTTTCTGTTTATCTGCTGGCCAAAATTCCATGGAAAGGTTGTTTTTTTGGAGTTGGGTGATCTTTAACTGGTGAGCATATGTAGAATCTGTATAAGGTGGTCAGTACTGCGGTTGCTGCAGATATGATTGATCACAAAATAGTAACAACCATTAGAAATAAAATAGTTTATTAGAATCACACAATCATTAAATTTGGAAAAGACTTCTCAGATTTTCAAGTTCAGCCCATGTAGGTATCCAAGTGCCATGTTCAGATGCCTTTCGAACATTTATTGTTCATACTTGAAAATAAAGTAGGCTTAGTTCTAGGCAACGTCAGGGCATAGATTTTTCGTCAGCACAAGGGGCACTCTACAGGACCAGAGATGGCAACATCAGGCAAAACAACTGAACAGATCTTGGAGATAAAACGAATTCCTCTATGCCACCTGGATTGATGTATAACACCTTGGGGGAGAGAGTACTGACACAATTGAAACTTTGTGTCCATAAATAAAATGGATCTGGTCCAGCATACCACCATTCACAAATACTACATGCATAAAACATTTAGGAAAAATGGTTATAAAAAGGAAAAAAAAAATGTAGTGACTCTACAGTGATTTGCTTCCCAGCAGTGTGAATTTTTTCATACTTCAATATAATGGAAAAGGGACTGGCTGGCTACCAAGAATATGAAGCATTTAGCACTTCCCCTGGAATACCCAGAGGTTACATCCATGTGGTAACAAGAACTTAAAAGTAAAGATATTTGTTAGTTTAGCTTATGCCCATTTTGTACCATTGATTAGTACAATTAATCTATCTTTTTGTTTGGAGGCTGTGGGGAATTGTTGCTTTGATGGCCAAAGGACCGACAACAAGCACGAGAAAAAAAGCACCAAAAGCCTTGTAGAACACATATTTGTGGGAAGTGAAAATGTTTTGATTAACAGTGAAATGTATTGTCTTTGAAATATATCCACCTATTCATTGTTTATATAAATATATAAATGCAAATGCACTTACTCATTTGCATTTTTGGAGTATCTTCTGTGTTAGTATTTCAGTTCTTTGCTATAGTTTGACAGTAAATAACACTCATGTGAATACCAGCATATTTTTTATGTGTTTATTTGAGAAATGCCAAGAGATATCTCACTATCATTTGAGACACACCTTTGTCCCTTCCAAGGAGGCAAACCAGTTCAGCTCTCTGTCACCCATAACACCATTTCCTGAAGTTATGTCAAACTCAGTGCCTCGGGTGCTTCACAAAAAATCTGTTGGAGAGAAAGCAGAACTCTGGTGCCAGAAAAACAATGTTTTCTTTACCTTCCTCTTCTAAAACTCAAATGTTCACAATTTCTTCCAATTAATAAAATAGACCTTGAAGCATGGAAACTGAACCACAAAGTGCTCATGTCATTTTCAAAAAGGAATTCTTACTCCTCATAAATATTGTGGCACTGTTTTTCCTTCAAGGTATCATTTTCAGGTAACCCTGTCAACAGTACTCTAGAAAGCCTAAAGTTAGGCCAGTTTAAAAATGGAAAGGCAGAACTCTCCTTAAGCAGTGTCTAATCTCTTCAGCTTGACTTCTTTCAGCAGTGTTTCCAATGGATTTTTTTCTGCATTTAATTTTTTCCTGAGTGTAAATTTATTCTTCAGAAACAAGACAAAAAAATGAAAATATGTTATGTTTTTATTTGTAATGTCAGGAAAGGATAACAGGCACATGAAGGCCATCTCTGATGCTCAGGTTTTCTGTTCAAGGTTATTGTTTCTTTAGTGCAACTCTGAAACTAAGCAGGGGAACAGAGTGTGCATTTTGAACAAAATTAATTTACTTTTACATAGGCCATTTATTTTAATATTTTTGCTTGTAAAAATTCACATTTTGAACAAGTGTTGTAAATCTAGTTAACCGTAGATCTAGACAATATATGATTATTTATTATAGAAGATGCTTGCCTACAATTTGAGTTTTGAAAATATATTGCAGTTACTCCTTTTTGCAAGAAAAATAAATCCTTTTGTGTTAATGTTACTGAACATTCTGAATATGTCCACAACAATAACAGAAAAGTGAGGATCTTTGGCTACAAATAAACATTTTTCAATTTCTCTCAGTTGTATATGTTAGTCATGTAAAAGGTTATCAAATCACAGCCTCAATACCACATAGCTGTAGGCCTTTATTGGAAATCTGACTGTCCTGCTTAATGTATTTCAGCAAGATTTTGATTTCTAATTTTCAGTGTTTATTTTTCATTCATAACTTCGTAAAGAACTTGAAAAAAATGTCAGTTTTGAAAAGGTGGGGCTTGGCACAGACTCCTCATGATGTTTTGTTGACTTTTCATGAAACTCCTGAGAGGGTAGATGTCTTAGCTGAGGTGCAGCAGTGTTAGTCTCTAATCGCTCACATGTGCCTGGGGTCCACAGTAAACCAGTGCCATGGAAGAGATGAGACATTTTGAGTAGAGTGATTTCTGGAATTAAATCTCAAAAAAATATTTAAAAATAATAATAAAACCCTCTCTGTATATTGCAAGACTTGCAACTCATCAGACTTTGCTTCTCTGCTCTTATCTCCATTGGCTTTGGCTTAAGACAAACTGAGGAAGTACCAATTTGAAATAGAAGACGTGGCCTATGCTCACATAATTTAACAGTTTTGTTTGATTAGTTAGTACAAGTTTGTTCAACATATTAATACTGTGTACAAACTCAAAGTAATTAGTGACCTAAAGCCCATTTCCCCTTAGAGTTGGAGTTGGGGGCCTTCTCTTTTCTCTGTTACATGGAAGAACAGTAGATGGATTTGCAGTAGGGTTTAAACATGACAAGCCTAATGACTTGAAGGAAACTAAGAATTTTAACAACCAAAGACTTTGCACTGCTGAGGTGAAACACTGAGCTCTTATCTAACTCTTAAATCAGTCCAGTGGATGTGGAGGGGCATGTGATGGCTCCTGCACAAAACCAATGGATCTCTAACTGATTTATGGCTTTTAAACATTAGAACTTCCTTAGACTTTAAGAACTTCTCTTTTGTGTGATCTGCTTCTTGTTCTCTCTCCTTTCTTCTATATTTCTTTTATTCTGTCAACTGTATAAAGTATCAGTATCATTCATAAACACAGTGTGAAGAATGAAGGTGAATTCTCTCCCCACCTCCCTTTTTTTTTTTTCTTTTGTGTGAAAGTTAGGTGTTGTGATTTAATTTCTTATTTTTTGGTCTAAGTTTATCTACAAAAACGTTTAGAAACAGGTGAACTTCTTTAAAGATCTGGAGAAATTTCACTTTAAAGTATAACACATTCAATTTAGAAGAGCCTACATTGGCAAAAACTGCCTAGTGCCATTTATCCTGTGATATTTAATTTTTTAAATATATCTGCAGATTCAGCATGAAACAACTGGTTTCCAGAGAGTGAAACAATGTGAAGGCTTAATTTTCAATATTTCTCCTTGAATTACATGTCCCCCTTGCCCTCAGCCTTTTAGGTTTTTGTTATCCCCTGCTCCATCCCAAACTATGTTTTGTTAGCTAACGGGGACAAAAGGTCATGAATGTCACCTTTTTCTAAAAAAGGTTAAAGTAACAGTTTCGGGACTTATTCTGGTGGTAATATCAAATGAATTTACAAACGTGGTGATTGTTGTTTCATAGTTCCTGTAGTCTTTGAAATCCTGGAATACATATCACAGATATGTGATAAATTGTAAGCATTATTTCTTTTTTTCATTAAGGGAAAGTTCTAGACTGCTTTGCCTTAAAAATTTCTTTATAATAATAAATATTACTTCTCTTTTGCCTCTTCAGTAAGGAGTAGAATCTGAAATATGTGGAAGTTGAGAAAAGTGACCAAATGCATACATCATGAACTAAATTATTTTCTAGTTAGCACCCCTGCACAGGCATTTATGCATTTTATCTTAGCACATTTGATGCATTTATCCCAACTTTTTGAACACAGAAAAATCCCCTGATTCCAAATGTCCCAAAATAGCTGATTAATAGTCTTTAAAATGTCCTGGAGATTTGTTTGAATCAACTCTGGACAAGGAACTCCTGGATGTAAAGCAATAAGGAAAGCTTTATCCAACACTCAAGGTTGTCTGGGAATGATAACTTGTCAAATAATATTAATTTTGGGTTGATTTCTGAGTTCATGATTTAGTTACTGTTTCCACTATAGATGTCTCTTTTAAATAATGTTTGTCTACTTAATACTTACTATTCTGTTTCTTTCGAGGCAGAAGAATTTACATATTTATAAAGGGAAGGGGGAAAAAAAATCACCATTATTTATGCATGGTACTCATGCCCCCAGTGTCCAGTTTTGGAGATGATATATAATGGTGAGGATATGACATGTGTTCTGTACATGAAATTCAATTTGTCTGCCACGTCCCAATCCTAATTTTCATAAACCTTCATGTGTTACTGAGCTCTACAAGTCCTTTACTTATTGAAAACCAAGTTAATAGTGAATGCCCTTTTTTCTGATCAGAGCTCTTTTGCTAGGTCTAAACTCTGACCTGGCATGTTTAATAAAGGCTGGTTGAGGATTGGTGCTTTCCTGACAGCAGCTGATGCTTGTTCTCCTGATTCCTTCTTTTTGACATGCACTTGAGTAGCCAATCCCCCTCACAGAAGGGCTGCACCAGTTTATAGGCTCCCCCTGTTCTACCTGGACGTTGACAAGTCCATTGTAACCAGCCCAACCTCTGTGAGAAGTATATTTTGCTATTGCAGATCAGACTTCTTCAAAGTGAAACAAAAAAAAATGTAAGAATCTATATTATTAAAAAATAATCAGGTTGTCATACCCTAACTGTCATCAGACAGCTTGTGCAAGGCAGCATACCCTATGCATTATTTAAAATAGGGCAATTTTGGCATGTCATCAGTCTTCTGTGCTATTTGTTGGATTTTGTTGTCATTTTTAAGAGCATTTGTTATATAATATTCTAGGCCTGGCTGCAAATACAGATTTTTGGAATCCAGTGTGTAGGTGTGGATTTTCTCCTAAAGTATAATATTCTAAATACTTGATGTGGCCATATTTTCAAATTACTTATCTTGCTGTTTCCTTATTGTCCTTTTTTTTCCCTTCCCTCACTTTTGATCCTGCAAATTTCATGGTTTTTTCAGTTATCAAATAAAGGTCAAATTGTGTAACATGGCTCTAGCAGATATTGAAGGTTCTAAAGGCTCAAGGAAAGTCATGGATTGGAGATGGTATTATAATATCATTATTTAAATATTTGTTAGTTATACATTATAAAAAGAAACAAAGTTGGAACTTCTGTCCATGTAGCACAGGCAAAATGTAGCTCCTTTTCTTCATATCTGTGCTTCTAAGATTTCTCTCATTTCTGTAATTTTTATAGACATCCTTGTAAATCTAGAAGTGTCAAACCCAACAGAGGGTTTTTCAAGTGGCTACATCATTTAAAAATTCAAACTTCATTCTGGACTTCCTGAAGTATGTACAAGAACACACATATTATGCAGCAATTATAAATAAATATGGAAGAGTTTTCTTGGATTCTGAAAGAATTTAATAAATATGTGCCTACCAGATTTGCTGAATTAGGGCTGTTTGTTCTAAGTTCTTTTTATCATCTCTCAACCAAAATATCACCCACGCCTATTGTACTTATCCTCTCTTCACCTTGATTATGAATAATTTAAGTGTTGAAATATCATTCTTCTTTAATTCAGGGCTTTGTATTTGAAGGAAAAATATGCAGCAGAAGATGTAAACTGATAGTACAAAGTGTCCTCAAGAAATGAGAGGAGAAAAGACCATGCTGTTTCTTTCTTTTCACAACTTCTTTTTTTCTTTCTCATCAAGGACTTCCATTTCCTCTTTATCACCTCTTCCTGCCTGTTGCTTACTTACTGTGAATAAAACCTCTCCAGCTTGCTTTCAACAAAATAATTATGTTCTATTCACTTTTGTCTTTTCTATAACCCAATTCTGTATTATTTCATTTTGTCCTTGCCCATAAATAAACTTCCTTTATTTTTTTCTCCTCTCAGTGTAGCACCTATTGATATATATATTGATTTATATTGATGAAATTCAAAGCTCACTCTCTGTCTTTTCTGTGTCAGTATAGATTCTGTTCTGTAACCAATTTTTTATTGACCACTGCAATACTGCACATTTTTACTGTAGGACTCAGCCACCACAAAATTAGAGTTTTATGAAAACACTGAAAAAAGTAATCTAGACAACTCTAGACACTCCTCTTATTTCATATGAGGAGGGGATAAATACTTTCTAGCACGCATGAGCAGCTGAACATTGGATCCTTTTTTTCTTTTTCTAAGAGAGTTTGTGAATTAATGGATCCTGTGGTAAACATTTTTGCTTCAGTAAATACTGGATGTGTAGCAGGTAGAGAGTCTTGAGGTAACAATGAAAGTGATCAGTTTCTTTTAAATCAGTATTCAGAAAACTTCTGTTTTCATGCCTTTGTTCCCCACTTTTATTTGCTATCCCCACAAAACCTTTGTCACTCATTGCACCAGTTTAGCTGCCAGTTTTTCATTATTACAGAAAGCCTCAGCCCAGAGAAGACAGCAGTTTTGCTTTATTCTCTGTTCATGACTATGACCTTCTCTAAGATTTTTTCATCTATATCATGTCCTTACCACAGATGTGGATGAAAATCTAGTCTGTTTCTATTAGCAGGATGAATGGAATTGTTCTTCAGTTGTACCCAAGCACTTCTGTATTAGGCCAAATTGCTTCATGGTTAGACAGAATGTCTTTCAATTTTTTTTCCCTCCATCACTAGGATTGCAGAGAGCTCTGATACTGACAGAAGTTCTACTAGGGCTCCTAAGTTTCTTTTTTATAGAATTATTTCTTGTTGATACCTTGGTTAATGAATAACACATTAATTTTTTGTAGGTGAATTTGTGGCATCCAATTTGAAAAATGTCAGCATGGATTTAGATGGGAATTTATTATAGGAGCTATCCTTCAGCAGTTTGATAGCAGTCTGACTTAAAAACAGGTCTTCATGTTTTAGGTTTTTTGTATGCTAGTTTTTCTAGAAAGGGGTATTTTTTGAGTGCTTCCTAATGGAACTACAATGGCAATATAAAATCTACATTAAATATATTATTTCATTATTAATATTAAGTTTTATAATTGTTTACGAGAGGTAGAGCATTAACAGGACTGGTGACCTGAAGTCAGGCAACCTTGTCAGCTCCAATATTATAGCAAGATTACAGTAAAAATGAATGACCCGTGTAGGAAGCTCATTCTTTAATGAGTATTTTATTCATTTAATTTCCAAGGTCAGAGTATGGCTATGATAACAGCTTTTAAGAAAGGAAATTTGCTAATTTGGTGTGCATGACAAGAGACAGCAAAGGGCTTCAGTACTCTAGCATTTAAAGAGATTTAGTGCAGAGAGCCCAACAAAAAAAAAATTATGCTGTTACCTATTTTTGCCTTTCCATTTGGTAGAAAGAAGAGGGAGAAGAGAGGCATGAAACTGCTTCCAGCTTTGAGGTGTGGAATTAATGGAAAGTTTATGCCTAGTCTGCTCCTGTGCAGTCAGTTCTTTACAGCAGCTGGATATACATAAGAACAGGGTAGCAGTTACTGTGCATGGATCTTGGTCCTTGTTGAGACTGGAAGTTCTTATAAACAAGTTTTAAGAGTAGTGCATCAAACCCCAAGATTTCTGCATTCATATTAATTGAAAGGATCATACTCGTTATTTCTATAAAGTGGGGTTTTTTTTCACTCTATGTTAAATTAATTATGTTTTTGGGTTTTTTGTTGTTCTGGTTTTTTTTGTTTTTTTTTTTTTTTTCCTCTGAGGAGATTCCCTCAAGTTTCACTTTGGTAGAACTTGTTATAAATTATACAGTCCAGGAGATCACGTAAATTCCTACAGGCTTGTTGCTTCTAAAATATTTGTTCCACTTTCTGCTCCATGGCAAGCATTCAAAAAAGGAAATATTTAAAAGATTTTCCAATGTTTAATACTGATAGAAAAATTCTTTCAAAATTTTTAAATATCATGAAGCTTCTCTTATTTTGGTGAAAACTTTGTAGCAAAAAAATTGGGGAGGAAGACTGTGTCTTTTGAGCCTCACTATTCTAATTTTTTTTAATTGTATAATGAAAGTTAAACTTTCAGCTATGAAGAATTCTGAATATACAAGGACTTTTACCCATGTTATTTTTACTAGTTGACTGATGCACTCCAGCTTTCTGTTTCTTAAAGTTCTAATAATTGAGCACACCTCCTCTAACCTTAATGCAAAGGCTAAAATGAGCCATAGATCATTTGAAGCACAATTTACTCCTGGAAAGTTCTCATTGCTTTACACACCTGAAGTATCTTGGGCATTTACTCCCTGCTTTAGCCAGGGAATATCACTCAGTGTGTTCCTCCAGAACTGGCAATAAGTGATTCCCTTACTCATGACGAAACTATAAAGCCAAAGTGGATTGGATAATGAAAGGGAAAGTAGCCTTAGCAAGGTGTACATCTCTGTATCAAATTTATCTAGGTTGCATAATATGTGATTAGCTATGCTATCAGGCTTTCTTCCCTTTATTTAATGGAATATTAAATAAATAATAATAATAATAATAAACAATAAATTCCTTACTTCCAAGAAGGTGAGCACCCTGAATTCCAGGTGCATCTTTAACATTCAATTCTTCTTTCCTTGGAGTAGTGCAAGGGTTTTTAAGTATGGATCTCACTGATAACAGTTTCAGTCCTAAAAAGTAAATGTGGTCGTGCTGTTATAGAATTTTTGGACTGAAGTACAGCAAAATAATATTTCTATATTTAGTGCCCATTCTTTTGCGTGATCCTGAATTCAGAGAATTAGAGCCTGTTGTCTATACCAATCTTTTTTTCTTTGAAAATGAGCTCAAATCTTCAAATAAAGGAAATATTTTGCTTAGAATTAAAAACCAAACCAAAATCCACTTGAAATCAGAATGTATTTTGATGATTTTGACAGTAAAAAGTGGACACCTTTTGAGATTTGCATATTTTTTTGACAATTTGTTAGTTGTGGAAGAAATTACTATTGTTGTTTAGTTTTCTCATAACTATTCCTCTCTTTTTATCTCAAAATCTTCCAAGCAAGTTATATAATCCAGCTAGAGAAAGACATGATTATGAATTCTTTTATAAACAAATTATAGCACAGACTCAGATTAACATGAATAGCTGTTTTTGGGGTGGTTTTGTTTTTCTTTTAATAGTAACTCACTGGAGGAAATATATATTTATCTTTTTAAGTAAGAAAAACTGATGAGCAGTGTTACTTATGGGAAATCACATCTGCCCTAGCATGGATTAGTAAAATGTGTGTCCATTTATATTTTTTATGAAAAAAATATGCAGGTTTACCATTAGACAGCTTAAGATTTTTGTTGCAGTTTTATTTCTTTTACTTATAATTGATTGGGGGATGTAAATGATATGACATAGAACTGCACTGTTTTAGCATAACATTTTTTGTGGATTTTTCAAATTACTTTTGTGGGGCTTTGCAGAATAGTGTGTGGATACGTGACTGGTATTTGGGTAGGAGATTTGTCTTTTAAGATGAAGGAAATTAAACCCTCAAAATTAGCAGTATTTTTGTTACTGTCCTTGTAGGATTTGCCTTTCATGGCATGTGTGAAAACACCCCTTAGGCTAATCACATAGAAGTGCTAAAAAAAAAAAAAATAAGCATACTTGGAATAAAATTATAGTATCATGATTTCTTTCATATTATCCCTTTTGGGGAAGGACAGAGAGGGGAAGACAGAGAAATTGGCCCAGAGAGGATAAAAGATCACTGTTATGAAAAAGTCTGGCATGTTCCTTGTTTTTATTTGCCTTTTTTTTTATTTTAATCTACTACAGGCCAGTAATAAGGTTATTGAAAAATACCAAGGACGCATTATCATCTACCTTCTACTTTTTATTTAACTGAACACGTGTTCAAAGGCAAATAATATGTGTTAGCTAAAAGTCTTGTTCACAGAAATGCTGTCCCTTCACATTTATTCCAGGCCAAGTAAATCTGCCCTACAGTTTTGTTAATGGCCACGTTTTTAAAACCAAATAAAAACCTCTCCCCCAAAAATTCTCACCACCACTCCCTCACCTTCTCAAACCCCATTGATAGTCAATCAACCACGCAGAGAAAACTTCCAATTTCAGTGTCTCCTGATATGTTCTGTATTAAAGACTTAGGTGCTGAGCCTCAAAATTGCTTTAAGGGAAGCTCAGACGGGACAAGAGGAAACATTTCTTTAGAGAGAAAATGGTCAAACACTGGGGCAGACTCCCAGGAGAGAGAGGTGGTCAATGCCCCAAACATGTCAGTTTTTGAGATTATTTTTTCCTGTTATGACAATTATACCAGTAAATCTGTTAAGTTGAAAAGCTGAATATTTTTTAAATGAAACAAACCTGTGTCTAATGCTTCTCTTATTCAGTATTTCTTGTATATGAGATATTTCCTGGTCACATTAAAAAGTTGTCTCTACTGACATGGAGGAAGAAATGGTCAGCTAAGAACAAATAATAAGCCTTTGTTAAAAGGGTTATAGCTATAATAAAAAACTATAAAGTCTGTGCCAGTTTAGTGCTAATGCTTGCTTGGAAGAAAAGTGGTTTATTGATTGGAAATTTGTTGTAAGATTATTATTGTAGCTTCAGTTTTTATTGTTTTCTTGAAACATGGCTTTGCACACCTATGGTCATTTCAGTGTCAATTAACTTAGGAAAAAGAAAAAATATTTGAAACAATGCTAAGGAAAATAATTTCTATAGTGATTCATACATCCAGAAAATGTTATGAGATAAGCAGTAATACCTGGAAACTAAAACTAAACTGAAATGCAGGGATGGTCTCAAGAAATGGGCAGATTTAACTCTCCAAACCTGTGTATAATATCAGTCTATGACTGTACTTTCAAAGATTTCAAAGCAATGCATGAAAAGGAACTCCATTTCCTGGTTAACATGACAAGTCCTGGCTCATTAATGGAAACACAGAGAATGAGAATTGAAGATAGGTATAAAAATAAGGATCCAGTAGTACATTCTGTACTTACAGGGAGAATCATTGATTCCTCTGGCTTATCTGAGAGGTCCAGAAGCAAATTTTTCAGAGATGTTATTTTTAATGACATACAAAGCCAGGTTTACAATGATTAAAATTTGAGGAACGTCTCTGAAATTCATGATAGGAAAAATGTAAATAAGGAATCTTAAGAAGTAAAACTTCTATAAGAACAAAAATGGCTTGAGTTTCTTTTTTATTCAGAAGAAAAAGGTATTTCTTCAGTTCTGAGGGGTGGGGAGAATTGTGCAAACACAGCTTTTCTGCTGATAACCTGAATTCTGGCCAAGCAGCTTAAACTGTACATTTTATATTGATTGTTAAAGTTAGGAAAAATGAACATCATTATTTCAGTACGTAGTTTTTGGTGATATGCTAAATTTGAAGTTAATTAAGGATGGGATTCTCTGCAAATTTTCTTTAAAAATATCTTGACTTTATCCTGGTAAGGAATAAGATTAGTTTTTTTAACTGTGAAAATATATGAAGCACAAGTAAAACATTATTAAACCAATTTATAATCAATTGGAACATTATCAATTTACACACATTTTGTGTATATAGCTAGATTACATGCCATTTACATATAGAATTATATATATTTTCTATGTATATCCTTTGTTTTGCAGCAGCAGATTGCAAGTCACGTTAATTTTCTGTTTATTCTCTTCATTTTATATAATTTCATTGTTTCCCATTTAGAATAATTCATTAGACAAATTGCTTTTACGTTGGAAAGTCAAATGCACTCTCTCTCTGTTCGCTGTTGTCCTTCCTGTAAGTGGCCCTTCTGGAAACCACAGTGCTTGAACAATTGCTGATAGCACTGCAAAAGCACCTCATGTAAAATGAAACTTGTTGTGTTCTTATTGATTTTACTACAGATGCCACTTACCCACACGAGAGTCAAACTCCACTTTGTTATGATGATGGTCTGTTCAGAGTAATTCACGTGTCAGTACTCCAAAAGTGCAGTTGTGCTATGGTGGTACCTGAGGCCTCACAGCTTCACACCTGGCAGCAAAACTCGGCTGATTTTGCAAATTCTGGTTGGTGCCTTTGAAGTAGGGTCCATCTTTGCTTCACTCTAACACTCAGAAGCTGGATCACAGGATAGTTCCAGTTGGAAGGGACCTCTGGAGGTCATCCAGCCCAACCTTGCTGGCAAGGCAGGCTCACCTCAAGCAGATGACACAGCAGTGTGTCCAGGTGGGTTTGAATGTCTCCAGAGAGGGAGATGCCATGACTTCCCTGGGCAGCCTATTGCAGTGCTCTGCAACTCTCAATTTAAAGAACTTCTTCCTCATGTTGATGTGAAACATCTTGAGTTCTGTTTCATGGCTGTTGCCCCCTCTCCTGTTGCTGGGCACCACCCAGAAGTCTGGCACCATCCTCTTGGTCCCTGCCTTTGAGACATGCATTGATGAGATCCCTTCTCAGGCTTCCCTTCTCCAGACTGAACAGGCCCAGCTCCTGAGGTGTTCCCATCCTTTAATCATTTTTTGGCCTCTTCTGGACCCACTCCAGAAGCTCTTTGTCTTTCCTGAGCTCTAGAGACCAGATTTGGACACAACATTTGAGGCGTGACCTCGCTAGGGCTGAATAGAGGGGGAGAATCAGCACCCTGAATCTCCCTTCCATAACACAATGAGCATTTCTGCTTGGTTTGTGCGTATCATTTAGAGATTTAATTGAGAAATAACCCAGCTATTCAGGAATCACTAATTATATTATAGTAGATAATGCATAACCTTTATGCCATAAAATAAATACAATTGTATAGAAGAAGACTGTGTTTGTGCAAATGTACATACACTTATACATGAAAGTGCAAATGAGTGTCGTATTTTCATCTATTTGCATTTTCTTTTTTGGACTATTGCATAGGTATAAATTGGGTAGTGATAGGTTTTTGAAATGCTGTTTTTAATGCTATTTAAGGGACTTCAGACATACATCTCAGTGGAAGGGAAATAAACGTGGCTAAACGTCCTCAGCAGCTATGAAAAATTTTTATCATAAATGATAAATTTATCATGAATCATAAATTGTGCAGTATCTTATTCCTGAATCAGCAAAAGTATATGAGAAGCCAAACTGCAGGGTGTCAATATATTTCAATAGAAGTAAATACTATTCTGTGTGAATCTAACTGCCAAACTGATTTTCTTTTTTGATACTTCTATGAAATTACACACTTCTAGTAGGTTTAATTTGTAAGGGTTAAAGAAGAATCTTTAGTTTGAATATGCAATCTGTCATTGCAGCACTACTTAATGTGTCTGACACACTTGAGGGTTTAAATTTTCATCCCATGACTCCTTATGAACTTCAGCAAGACAATTTTCAAGTGCACCTATCAACACAGAAAGAACAGTTTAAGTCTTCAGAGGTGCATCCAAGTTCCCTCTTTGTTAATTTCCTGCTATTGAATGACTGAAACTCATTGCAAATAAATTTAAACTTTGCTTTGAAATGAAATATTCCCATTTGTGGCTACTTTAACAGACAATGAATTGTTACTTAATTAATTTTAATTTTCTTCCTTTCTTTTTACCTTCACATTGTCTTGTTTCATCTGCCTCCTGCAGTACACTGAACAAGTGAAAATGTTTAACTAGGAAGGAAAGTAATGGAAGGGCTAACATGTGCATGTAAAATTCAGGTTCCAAGTTTTATATCAACTATTTCTAAAGCCATAACCAACAAAAAAATAAAGTTTATATATGCTTTCAATAAAATGCCTGTACTACATAGATAAAATACAATGTACTGCTAAAATACATTTATATTTTGCAACTCAAGGTACGGGGAATAAACATTGCACTGACAAAACAATATAAAACAAGAGATATTTTTGTGTAGTGTGGTGATGTATAGCAATAAATAATATTAATGTGTTAATGAAGGGCTATAATGGCTATTTATTGTGCTTACAGTTACAGGAAAGATAAGTCTAGTTGCTTCAAACAATTTAGTTTCTACTTTTCACCTTCTTGTTCACAGAGGTAGAATACACCAAACTGTGTTGTACAGATCATTTAGTAAAGAATTTTAAACTAAATTTATTGTGACTGTGATGCCTAAATACAGGGATAGGAACCACATCCATAACTTTTCTCATCAAGTTTTACTTGTTACTAGCAGACTTCCTTCACAATCTACCCCTTATTAACTGCTACAGATACTATTCACTCACAAGAGACTTAAATGTCATTGGTTACAAAATTATTAACAATAAACTCTAGTTTGCAAAGTCTTTTCCTTTGCCATTACTGAGGGCAGAACTTAGTCATTAAAACACGTATTTGTTTCTAATGAATTTTTAGACCTTTAAACACCCAAACAGCAACCACAAAAAAACCCTCAAAACTGAAAATTGTATTTTTACCTCCTTTCAGTACAACATGATCTCTTTAATTAATGTTTGATTTGAACCAGAGTCCCAATTCAGCAAGATATGATGCTGATCCCATACTACAAATCTTCCATTGAAAAGGAAATAGTAATTTTAGTAATAGTAATAGTAGTATTGCCTCTTCCTTAAAAGGAAGAGGCAACGTGCGTTGAAGTACAAAATTCTGACCTAGTATTCATGGTTATATTTGGTTGTTTCTCCTCCCAAGCTATGGGAGGTGTTCAGTATGTCTTTCCTATGCCATCCCACACTTTTCTCACTTCTAGAAAGGCAATTATGTTTTCCTCAGTGTTTTGAACTCCATGAGTGAAGCCCAGGGAATATTAATTAGGTATTTCAGGATAATTTTTTTAAACATCCAAATGTTAAATTGTTTTACAAATTTGAATTCAAGAAATGCAAACATATGTTATTTGATGTTTCCTCAAAATTATTGCATCTGATTTAGAACTTGTAATTGCATCCTTTGCAAGCAATTATTTCACTGTGATAGTCTTGCAAAGGCATGGAAAAGAAGCCAAACCACAATATTATCAATATTTGATACTGTAATTATTAATGATAATTATTAAAATAGTTTTATTAACTGGATAGTAATTTAACAGCAATTAATGATTAATAAAGGAATTATTACTCCAATATTTATAACCTACACTTTAGAAATACAGGAGGTCTTAATGTCGTTGTAGGGATTGAATTTTTCCCAAGTTCTTTTCTCAGATACTTTATACATTTGTATAAGTTAAAAAAAAAAGAAAAAAAAAAAGAAAAAAAAGAAAAAAAAGAAAAAAAAAAAGGTGTAGCTGTTTCATAATTATACAGATCCTCTAAAATTAATTGTTCTGCATCCTGGTTACATAAGCAGTGGCACAAGGCTGTGCCAGGGCAGGATTAGGTTGGATATCTGGAAAAGGTTCTTCACCCAGAGGATGGTTGGGCACTGAACAGGCTCCCCAGGGCAGTGGGCAGAGCATCAGGCCTGAGAGAGTTCAGCAAGTGTTTGGACAATGTTCTCAGGCACATGGTGTGACTCCTGGGGTGTCCTGTCTAGGGCCAGGAATGGGACTCAACCAGTTCCTTCCAACTCAGGATAATCTATACATCAAATGTGTTGGTAAGTCAAAGGCCGCTGAAAAGGCAGCTTATAAGTAACAGGCTGTTAATTGTACTGTTTCATTCTACTGTTTTAAATACAAGGACTCTCTGTAGAAAATTTGACTTATGCAAAATTATTAAGTGTAGTTTGCTGGCTAAATTTTACTTAAACAGCCCTCCTGTTTTTTCCTAGATGGCCTTGCATGTGATCTGTTCCTGTTCTTCTGTCTCCTCAAAACCATCTTGTGAGAGGACGACTTCTCTTAGCTTTAATTCTTCTAGCCTAAGTCTTGCTTACAGAAATGGCATAAATTAATGTGTTATGACCTCAAATAACATAGAGGAGAAAGTGTGTTGTAGTCAAGATATGTTTAAACCCTTTAATGAAAGTAAACAATGATTCAGCAAGGATACCTATAACAAACTTAAGTTACTAAATTTTCTGTAGTTTCAGAGGAGACTCAGTGAGGAGGATTTTGTTACCTTTTGAAATATGATGTGGCTATGTATTTTTATTGTGGCATAGAACTTTTAATGAGATCAAATTGTTTAATTTTGTATCTGTGTCCTCATGAGAAATGAATCTAAGTTTGTGTTTAATATATCTGTCTTACAGAAATGTCTATCAAGTTGTGATAGACTCTGAGTTAGGTACATACTGCTGGTTCCCTCTAGTACTTTAATTTTTAGTAGACAAAGTCCGTTGGTATGAAATTTGAGATTTTAAAGCATGATTATATTTTGTAAAATTGTTGCTAAATATAAGCCCATGTTGATGATTCAGAAGATAATTATGATCAAAGGATATTTTTATGGGCAGAAAACTTGTGATACAATTTTTTCACTGACTTCTCCAGTTTTGTAACCCTGTAGTGACTTTTGTATTATTTTTAACATTTGTGCTGTTTTTCGAGGGGGTCAGAAATGTTTTGTTTTAACAAAATTTATAAATACGAATTACCACAGAGTATTCATCTGGTGTCTTTGGGATAGTCTCACTACAGAAGGGTTAAATCACCCAGATTTCCTCATCTTTGATTGTTTGACCTGCGTCTGCTTCCCCCACACCGCAGTATATCTCTTCCTAGACAATCTCTTTTTATTGGAGACCTGGCACGTTGCCTCTAAAGGGCTGGAGATCTTTAGGATGTAGAACTATTTGCCCCCACTGCTTTGGAACAAGCCGTGCTGCAAGCACACAGCACAAGCTGTGCTGCTCCAAAATACTATTGTCTGTCTTTTCCCATCTGCTGCTAAAAGCATCATCACTTCCCTTCAGTCAGATTAGAAAGACCTACTATTTAAAATCAAAAAAGGAACTATTTCCACCAGTGTTTTTATATCTATAACATCTTCATTTTTTATAGCTCCTTCCATTTGAAAATGATTTCAGAGTGTCCTAGACATGAGTTAATTCTGGTGTTCTCCTTTATGAGTATTATTATTTTTTTTTTCCCCACAGGTAAGCAGCCCAAAGTGCTGATCCCTAAAACCTAGACAGTTATCAGTCACAAAATGAAAGAGTCTCACTCATAAAAGCTTACTCTGTTGTGAGCACAAACACCTTTTATAGCCTAATTACAGGTTACACATGAATTAACTTCTGGACACTCTTAATGAAAGGAGATGTCTATTTCAATAATTGCTTTCCAGTTAAACACAAACTGATGAAATGAAGTGTCAAAGTTTAAGAGATCTTTTTTGGTTTATTCATTATATAATTGTTTAAAATAATAATAATAAAAAAAATAGCCTTCCAATGCCCAAACCCCAAAGGTTTTACTGTCATAAGGAAATATAATTTCTTTAATGTATTATGTGTGCATATAATGCTGGTACTGACATAAGATAATTCACAGTGTAGGTTAAATAAAGTAAGAAAATTAATTAATGCTATTGAAAATATCTCACTTTGAGAGTATAAAATTGAAGAATATTTCTGTTCCTGAATCCTACAAATGATTCTGAATTAAATATTAATCATGAAGTCTTTTGACAACATATGCAGATTCTTCAAACTTATTCAATTTGAGAGTCAAATAGTAGCAAGCTGAGAGGAAGAGAAAATCTACAAGGAGAACTGTGCTCAAAGAGGTTTAGCTTTTAAAGGAAAAATATATATAACTCAGGTGGAAGTTCACAGGTGTAGCTGTCTTACTACAGAGTAACGTCAAACTGGAAATCAAGTATCTCGACTAGAATTCTACCAGGAGAAAAATGTATTTTCCATGTGATGCTAAGTAGATGAGATGAGAATAAAATAAGTAAAAACCCCACATTTAAAAAAAAACAAAACCAAAAACAAAACGCCAAAACCAAAAACAAACCCCAAAAACCCCCAACAAAATAGGTAAATTTTCTAACTGCTATTTTGATTTAAATCACATAACTCTTAGGTCAATGCTATAATATTTCTCATGCATAGTAATTTTCTGCTTTGAAATCATAACACTTTTGGGTGCAGATTTTTTTTCTGACTTGAATAGGAAGGTTGACTTTCTGTGAGATCTAAAGCTCTAGAAGAAAACCATAAAGAAGGAAACTTCTTCTTCAGCTTAGTGCCACCCTTCTCTGACTGCAGTTTGTTTGGCACGAGTCACATTCTGGGACAAAACACATCATGGCTGAGCTGCAACCACTCCATCAGTCTTCAATTCCAAACTGTTAAAATCCTCTGCAAGCCTTAGGCAATTTTTAAGAATTAATCCCTTGTCAGCCTCATGGTTTAACAGCTTGGGTTTTTGTAATGATATTCTCTATCCCCATGATTCTTAGTAGGCAGATTGTTTACTAAACAGATCAAAAAGCGAGACAGAGAAAATTGAGCCAAACATCTAGTCTTTGTGATTACACATAATTTTTTTAAAAAGTAATGATAAATGTTTTCCTGGATTCAAAAAGAACCTGGACAAATCTGGGTGAAAAATTCAAACTGAAGCATGTTAAGTACAGAGGGACCACCTTAGCATTGGAAATCCTTTGTGGTGTAGGAGGTTGTAAGAGTACCCTGGAAAATTATCACTCTGGTTTTGGCCTTTTATTACTGTTGTGGAGAGAAATCTGGGCAGGATGGTCTGTTTCCTTTTATTCTTATAATTTCTCTTATATATGTTTTCACATAAATTCTACCATGATTCAAAGTAATCTCTCCAATTCCACACCAGCTTCAGGTCAGAAACCTTATGTCAATACATAGATTTTTAGTTGCTTTAATGTTGTGAGAATTTTGAACATTCTGACTTCCAGTACTAATGTTGTTCTTAAAAGAAAATGGCATTAATGCTGAAATGAAAGATCCTTTTCTTTAAATAATCCCAGTGTTTAAACTCATGAATAGGCTTAGATTTTCAAACAATTTGAACCACAGTAAAAAAAACAAAATTAAAAAAATATATTGTAAATTGGTGTGAAGAGAAGGACTGTGTCCTGTGTTAATATCATTAAAAGTGTTTGAATAGTCTATGTTGATGATACCAGATAATTTTAATGTGAGAAAAACTGAGAATATAGAGAATTTGTTAAGAAGTTGCTGTTCTTAGCAAGTTTTAGAAAGAAGTTCAGAGAGGAGAAAGATTTATTGCCCATCTAATAGTGAATTCCAGTTGGTGGCTGAACAGAGAATCAATCATTAAATGCATTCTCAAAAATCACTGTGATGAACTTTCAAATCCAGTGTTGAATATATATATATTTAAAGATGACTTCACAAAGGAATGTGATACTAGGAATATCTGTGGTAAAGAGTAGCTTTGAGATTTGGAAACTCTAAAATTCGTATGACTCTACAAGCCACCTGAACAATCTGGAAAAGTAAACAAAATCTTTAAAAAGACACTTTGCACACAGCACTGTGCAGGATGGCATTCATATATTGAGTCAAACAAATAATCTGTTAAGGTCTTTTTACATAATCTGAAGAGAACACCTGTAAATGACATTATGTCTAGTTCTTGTTCTGCCCTTACATTGAAATTAAGCAGTTTTATGTTACAAAGCATGTTGTAAAAATATATATCAAAATCAATAATGTGAACAGAGATATCTGGGCATTTTTCTGTAAATGTCTTTGAACTGGAATTCCCCTCTGTATTTCCCTGTGTCCTATGCTCAGCCATCAGACCATCAAATTGCAGGTGAGGAATGTTGAGCATTGGTGAACAGCTGAAAAAAAATTTGGGTAGCTCAGTACAAAGTTGCTCAGCACAGGTGTTTGTGTAATGATGATGTATTAGAAAACCCCTTTGTTCAATAGCCTTCAAGCTGCCCAGAGAGTGAATTCCAGAAGGTTTTAGCAGAGATGAATACCTCTGAATGAGGATGCAGCAATCACCTTTTAGAGAGAATGTGGACATCTTACTTCCACAGGTCAAGGCACCACTCCCTTGAAAATGATGCTTGCATGCCAAGTAATAGACATGATGGCTTCTTTCTCCACCTCCTTCATTAGCAGGCAAGTTAGGAAAGAACTCACCAGGCAGATATTTGAGCAATTGCTGCAAAAAAAAAGAGGGCCGTGGAAAATGCTGCAGTTGTTCCAGCAGCAGAGAGCATTTCATCAGGATCCATTACCTCTGTGCTAAGGACAGGGGAAACAGGAGCCTGAAAAACGCTTGAGTTAAAGTGTCCTGGGAATAGCAGAATGCTTGCGATTTATTTATACCAAAATACAGTTTAATTGTGATTTTATAGATTTCTGCATATGTAGGCAGAGGTTGGCCCAAAGAGAACATTAACAGCCCTCACCTCAATAAACACAAATGATGGAGTGTAGAATGAGCATGTCAATACAATTTCTACTCAAAGTCATTTCTCCTTAGAACTCACCATAACTAGATGAAGCTGTCTCCAAGCTATTTAGAAGACATTTGAAATCATTTAATCACAAGCAAATGTCAGAGTATTTTTGTAATCAAACAAAACCCACCACTTCTGTACCTTACGCACCTTTAAGGACATCACAGAAAATCTCAAATCTTAACATGTTTCCAAAGCAAGAGTAGTATGTATTTTTAGCCCCATTTCGCAGATGAGAAGCAGACATGCTGTAATTAGAAAGAAACCACACAAGGTAATAAAACCCCTTTGACTGAAACTTTCATCTAGCCAACCTTTTTGTTTCTGATCCTGAGAAAGAGCAGAGTGGGACCTCTCTGTTTATTTCTTATGCCTTTCCTCACCCTGCATTTGAGCTGGAGGTTGTAACTGAGCATTCTAAGAGCAGCCTGTCAGGACCCCTTTTCCATGATCCAGATTTTAAGCCCATTGCAGATCCAAATCATGGCAACAAATGGCAACAAACTCCACAATTATACTGAAAAGGTATGTATTTTGGTATCAATGCTTCTGTCTACTAACTTTGGGTTTCTCAATTTTGACATGAAAAAATTATAAATAATCATTCTTTGTTCTCTGTTCATGATTTTAAATATTACAAGTAAACTTTGCTGAGCCAGTATGTCAGGGTTTGTTAGTACTGAGAGCAATCCATACTTTTGGGGTTTGTTTTAGCCCTGCCTTTTTGACAGTCCTGGCTTTTAGCTGAGGAGACTGAAATTAATCTGAAATTCAAGAAATTCAGGACTGTACATGACGCCATAATGATGGTCTCTTTTACTCTGTTCTTTCCCTTAGCTGCTTTTTTCTTATTCTGCTTAGCCTTGCCTGTCACTGAGTGTCGGGCTATTAATGTTTTCCTAGGATTATGGGCAGTGACAATTAAATATCTCTTCAGAATGATAACAGCTTGGTTAGTGACCATCACTCTGTATTTGTAATAAAGAGATTTCTCCCCTTTCTTGTACATTATCTTACTCCTATCCACAGTGATGTTCATTTGCTCCCTGTGCCATTGTTGACTGATACCTTGAAATCCACTGCAACTCCTGGCAGTCAGTTTTCATCACTATTATTTTGAAAAATTTTATATCATCAG
The DNA here is from genome assembly GCA_013397195.1 of Hylia prasina. Taxonomy (NCBI): domain Eukaryota; kingdom Metazoa; phylum Chordata; class Aves; order Passeriformes; family Sylviidae; genus Hylia; species Hylia prasina. Next base: position 72,160 of record VYXD01016793.1, read on the forward strand.
AACACTTAGTCACCTCATTATTCCCTTCTTTTTCTAGATCATTTATGTTGAGCAGTAGATATCCCAGTAGAGCTCCCTGAGGGACTCTGCTGTTAAACCTCTACTTTTGTTGAAGCTGATCACTTAATCCTACTGTTTAAGCTATTTATTAATTCATGAGAAGATCTCCTCTCTCATCCCATCACAGCTGAATTTGCCATGACTTGACATATTATCCTAGGCCATTGTGTTTTTAAATTCTTTACAGCAACACTAACAAAACAATTTAGTACTTAATATCAAAGTTCTCTATATATTGCAATATGAATGTAAAAATAAAAAGCAACCTCCTCCCTCCCCAAAACTCCAGCTGATAACACCAGAAAACATTTATAATATAAACTTTGAAAGATTTAGCCTTTTAAATTATGTGGCAGAGGTTCAAAATGGAATTTAAATTAGTTACCTATATCATGAAGGGTCTTCTTGGATGTACTCCTTGGTTATTTTTGGTTTACCAATGGGATATTTTTCTGTAAATTAGAGATGAATTAAAGTAAGGCAGGAAGTTACCAGGCTGCAATATTAACGGTTGGTTCTGTACAACTGAGTTCATTTTGGAAAACACAATTTACAGTTCCTAAAAGCTAATAATAAGATAATTGATGCAAAGATATAATACCATTTGGTCCCACTTGAGAGAGAAAACTTAATATTAAAATATTTTTGACTGACAACATTGCCATTTATCCTCCTAGCAGGAGTCAAGTGAGAACAATAAAGTGAGGAAAGCTCTCTGTGCTCCATCCATATCAGCTGCCATTATATTTAAAACAAATGATGTGAACAACCCCAGTAAGATTATGTTTCTCAGATTTTTTGGATTTCAATACCCGTAGTGGAACTTCAGTACACTGATAGGATTTAAGAAGTTCTCTGGCTATGGCACTTTGTGGACTTAAGACACAAAATCTTAGACATCCCAAGTGTCATCAATTCAATCACCAAAATTAGATGGCTGTTATGTAAATTATGCAAATATGAGACTCAACCTCTTCCTTCATATTTGAGAAATGAAATATTTAATGATGTTGACATTTTTAATTATCATCAGGCCTCTGAGTTAACTCCTAAGTGGGATCAATGTTATTACAGGATCTCTGCAGACTCTGGTGGACATTTCTGCATCACATTAGGCTTTATTGAACATGTGTGTGCTAGCTGTGTTTGAAAATCTGAAACAATGGACAATAAAGAAAGAAATTTTCAGAGTCACCAAACAGACAAATTAATGGGGCCTTTGAAAAAAGGCCTTTTCTTTGACAGTGGTCAGAATCTGACCATATTATGATAAAGGTTTTTCCTATATCTTTTCCTCAACATTACTTTTAATGTAAGTTTCAAAAGAAGATCACGAAACTCCACTCTTGGGATGGAAATCTTATGAGAAAAGAAACATCTGAACTTTTTAATTTAAATTTATTTATCGGTCTCACATCACTAAACTATATTGTTCCTTAGATGTACTTAGCAAGGCAGAAATAAGAGTCAAAGGATAGGCCATTCCAAAAATTTAATTTCAGCTCTCTCATTGACATGCCTCACAGAAATTTTCTGATAGCTAAACCTCAGCTTTTCCATCAGCAAAAGAGGGATAACAGTGCTTAACTGAATCACAAAGCCAGTGATATTATTGCTGTTGTTTGTCCTATTTTGTAAGTAGATGTAATCATCTGTGTTACACAGAACTTTCTGAGCGGAATCTACCTATCTAAATAGAGATCTTAAAATCCTGAGGATTAATTAATTTATGTTTGCATAGTTCTTTGAAGCTGTGTAACACTATATAAATGTTAAATATTATCTACTCCTAACCACTGAATATGACTTTTGGTAGGTACTGCATACCTCAGTGCGCACCAGCACTACAGCCCAAGTCCTGCAATACTCATAAAATTATTTCCTGTTAATATTCTTTCTGTCCTCTTCTCTAACCTTCATACTCTTTGCCTAGCCTGCTAAAAGGAAAACTGCCAGGTAACTACTCATAAAACCATTTCAGCCATTTTAGTCTGTTACTTCTACTGCACTGAAACTCTCCATCTTACTTATTAAAAATAAACCCAAACCAGCACAGAATGACCTGCATGCTGACTGGTGGGGAAGGGACACAGCAAATTCCTGTGGGGAACAAGTAGTGATTCATATGGGACAATAATGTTCTCTTGCATATTTTAGAGAGAATCAACAGGGTGACTTTGGACTCCTGGAACTGAGAAGGCTGTGAAGAACATTGTAATTTTTATATGTACACTCTGGCTAGGTGTTCACTCTCTGTCCTACAATTCCTCATCAACAAAAAGAAGAAATAGCTACCTCTGATACATATTTTATATATATATACACAAATATTCAGTTTATCTAATCCAAACTATGTAATTTTTCAAGAAAGTGAATAGTAAAATAAGACAATTGAAATCTTCAGCTTCTGTTTCATTAGTAGCAATAATTGATTTCACAAAATCTCCAATATATTTTGAAAAAATTGTAATTTCTAGTTGTACTGAGCATGGAGAATTGACAGAAAGGGAATTTATGATCCATTAATATAGTGGAGAATGAAAACATCACATTTTTATCCTATTTTTAAGGGTTCAGTAATTTACAATGCTCAGGTCACTATCCTGCAGACTGTGGGACTATATATCTTAACTGTCCACCCCTACAATTCTGAGCCTTCAGGTCCAACCTCATGCCCTAACTACATCCTGGCTGCTTCTTTAAGTGAGATCTGGGAATGCACCAGCCCTTTCCCCTCCTGATCAGCAGCTGCTTTTCTGGAAGGAATTTTGGGCACAGGTGGAACTTGGGGGCACAAATCCAGCAGTGCTAGCCTGGCTGATTAAGAACGAGAGGCTTTCTGAGACACACACCTATCACTCAGCATGGATTTGGCATTCCATGGGGTTACTGCCTAAAAACAAGGAGTAAGAATGATTTTCAGCTATATGACAGTGACAGGAGAAGCCAAGCCATCACATAGTGGCCTTGAAACAAGAACTATCTGGAAACGATTCTGTCACACGCAGAGAGCTCAGGCTGGGACCAAAAAATTTATTTGTAAGATTTCCAAGGAAATTAGAATCAGAGAGTGCTTTTTATTTCCAATGGAAAGAGGGTGCACACAAGTATAATTCCCTTTGCTGCAGCTTGAGCAATTCACAGAAACTCTGCTGCTAATTGTGACATGAGTTTTCTACTCAGGATTCTTCACAGGGGTATGAAATTGTCCTCTAGCAATGCTACTTGTATATATCTAAGGAACTAAGGCAGAGCTCCTTTTCCTTCTAATATTTCTCCCCCTTGGGATCACCCTTCTGACACATTGCAGAGACAGATTTCTTGGTTCATCATTTCCTTCCTCTGACAGGGAAAAAATGTCAGTTTAAAGCTTTGCTCTATATAAGTCTAAAATACCAGTGCCTCGTACCCTGGCTGTACAGTGTGTTTCTATCACATCCCTTCAGGAATATACTAAAGTGTGGTTTAATCTCTTGAAAACAGGTAATTTGGCCATGGGTGATACGGTGTGAAGGGTATCCTGAAAATTTTGATTGCTCCCCGTTTTATTTATCTTGGTGGGGCAGATTAGAGGTTTCACAGATGGCAATCATTCCTCACATTAGCTGTCTAGCAAGGAAGGAATGAAATCTGCTCTATAAACTTGAAGGCCTCCTTATCTGTTGCTGTAACTCAACTTTCTTTTCCCTCTACAAAGTTAAGGGGACCCTAGTGAAATTCCTGAAAGCTGAGTCAAAGAGGAAGGACCTTCTTGTGTTCTGTAATAATTCTCAGGGAAATACTTGTCACATGTATTATGCAACTCCACTAATGTTTTCAGCACTAAAGTTTAGTTTAACAGCATAAAACTCTTGAATGGTGCTGTTTAAGTAACTACTGATAAACACTGACTCAGGCTGAAAAAATGCAACCATTTCTAAGTTATATTGTCATTACTTAAAAACAGGATTTTTTTTAAAAAAATTAAGGATTGCATTGCTGGCTAAATTTGGTAATTTAGTTAATGAATACATAAAGGAATATTAATGAACAATAACTAGGAAAAAAAAATTTTCTAGTAAATTGGAGGGAGAGTGTGACAAATCAGTAAAAGGCAAGTAGATGTCTGTTCCTTCATTGATATTTGTCCTCATATAACCATAACTAGATAAAGTGTCCATTTATTTATTGAAATTAATGACAGATTTTATGCAATTGGAATTTTCATCTTGGTGGTTTGTGGTTTTGTTTTTTCCCCTACATATCCTATTAGTATGCCTTTTTTAAAATAATCTACACCCACATTTACCAAATCTGCTGTCACTTCGTATAAATCTAGCTAGTAAATCCTAGTGGTAGTGTCAATAAACACCAATGTAATAAAAAATGTGGTCCATAGATTTCTTCTCTATTTAAATCCCTTTGACACTTTTGTAGTTATCTTTTTTTGCAAGCAAATGCCTTACCTACCTTTCTTGTTTTCCTAATATCAACTGTTGTGAAAGCAAACACTTGTAAATTCCAGTTTTGAACAGCAATTTTAACACAGTTTTTACCTGTCCTTCTGATTTTTTCCTTTAATTTCTTTTTTAATCTGTATTGAACTGTTAAAAAATTCATCTTTTTCAGAAAGAACAGTACCGAGTTGATATATCTGCACTCTTATTCATAGCTTATAAAATACTGGCCTTGTGATTACTAACCCCTTGAATAACCACATTCAAATCCAAGGCATTGGAGAGAGACATCAATCATGTATCTGACTACAGCATTTCAGTGAGTCAGTGAAAGGCTGGCTGGTTTGTGCCCTGAAGCCCATGGATTCCATAGATGTTTTTCATTTAAATGAGGTTTAGGTCAGATCTACTGTGGCTGCACAAACACTGAAAAATCAACAACATTCTTTAACTGGAGTGAGTGGCCTCCTTAAGATGATGAAGTATCGTATATTAAGTAACTAAATCTCTAAGAAATGCCTGGGTTCTCTTGCCTGTTTAAACAAAATCAAAGGTACTTTAAAAGAACTCAAGTGGACAGAAAGCTATCTCAAAATGAGACTATGTTAACAGGAAAACTGAAACATCAGTGTCATGTTTTATGCCTGAAGCAGAAATTATGGGGTTTGGGAAGAGATTTTTAACACTTTATTTATACCTCAAGAATATAAACTTTATTGAAAGATTTTTCTGCCTGGTCTGAGATACTTTTTTATGAAAGATTCATGTGTATTTTGTTACTACATTCTATTTTGCAACATTAAAGAAAAGCGTGGGTGGGAGGTGTAGGGATGAAATCTTTCCAAAAATATCCCTTCTTTTACTTCACCTCCTGCTTTATCTGCAGGCCTTGACTGTTTTGGACATTATTTTTTTTTACCAGAAATTCCTTTCTCCTTGTTCCTTAGCAATGCCTCTGTCCTTGACTGCATTTCTGTCTTGGGATCTGTACTTTTTTATTTTCTGTGGACTAAATGTCTGTTTTGTTCATATTACTTACTGTTTTAGAATTTTTCTAGGTCAACAAACCTAGGAGAAATGATACAATTTTGTCTTTGGGGAAAGATCGGAGTTCTTAGAGCTGACCCTACAATGAGAATATCAAAGTCAGTGACAGACCAAAGGAGTAAAGAAGATATTGTGAAATTGACTTGCTTTGATGGTATAATATAAAAAAGAAAATAAACGTTGAACCAAGCACAAAACACTTGAAAAAACTTTAAAAAATCCAAAACTCAATTCTCTGGAACATTACTGAACTCATTTTTCATATTACTTCATAGTTTTGTAAAACTTTCCAATGATTCTATTTTTGCTGCTAATTTTCAAGAGTAAGGTGGTCTGAAATTATTCCTCTGTGCTACCTAACATTGCCCCATGGGAAATAAGTTGAATTTTACGACTGCTGGTGTTATTTTTTACACTTGAAATTTTCAAGTCTATGGACAACACTGAAGAAAATCTGGAGACAAAAAGGGCTCTAAAACCTTTTGAGTGTTCTAGAAAGACAATGTCAGAGAGAGCAGAATAGCCCAAAGAGCAATGCCTCAAAATTCATTGCAAAATTTCCCATGAAAAGCCCATCTCTGCGAGGTGAGAACGACAGGACAAACGCAGCCAGGATAAAAGGGAGGACCAAAAAATAATCTGTCAGGAAGAGAAAGCTGTTTTCCTGACAGAGTGGTGGTCCTTACCCAATTCCTTTCAGAGGCAGCAGTGCTCTGCTGCTCTCTCTCCTCAGGCAGCAGCAGGAGGCTCCAAGTCAGCTTGCAGAGGCAGAAATGAAGGCCAACAATGGTCAGATCTTTGAAGAAATGAACTTGGCAGCACAGAAGTGAGACGATGGAGCTGTCTTTTCTGCAGGAGTGGATTCCTGCTCACCAAGGCTGAATAACAACCTCAGATGCCAACATGACCCATGGAAACTGCAGCTGGAATGAGCTTCACTGGAAAAGCAAAGCACTTACCAGCAAAAGGGAATGATCAAGAGAAAAGAGGTTCAGATCAAATGGACACTTTTCCTGGAGCAAAGGCAACCAGGACTGACATGATTTCCTCACCAGTGATGCTTGACTGGCTGGGCAAAGGAGCAACTCCAAGCCCTGCTGTGAGAGAAAAGGAGCTGGTAAAGTCCTGCAGCCAGAACTGCCAGCCAGATCACGTGTATTGCTCATGGATAGTTGAGTTATATTGTTGAAGGAATAACAGATTGAGGAATTGTATAAACATTGTGATTGCTAATGGGAAAACAGCATAGCTCAGTGTTTCAACTAATGGCATGAGAAGTGGGAAAACTTTTCCAGGTTGACTCCAGTCTCTTCCACAAATGTCTTATACGTCCTATTTTAATCCTCCTTGCTGTCTAGGAAATAGCGACAGGTAATAACTTGCCACATGTGAAGAAAAATGTCCTTTAGGTATAATAAATTCTTCATAAAATAGGACAGTGATAAAAGTCATGAACTGCATTTCATGAGATTTTTTGTAATATGGCATAAAAAACCTTCATATCCAAATTCTAAAGAATGAGCAATATGTTTTTTTCTGAAAAAAAAAAAAAAAGAGTTTTTCTTGACCTCGGAACAAAACATTTTCCCTTGAGTATATCTGGGATCATGCACAGAAACCTTTAGGGAATAAACATTAAATAATGGGTATAAAAAAATGCAAAAACATTTTCCTGAGTAATCTTTTTTTTTTTTTCCCTCTTAAAGCTGTGAAAGGGAGATATACTTAAGATTGTGTGCCTTTTACATCCCATCTATATTTTTCCAATTAAAGGAAAGCAAATCTGCTTTTATGCTATCACAGGGAAAATAATTTCCCTCCACAAGATAGCTCCCACAGTGAGAAACTCCAGGGTCTGAAGATTTCTTTTTTTAATACTTCAGAAACTAATCCCAAATCATATGGTTTAATCTGTCTACTCCTAACTCCTGAGGATTGATGTTTATTAAAAAAAAGGGAAAAGAAAGTTTTGTTTTCTTTTATGCTGCAATTATTCCGTGGTGCAGGATAGATAACTTTGTTATTGCGACTGCTCACGATATGGGGCAAATTTCTTGATGCCTTTTTTTGATTATTTTAGCCAACTGTGTTTTTTTTCCTACAAAATCTAATACAAGTGGCCATTTCATGCCAGGGATATCTAATAAGAACTCCCCACTGAAATCAATGAGGAACTATGACTAAAAATCAATGGTTACATATGATCCAAGTTGTTTTATTCTAGAATATTCTATGACAATCTTTGGGGATACAATAGCAAAAAACCAATTCTGGGTATTAGCTTCACAGACACATAGTTTTTATGATTTTTCAGTGACAGAGTTTCATGGAGTTTAGCAGATTAAAGGGAAAAGAAAAATCTAAGAAAATACACGAAACCAAAACTGTAGAATTAAAGAGTTTTATGACTGTAAGAGTGTTTGCAAGCACCTTCCCTGGAAAGTTAATACCCCTTGCTCCTGATGCTCCAAAATAGTTATGTAAACACTCACATTAAAACATTATCTTCAAGCTCGAAACTGTGAGAGAAGATTGAGCCGTGTGGTTTTGTGATGTTTTGCTGTTGGTAAAGAGCACACACAAAGGAAACAGAAATGTACCTTGATGTAAGTGAGCCCTAACATTCTGGGTTTGAGCCTTGAGCAGCACAGATACAACCAAGCCTTGTGTGCTTGTGGCTAATTACATTTTTTGTATACCAGCAGTACCTGGGGCTTTCCGTCACTGATAGATCTGTACACAGAAATTGCACTTGCAATTGTGTCAACATCTGTCTCCAAAGGAACTGAGAGGCTGAGGAGGAAATGTTTGCTTTTTTTACCTGCATCTCACTTAGGCTAAAAGTATATTGGGGTGCCCAATGCTGGTGCATTTACATATCAGCCAATGAAGTACGTGGTAAGCAATTATTTTGCTTTTAATCTCAGGAGAATGTTGTATTTTTCCTTCTCATTCTTCATGAATGGTAACTGTGCAATATAATTTCTTCCTTTGAACTTATGGACAGTCACGACACAGGATTCTGGAAAAGGAAGTCCCATGTAAAACAAAAATAAAAATGATTTCTATTTTTTGCTTTCGTTTTGAAAAAAAAAAATGAAGATGCAGGTATTTGTACTTTTCAAGAGGCAGATATTGAAAGTGATTGAAGGTCATTTATAAGTTCAGAAGGATTTATGATAAAATGTGTGCTGATGTTTCCTCTGACTCAAGTTACCTTCTATTTAACTGGCATATAAATGTGCTTTAATTAACCTGTTTGAAAATGATAGAGAAATAGAGAAAGACCCAGTGCCAATTTAATAACTAATGTCCCTATTATGCATGCCTGCAGAAAAGCCTGTGGGAGAAAGGAAAAATCACTGGGCATTTTGTAATGTTCACCTTGCAAAGCTTTGTTCCCCCAAGACTTATGTATTCAAAAATCTGTCATGCACAAATGATGCAAATCTGTAGTTTACATAGGATGTATAACCATGGTGTTTGGTAGAGCTTGGGGAACTTCCAGCAAAACACAGTTTAATTGGAAAATGCCATTTCAGTGAACCCACAATCTTTTGCTCCAGATTTCTACAGCTGAGCAAATATCCAGTGCTCTTAACAATGAACCTGACAAGGACATCAGTTTTACTGAAAACTGGAAAGCTTGGGGAGGGTTGTGAAAAATCACCAACTTTTTATATTATTTTATTCTGCATTTTCATTTTTTCTGTGAGTAGGAAGTGTGCATTTTCTCAGTCTGGACATTGGCAGAGGATCATCTATTACCTGCCTTTCCTGGCTAGCATGAGCCCATATTTGTAAGTACTGTGTTCCCCACACAGTAGGGGAAACCCACAAAAAAACAAATAACTGGAGTGATATATAATTAATGGGGGTTGGATGGAGTGCAGAAAAAGACATATTCTGCTCTTTGACTTTTGTATGTGTCAGAGAATATCAAAATTTTTAGTGTCCCAAAGCCTGAGGATGTACAGGGCAACAAGAAATGGGCTCAGTGTCCTGAATCAGACTCTGATTATCAGAAATATTGATTATATGGAATGAGTAATGAAATAAAATTTTAGTAAGATTTTGTTCAAGGAGTGTCACTGAAGAAGCTATGTAAAGTTTATTCCCTAATATCTAATTATGCTGTCAATAAGAGGCTTTTAAAGCTTGATCTGAAAGGTGTGCAAATTTGCTGTCTGTACTAATAGATCTATCCAGCCACTGGATTCCAATCTAGAGGGAAATTATATGAGTGTTATACTCTGAGTTAAAATTGTTATGGGGGAATAAGAGGAAAAAGCTAAGGCAAGGAAAAAAAAAAGAGGCAGCTGTAAGAGTTAAAGTATATACTTGTTATGTCATGAGGCACTGTCTTATATTAAGCAGTTTTATAGGGTGCAATTTTTTTTTCTCTGAATCTGTGATATTATCTCAAACTATAAAATAATGTCCAAAAATTAATTCCTGTAAAAAAACCCTATTTTTTTTAGTTAGAAAATAGTTTCATATTACAAAACAACAACAACAACAAAAAACAAAGACCAAAACCCCCAAAAACTAATGGAATTTGCAATTAATTCACAAATAAAGAAAACAGAACATGACAGTTGAGAGAGCTACACCTGAAAAATTAATTGTAGTTTATGTTTTTTACCAACACCTCCTTGGACATTTCATTACAGTCAGACTCCAGGGAAAAGAAGTTCCTGGGTATTCTAGAAAGCACTTAATGAAAAAATAGATGTCTGTTCCAAGTGTAAAGGCAGGTTTGTTTTTTTAAAGTCAGTATCTCAGTGATCTGTATGTTTTGCTAGGAAATATGTATCTGAGGTCTTCTGGCTCCTTTTGAATCACTGTCATCTGAGATATCTAACCCTTCCAAAAAGGAAGGTTTTCCTTCCAAAAAAGGAAATCTACTAATAAGTAGGAAGAGTTTACTGAACTGTAGTTTCATATATTTCTAAATGAAACAGTAGATCTCCTTAAGCCATTCAGGTAACTCCATCCTTATGCATGCTAATGACAATTTTGTTCACTCAGTTGGAATCATAGTTCTTGTACTAATATTTTTAGAGATGGATTAAACACATGAGATATTGTGCTGGTTTTGGGTGGGGTAGAGCTGATTTTCTTCACAGTGGCTCATAAGTATTTTGGGTTTGTGCTGGAAACAGTGTTGGTAATTCAGGGATGTTTTCATCACTGCTGAGCAACAGTTGCACGTTGCCAAGGCCTTTTCTGCTTCCCACCTCATCAGCAAGTGGGCTTGGGGTGGGGGGCACAAGGAGTTGGGAGAAAGCACAGCCAGGACAGGCTTGGCTGACCCCGAGGGATATCCCAGACTGTGTAGCACCCTGCTCAGCATATAAAACTGGAGGAAGAAGCAGGAGCAGGGTGACCTTCAGAGTGATTTTTGATTCCAAGTCACCACTAGATATGAAAGAACCCTGCTCTCCTTGGGATGGCTGAGCACCTGCCTGCCCGTGGGAGTGGGAAGTGAATTCCTTACTTTGCTTTGCTTTGCTTGTGTGCAGAACTTTTACTTTCCCTGTTAAACTGTCTCTAAGGAAAGACAAAACCCATGAGTTTTCCAGCTCCTGAGTGGAGCTGAGTGAGGTTGAGCTGCTGACTGGGGTTAAACCACGAGAGCCCCCAGTGTGGGCCAAAGGGTTCAAGACAATGACAGATCTGATTGGAATGTTCTGGAATGAGCTGTTGATGCTATTCAGCTATTAATGGGCAGCTCCTGTACTTGCCACGGGGCTCCTTTGCCTGACTGTGAGAGCCTGTTGCTCTTTAGGGGCTGTTCTTGCTTTCGCTGCTTGCTGCAGTGCTGTGCTGCTGATCACCCTGCTCTGCTGGGCCTGGGAGTGTTGTGGTGACAGCAAAGGGGGGACATGGCCAGAGCTGCTGTACTGGGCAGGCAGGAACTCCAGTGGGAACTCCAAATGTGTGTCCTTTAATAGGAATTTTATGGAGTAGTGTTGAATGAGTGAGCTACACGGAGTACAGGAGATGCCAGCAGTATCTGTTGCAGGTTGAGTTCATCAATTAGTCGAGACATGTCTGTGCCTGTACAAACAGGTTCTGAGGATGCCCTGGGAAGAAGTGAGCTTTTGGAGAGATTCAAAGGTCCTTTATCTGTGGTGGTGGCCCTTTGAGACAAATAGCAGAGTGTGAGAGAGGAAAAGTGTTTTCTCTCAATTTATGCTCAATTAGAATAAGCTGAAATATACAGGAAGTATAAAACAATTTACTCTGTATTCTCCAGAGATCAATTAACTAGAAATCTTGAAAACTTTTATTAAAAAGAGGTATAACAAAGATATCCTCTCACACCACTCTTTCCTTGTCTTGTGAATCTTCTGTACCAAAGATTTAACAAGTCCATAATTCCTTCATGAATTTAATGATCTTTTTTATCATACAGAATGTCACTGCATCATACTTTACTGTTATTAGCCCACTGTGTACAGCTATATTTACATAGCTATACACATAGATGCATGTCTATTCACATTTATATATTTATACATTTGCACACAAATGACCTCTTTCCTCAGAATACCTCCCATAGTGCATTTTTTATAGCTGGATTTATGTGAAGGGAAAAAGAATCATGACAAATTTAGAATACCTTCATTTTGACCTACAAGTCTCAGCTAGACTTACAGAAAGTCTCCTATTTACCTGAAAATATTATCATGTGTTTAACCTTGTCAATGTTCTTATGGAATGCATGAAAGGATTTGAGAGATATTAAGGTTAAAATTTTACAGAACTCTTATTATAGTTGATTGCTTCCATTTTGAGAATAATTACTGAAAATATATCAAGCTTTGCAGACAAATAATTCAACACCCAAAATTAGAAAATAAGTTAGGAGATTCATCAATGGACCTGTATAAAAATGTCTAATTATTTTGCTATTTGTTGTAAGCTGGCACCTTTTTAGACCAGTGTAATAAACATTCATAGTTATCAGCTAAGATAATACTAACAATATACTGTTCCAATTTATGAATTTTTCTATTTATTTTTTATTCTGTATTTTTTTCAGGAACAAAATTTCAATAATGGAAAACCTTTTGCAAATCATTTCAGAAAAGAAACAACAATTACCCCTTAACCAAGTTTTTTATTTCCAGTTTTGATGTACAGCAGAGCAGCTAATAGCAGACAATTGCTGACAGAGCAAGGTCTAGGTAAACAGAGTTCAAAGCTGTAATAATTTGCCAAAGACACCCCCTGTTGTATCCTCAACAAAGAAAAAAGGTTGTACCTGAAGACAGCTGGGGAAAAAACTCAAAAAATTTTGAAATGGTCTTTGCTCCATTTATTTATTTATTTACATATTAATTTACAGCAACCTAAGACATACATACATACTTTTATAGGATAAAGGGACCTCAGGAAGTCTCTTGTCCAACCTTGTGCTTATGCCCAAGCAGCTTTGTGGTCAGTTTATGTGGTCAGTTTATCCTGCTCAGGGTTTGATTCTGACAGATCTTGAAAACCTCCAGAGAAGCTGCCTGCAGTTGCTCCAGTGTTTTATCGTCCTTAGAGGGAGGAAGAAAAAAATTATCCTTACATCTGGTTGGATGAAATTAAAATTTTATATACTTTTCCATGTTTCAGAGCACATTGCTATTTTTCACTGATTGATCACAAAAGCAATGAACATACAAGCTGACTATGTAGCAGAACTTCTTTTGTTAGATAAATTTTTAATTGGTTGTTTGTGATTATACCTGTGTATCCAGAATTCCATGCTTCATGCCCTAATTCTTGAGAAAGCACATCTAGAAATGGCCATAAAAATGTATTTTTGTTACTCCACATCAATAAAAACTGAAGTACAGAAGGAAGTAGATAACTCCTGAGGGCACCTTTTCTTGGAGTACCATAGAATATCAGGAGTGCAAAGATATTATTTATTTATTTATCCTGAGAAATGGATTGGAGCAATTAAAAGCTCCTCTAGTGTTGGAACTCCTAATTAAGGACTGAAACTTGGGCAAATTCAAGCAGTTTTTCTCTCAAAGAATTTGCTGTTAATAGGAAGGAAAACATTTAGAAGGCTGTTATTTTTGACATCGTCTGTTTTTGAGGAACTTGAATTTTTCGTGAATTTGAAGAGTTTTTCAGGGAAGCCAGGCAGGGGTGATTACTGATGAAACAGTTGCAAGGGAGCACTGGGAATGCTGAGCTGTGCTGGATTCCACATAGGGATGGAACATACGAGCAATTTGGTATTAATTGCAAATGTTACATGTGGAAACTGAAAATCTTTCAGTCCATCTCAGGAAGCAAAGTCAGAGTTTAACATTTGTTGTGGTGAACACTGGCAGCCACTCTCTTGGGTTATTGCAAATAAAGGTTCATATGACTTTGTTCAAGACCAAGTGCCAAAGAAAGTCTGTAAGAATAAGACACCCCTATAGCATCAAACCTAAGAACTTTCTCTCAGCCTCCAAAATTTTTTGACCCTGGGACTTTCTCAGCCAGTATCCTGATTGGATTTTTGATCTTTTTTTTTGTTCTACCACCCTATGTTGAGTCCTCAGCATTCAAAGCATCAAATGACAAGGGACATTTCTTCATGTATCATGTGAAGACCTGACATCTAGCTTGATTTTAGTGGTCCATGCAAGGATCAGAGGGTTTTCATAGTGTGCTTTTCTAAAGGCAACCTTTAGAATTGGGCCCTGGGTTTGAGAAAACCTCTTTCCAAAAGTCAAATGGAATTGCTGTGCTTGAAGCAAACAACGCTGCTTCTTTTTTTTTTTTTTTTTTTTTTTTTTTTTTTTTTTTTTTTTTTGGTTACATTTTAATGATGTTTTCTTAGCTTGGGGTGTAGAATGTATATTTATCTTGCTCAAAAATGCCATGTAACTGATTACTATGCTGTCATGTTTTTGGCTTTAAAGATCAATTTGCTCTACCATCATCTTAGAAATTGGCCAAAAGACTTTCAATAGGATTTGTATGTGACTTATTTCTGCCTGTATCTGATCTTAACAAATTACAGATAAATCCTCTACTTGGAATATATTGTTGTAAAGAGGAGCTGAGATTACCCTGACGTGTTTTCTGTTCAGAAGTGTAAATCAAATCAGCTACTCAGCACTAGGAATTTCAGAAATTGACACACTGTCATCTCCGGGGAAATACATTTTATGGCAGGTTCTCTGACACATGTAAACGTTTTGGCTTAAAGCCATTATCTAAATAAAGGCATATTCTGCTGTTTTAGATCCCCCATGATATCTGAGAAATCCACAATGGCTGGCAAATATCCGCATTGGAACAGTGGAGACCCCTGAGGAGAGGAGACTCTTGAGTCCAGAGACCACACCAAAGGGCATCCCAAAGATGCCAAGTCCTTATGCTTGGGCAAGTGAGGATATTCAGTAGGAGATCACAATAAACCACATTTTTGAGTAGCTGTCTTTTAAGCAATGACATCGGGACTACCTGTCCTAGGAGGCAGATAACATCATCAAGTCCAAAAATGAGTAGAAATTTTAAAGATTACACTGAACATTATTTTACCTCTGGAAACTTTGATTCACACATTATTTAAGAGCCAGATTTCCCCTTCTGTGTTTTTTTCCCCATGCCACAACTTTTTGTCTGTGGGCTCTCTGGGCAATTCCATACAATCCTTCATTTTAAAATAGGTTACCTGCAGTCTTACAACAAAAAAGAACTTTCTCCTGTTACTAAAGCTCCTCCCTGTTCAGTTAGCTCACATAAGATGTGGACAAATTATTGGCATTTAAGTGAAAAATCTATTTAATAAAAGTATATTCATTCAGTGATGCTCAATGGCTAAGTTAGCCAAATGATTCCAATTAATTTTCCCCTCAATTTGCAATGAAATTCTATAAATAAAGAGCTATGCACAAAGGCAGAAGAAATATTTCCCACTTTGATTCAATATGAAGACTAAAAGTATTAAAAATATATGACCAAATTGATGTTAACTTTAGCATGGTTAAACAATTTGTGCTGGCCAAACCACAGCTTTTAAAGAAAGGAATTGCTGAGAATCACTAGTCAGAGGCATAATTGACTTTTGGTGGCTTCAAAAGACCGTAAACACCCCTAATAGCTTTTGGCAGTTCCAAAGGCATTAATCATGATCAATGTGCAATATTAAATAAGTCTCCTTCAAAATGAATATAAATTCAAACTGCAATTCCATCTCAGCCTTCTGGTGACATGAGGAAACCACTTGAGTTTCACTCTCATGGTTTATGACATCCCTGGAAGGCTTTGATGGAATTATAGCCTTATTAAGTACAGTTGGGGTACATTATTCCTTAAATTATTGCAACTACAAGTCATTATTCCCCCTAGAAATTAGAACTTGCTGTACTTTCATCAACCATGTAATCTTGAAGTAAGTTGGGGGGAATTTCAACGTGGGAGGACATCTGCTTTTTAATTTCTGTCACTACTATACATTCACAGCTCGGAAGACTTGTTAACATCTAATATTAACAGCCCTCAAACTTCTTTCTTTTGCTTTAAGGAACACTATTCACAACAATTTATTTGAGTTATCACTGATGTTTATATAGATTTTATTGGAGATTACAAATCAAATTTTTAACCTTTTTTAATGTTTATATTGATATCAGTTTCAGGACTAGTGCATGTAGTGCAAGTTGAATATTTGTGTCTTGAGCAAGTCTGACTAGGAGGAAGATGAGTGCAAGTCATGTAGTATTTTCTAGTTAAAATGAATGAACCCATCTGAAAAAAAAAATGCATGGTGTTTATAAAGCATGCTACTAAGATGGGAATTTTTCCTCTCTTTTGATATTTTCAGTCATCACAGCCTTAGTTATCTTTGTGTATTTTCTTCTTTCAACGGTTTTCACACTGCTTAGGCTTTTAAATAGTGGAAAGTATTATTCAGTGCTGCCTACTGAAAAGAAAATATGTTAAAGAAAAGTCCTTAGTGTAGCACATATATAATTAAGCCTGAAGGAGTTGAGGGCTTTTATTCTGTTTTTTTTCTTTTTTTTTCCTTATTTTGTATGCAATTTTGAGGACTATATCAGGTAGGAAGATTTCTGCTGCACCCTGTTCTCCCATAGTGTTTCATACTGTAAAATATATCTAGTTATAACAAAGAAAACATAAAATTTGTCATCTTATTGAATAATTAATATAAATTTTGTGGGGTTATGGAAAAGATGGAGCCACCCTTTTAAGTGAGTCTTAGTGAAAGAAGAATCCTTGGCTCCTCAGAGAAGTTAAAAAACATTTATTTATATCTCCAACAATGGCTTAGAGAGTGTACTAAAGAAACACTTTGAAGGACATATTTAAATTCTTAGATCTTATAAGTATTTTGGGAGAAGTTATATTTTTGTGAGTATAACAATCTTGTTACAGCCATGTGACTACTTCTGTAGTAAAAGCATATTTGCTGCCTTTTATTAATCAATGTTGCTATTTCTAATGATTTTGGTGATATATTTTACATTTAAAATTTTAAGAGATGGGCAGAAATCTCTGAAGGATTACAGTAAAAATGATAATATTTTTCAAATATATGAGATCTGAAAAATGTAGCATATTGGTTTAGCTTGGCTAGATTAAATATTATTTAAAATTCAAGGGCTTACAAATAATGGAAACAGTGTTGGGAGGGTTTGAGTTTGAATTCTTTTTTAAATGAAATAATATTTTAATTCACCTTGAGGGCTTGCTTTTAAATAAGTGGTGGCATGAAATGTTATGAAGCAATAAACACAAATGGGCTGCTGTTTAAAATGCATGAACTGTTTGCAGAAGTTTCCATTCTGGAGGTGGTTGGCTCAATAAAAATTATGTGCTGTGCTTGATATTAGAATCACATTGAAAGATAAGTACAGCACAGAAATTAATGCATTGCTACAGTGATGTAAAACTTTGTCTTCTTCTATTAAGGTAAGACAAATGTGATGAAAAGAATTTTTCTAATGTGTACAACTCAAAAATATTTGACATCAAGAAGTACTGGGGTAATGCCATAACCATAGCTAATGTGTAAAATCCTGAGAAAGTAATGATCCATGTTAAATTCCATGTGCCAGCTATAAATATCAGCAACAACACAGAAAGTGGATGTGTTTTATCAGTTGCATTCTTTAAATCTAATTATGCACTGCCTAGTATTATGAATGCACATAAATTTGCCTTTCAAGACTTACATGTTTTTAGATCTAAAGCCCACTACAAAAGCATGCTGAGAGTCATGGGGAAAGATGACAGATAACAGGAAGTATTTAAAAGGAACTTTTCTAGTTATGGTGGTCTTTTTATTCTTAAATGTAATTTATATGTTAGAAAAATTAGACATATAAATACCACCAGATGCTCATAATATATCTTCAATAACAACAGACGAATGAATTATATTTGGCCAGGCAGAAAACATCCTGAAGGCAATACTCACAGGACTGTCATGGTGAGAGCTGTAATGGATAACATTTTGGGATAGATTACTATGATTTTGTGTTTTCCACAGCTCTAGTTGTCAATTTAAGTTTAGCCCCTCTGAAATTCTACTGAACTAGCTGATAAGGTTGGGTGACATATATTTGTATCTTTAAAAAACAAACAAACAAAAAAAAAACCCCAACAGAAAACAACAAGAAGCTAATTGAGATTTCACTTTTTGAAGCTAATTGTGGTAAGCAAAAGGAGGAGACTAAAGTCACCATGACATGGATATTACCAGAGATGTCAAGGACCCAATTCCAAGACCTTTTTCCCATCACTAAACACAAGAAATGAAACTTTGTTTTCTGGTCTTAAATATGACCAAGCTATGATGGTATTTGCTTTTCAAACTCTTTCTCTTACACTCCCGTGGTACTTTGAGAACAACTAATTAAAGGAATCTTCATTAAGAAGTTTTCTGCACATGCCAGACTCTAAACATGGAATTTTATGTCAGGTACAGTCTCAGAGAAGAATTTCCTTTGCTTATTGGGGAGCTGTAGTAAGACATCAATTTACTTTTACTGTAGTCTGGCAGAATTTATGAGATTATTGCTAAGTAACTCGCTTAGGGAGGGTATTTAAAGGATGGATGGATGGATGGATGGATGGATGGATGGATGGATGGATGGATGGATGGATGGAAAGATTTTAGTAACAGCAATTCCCCAGGGCTGCCTTGCCAACTTTCCCTGTTATCTAAACGTTCAGCTTTCACTAAAACCTATCTCACTCTGTGATTCTGAAAGACAGGTAACTTCTATCATTTGCAATCTCCTTCTGCCAGGCACCAACGTGAAAGCTCTTGCAGGCTTTTTAGTTCCTGCCCATGCTCTTGCAGACTTTTTAGTTCCTTTTGTGCCATCAACAATAAACAGATTTGCTGGGTTTTAATTACTGAGAATTCATATTTTGGCAACGCAGAGGAAGAGGTCCCTTGGTTTTATGTTCCTGGGGTGTTATAAGGCTCCTAAAGAGCTGCAGCTTTCCTCGAGTACTTATAGTAGGATTCATACATTTACAGGGAGAAATTGCAGCTTTTCAATTTCCAAGTGTCCCTTTCATCATTAAAGTTTCATCACAGCCCTGTATTCTCCAACTGAACTCATTTTGCAAAGTAAACACACAGAAAAAAAACCCCACCTTTGATTCCACACTGTGGTTTGCTTGCATATATGGGTAATGCATTGCAAAATTTCTCTTATGGCTTTGTACTAAGGTATAAATATGAAAATAATGTATTTAAACATTTCAGTACTGATGTACAGGGTATGAGTTTAACATCCTGCACATTAAAAAAAGAAAAAGTGAATTTGAAACATTTGGTGAATCTCAGTCATAGTGATGCAATTATACATTTTATTTCTTTTTTAGTTTAGCATATGGTTCCATTATGAATACTGTTAGTAGTGTTCAGCATTCTTCACTAAATTACAAAAAAATAACCCCCCCTAGAAACTGCATACAGGGTTGAAATTGTCTCTTGATCAAGGAAGAAACTATATTTTACAATAGTAAAATTTTAAAAGCTTCCCTGGTGGTCTCCTGTTTCTGCCCCCGGCTGTGTGAGGGGTCCTCAGCAGAGAAGCTGAACAGAAACCCAGCTCTTGTCCACTGTGACCAGGAATGTGAAGCCAGACATGAGTTATCCTACTTGAAGCAAATACTGAAAGAATCTGGTTTCTCTGAAAAATT
This sequence comes from Hylia prasina, assembly GCA_013397195.1. NCBI lineage: Eukaryota > Metazoa > Chordata > Aves > Passeriformes > Sylviidae > Hylia > Hylia prasina. The sequence goes on from VYXD01016793.1 coordinate 91,893, forward strand.
TCAAGCATTTTCAGTCTAAGTATGCATTGATATTCTTAAAAATGTGTACTAATGGTTAGTTTAGGCTACTGTATCATTAATAGATATAGCTTCAGTGGGCCTGCAGTAAGATTTTATATATATGTAATACACATATATGTGGGTAAACACAGAACTATCATTTCACTATTTAGAATTTAGTCTTTTCATTTGCCAATTTTGAGCCACGTCTGCATCTATTCAGCATGTTGTAACAATGCTAAAGAAAACTGTAGACTAGAAATTAAAAATATTTGAAGAAACCTACATTTTTTTACAGTTTAGAGATTTTTCAAGGTGTTGAACTAATGTGAATGTTGATATGATGTTCACATTTTCATTTAATTCTTTCGTAACTCCATTCTGTTTAGCATTTTACTTTATGAGAAACATCATTGAAATAAGGTTCCCAAAAATGACCCTCAACATTGGTGCATCAACATTTGCTTTAAGATGCACTTGGGCTATGTACATTTAAGTCATAGAATCCTCTGGATTTGCGAGCCAAAGTGTAATTATGAGGATGTGGTGAATATTGGTTCATTTTATATAGACATTTTCCTTCTGTGACTATCTACCTCTCATCAACTTAACAGAAAACTGAGGGTAAAAATCAGGCACAGAAGTCTAGTGGCTTGAATGTAAGCAAGAAGAAATACTTCAACAGTGGCTACCTTCAAAACTTCTGACAGTTTTTATTTTTAAGTTACCTGTTTTGCTTCTAAAACCTTGTGATTCTGAAAAGAAAGAACAAAAGTGCTAAATCCAAGTTAGCAGGGAAAATAGAAAAGATCTTAGTGATTCCTTTTCTAAAGAGGGAATAAAATCTATGTAAAAAACATCCACATTAATGAATTAATGTGAAGGAATAGTAGAAAAGGAGAAATCTTTAGATGGTTATACACCACAAAAGATGTGATTCCTTTCAAATCTACAAATCTTGGTAAATTTTCATTGAAGTGAAACTACTGTAGATGGGCTCATCCATCTCCTGAAAATCTCTCCTGAGTATCTTTCTGATTTTAAAAAAAATGTTACAAGGACTGTTCTACTTTTGGCATCACTTTGGTAACTGACATAATTAAATTAGGTTTATGGAGGGGGGGGTTGCTTGTTGGTTGGTTGGGTTTGTTTTCATGCGAGTTCTAATTCTGACCTACTTCCCACAGGTGTTTGGAATCTGTCATCAGGTTTTGTGCTGAGTTAGCGTTGTTAACTTCAGTGAAAATGTTGCTCCTAAAAGATCCAGAAATCACAGCTCTGCAGTGCTTTGGAAGGGCATCACAGGCCTCCTTGTGGATGAGTGACACAAAGTCTAGTCCTGGAAGTAGGATTGTTTTTCAATGCCATGATAATACATTAATTCCTTTCTTTATTTATGTAAGATGGGAGGGTGAAATAGGGGTAAAAAAAAAAAAATTCGAACAGTTGGTAATGGTTTAGAAGACGGCACTTTTCAGTAGTCTGTTTATCCCCACAGTTGGAAATTTTCATGTGCCAAATTAATGCTGAGCTCTTTCTCCTCTTACTAGGCTGAAATTCCTGCATTACAAAGGGGACAAATCAAGCTGAGCATTCCACTCAGTATATTTGAGAAAAGAGTTGAGATATGGTGTGATTTTTTTTGAGACTAAAATAGGAAAAAGTATGAGTTTTACATAATAGGAATTATTCGAATAGTTCCAAAACTGCATGGCTATTGTCTGACATAACATCATGTTACATATCTCATGTTTTGAACATATAAAGTTCTATTTTATGGATCCTGTCAGCAGGGAATGTAATGTTAAGCAATATGTTTTAATGGAGTTGTTGTTGTGCTTCTCTAATGGGGAGATTATGAATTTATAATTAGTGTAATCCTGCTTGTGTTACATAAAATGACAAAACTGCCATTTACTTCAACAGGAATTATATTAATTATGCTGTTGTAATTAACCTTCTCCATCCCTCTTTTAGACTTGCTATCCTCAAATAACCATGGAACACTTTACAGCTGGCAGCAGAGATTGGGGACAGATTAAACCAAACACAAGAAGCAGATGAAGTTGATACCAGTTAAGAGGGCAAATCTAGCAGATGACCCTTAGGAAGGGAAGTTAGAAAATAGGCTGAAATGAAAAGCACATGAAGGGGGAGTGTCCTGTTTCTCACAGCCTTTGCAACATCTTCTAGGAACTGCACTGACAAATTGTGCACAAATGTGTGTCTTTCTAGAGTCAGCAAACAATTTTTGTGAAAAAATGTAATGGATGGGGTGTGACACTGCTAAATTATAATAAAAAAAGGAAACAAAAGGAAGTGAGACACCATTATTGATCAATATGCAAATCTTACTGACCCTGCTGCTAAAGTTAACTTGCTACTCAGAAACCTGAATAGAGAGTAAAAGCTAAGTTGTAACTTGTTTTTTCAGTAGTTGTACGGGAGAAAATGGTTTATAGACTCAACAGAAAGTTAGGAATTTTTACTTCAGTTTTGCTTCCAGTAAAACCAGATTAATTTTCTTGCCATTTGCAAGATGAACTGTGTTCTGTGGAAAATAGCTTAAATGCAAGATATACTTGGTGACACTGAGCACTGTGATTTGGTCTTCATCTCACTCACAGGAATACATTTTCTCTGATGTGCCCTCTTTTTCTTTATTTGGATCTCTCTTAAAATTTGATCCATACCTTCAAATGCCCAAAGTATCATAGGATCAATAGAGTATTGGAAATACAATATCCTTCTAGGATGGAGTAGCTAAAGACATATTAAGGAAGAGGGCACATGTAAATCTGTGTGCATTTTCTCTTTTGACAAAGCCCAATTTAAATGAGCAGTGAACTGAAGGGCGGCCAAAGCACTGACCTCTCCCACCTCATCACCAGAGAATCCGTGAGGTCAAATCACACACTGACAAGAAAATCAAGCATGGCTTTCACCTGAGCATGAGAACACTCATCTGCAAGGAGAGAGAGTCTCAACACCTATGAATATTTATGCATTGTGAACAATTATTGTTGAATATAGAACACGAACATTCATTAGTGCAGGAACTGAAACCCCACTTTTCCTCATCCTGGGTAACTGCACAAATCATTAGACTCCAAGGTCATATCCAGCCCTCAGTAAGGCAATGAATATTTCACTATGCCATCCAAAACGTAACAACATCTGCAACAGCAAAAAGCAGCCTGCACTACGTTGACTCTAAAATCCTTTAAATTCATGTTTGTTTGTTTTTTTTCAAAAACATTTGACCATATCTATTTTATGCTCCTAAATTGATTATTGTAAAATGTGTTTCAATTACCCATAGCTTTTATATTTTCTTTAATTATCAGTGTAATTACTTAAATCTGAAAATGTATCACTCATCATAAAAAAGGAAATTAGTTGCCTTAGAAGCTGCATTCTTTCTGAATAAAAAGTTCAGGGCCAAATATACTTGATTATGGAGCCACTGTAGTTGCACACTGAATCTTGTCTTTATTCAGAATCTTATTTTCACAAAAATTAGCTGTGGCCTTCTGTATAACACCACTACTTTTCATTAACCTTGGCTTCCTTGGAAATATTTTATTTCTGTATTTCAAGATGTGAACTTCAGGTTAATTCAGGTACCATATTCCAGATTTTGGAGGATTTGATTAACATTTCAGCTTTACTATATTTAAAAGTAGCAATAATCATGCAATGTATCCCTTCTATTTTAGTAACCATGTATTAACCATGGATTAAATATGGAAATATAGACTAAATTTCTCTTATAACTTTGTCCCTTCCTTTTACAAACAGTTTAGGAATCCCTGTTTGTTATTGCTTCTTTCAAAAATCAATTGTCTACATCACTTTTAGACATTCTAATGATACTTATGGAAAAGTTACGACCAAAAGTACATTTAAGAAAATATACACACACATCTCCATTCAAGTATGTTTGTATCAATGCTTCTATTTAGAAATTAATTTAAAGCAGAATAAAATTAGTGAATAGATTTCAGTTTCCCATCTGCACTCATAAAACTTCACATTAATACTTCTGAGTCACAGCTTGATAAAGGTTACATAGGGGTGAAACTTTTTTGATACAGGAATAATTTGAGAAACTTCTAACCATGGTTCCTTTTCTCATTTGAAAGTAGGCTAGATAATTTAAAATGCCAAGTGTACATGCATCTTCTCTTTTACTACTATCTGAAATACTGTGAAAAGTTTTTGTTTCATTATTTCTAACCTAGGAGATCTGGAAATTTTTTGTCTTTCATTAAATTAATCTCCCTTTTCTATTATAATGCAAAGATTTGCTTTTCAGATCTGGCAACTAATATAATTTATTACAAAACTGATGAGTGTTGTCCAGTTACCAATTCTTCCACTTGAACAGTAATTGAGTTCTGCTTAAGGACTCTTATACATTGTTTGAACAAGCTTGGTGGAGCTCTAGAATGTTCCTCAAGGACAGTAATGAGGAACTGTGTTTGTGAGACTGACTCACAGGTAAAAAGAGAATTATGAACTACATTTTATCCAAGTGCCAGGAACGGCTGGAAAGTAAGGGTTTGATTCTCCTTAAACTTGTTTCGCATCTGTGGAGTTACTTGTCATGTAACTTATATATCTAAAGAGAATCAGGACCTTTGTGTTTGGGAGAGCAAACAACTTTTCAGAAATTTACAAGTGAAATCAAATTCCTCCACCCCAAACCCACAGCAAGTGAGGTAAAGCAGGGCATGGTATGGTTCATTATTTGTGTTGCTCATATTTATTCTTTTCCCTTCCAGTTGGCCAGTGCAAACTGTTCTGACAGCCACGGATTTTCTTCTTGCCTGTCAATAGCTACATTGAAAGCTGCAGGACTAAACTGTGCACAGAAATCTACCCTGTCCATTTTCTCTGAAAGGGTTATTGACACAGTTAATTACAAGGGTTATTAGGGGTTATAAATATGTAATGAAATGTTTCAGGTGCCATTTTTCATGAGAGTCGGACATGACTTGACTTTGCTCTTGGCTCTGAAATCTAAAATAAAGTTAAAACTGCTTTGTTGTCCACTGGTCTTTTGACACCAGACACGATGTCCAACAGCACTGGTGCTGTCAGTCAGTCTTACACAGAAATTGTCATCTTTCTTCCACAGTGGATCACTGACCTTTCACTGCATGAAGGAGACTGACATGACAGCACACCTCCTATAATTCCTCACAATATATACTTTTTTCTGCTACAGGCATACTGACCTTCTAATCACACAGACTTGAGACTGTTGGCATTGTAACATGGTCACTACTTTTGTTTCCTATTGTCCTTTTAAAAAACATATTCCTTTCAGGCTTCACATATATGTATATTTATTCATCCAATTGTTTGATAGCTGGCTCTACATTTATTTCTTAAAATAACATATAATCATGTTAACATTAATATTAATAACATTAATATTTATTAATTAATGAAACTGTGATTCTTCCCACCTTCCCAGACTAGGAGAGGTCTCTGCAGCTGCCCTTGCTTTATGCTGAAAAATGGTGCTGATGTTGAGATGATCAGTTTTCAGGAGTGGTTCTTCAGCCAAGCAAAAGGGCAACCTTAAAGGCAAAGTGCATGGATTCAAGAGCTCTGCTCTTTGCACAAAGCTCTCTCCTGCCAATTTTTAATCTGTATCCCACAAAATGTGAAAGAAAAGATGTGTCTTCTCTAACATATAACAAGATGATTAAAAAGGAAAACTTCAGAAACGCTCTCTATCACTTTGAAACTGTATGGATTTTCAGAGTTCCTATTTTGTTCCTTTTTAATATCTGCAGACTCTTACCAGACAACTTTCTGAGAAAGGCAATGAGATCATTTGAGCTATTTGTCAAAGACATATTATGAAATTATTCTGCTCTAGCCATTTGCATTATCTCATCTAATGTTTGTTGATTTCTTTTAACCTCACACCCAAAATTCACTTAAGAATACTCTGCAAAATTTGACCTAGTTTTATTGGTCTAGTAGAAAAACTGACTAGTCATCTAGCTCTGTTATGTATTTCTCTGTTTTATACTATGTGATTATTAATCATTATCCATACATGTGGCTCTTGGAATAGTTGACAGGTATTTGCTACTCCTGTTAATAAACTTTCAGATGGTGACTTCTCTACTAGAATAACCAAATTAGGTATTCAGTTATGTGAATCTCTGCTTGTTAGACATGAATGTTTTTAACAGAAGTGGCTCAAATAACTTATTTTAAACAATAAATTTCTATGATTCTGAAAATTCCACTTAGATTCTCCTGAATGACCTACGTCATCTATATATTGTCATTTATCAAATGCTTCAGAATTTCTTTGTCAAGATGTCAACAGAGAACATAAGGAATTAATTTGAAGCAATATTTCCATTTGCAGTGAGTGTACAATTGCATTGGTTTGGGGGTGGGATAGAGTTAAGTTTCTTCACAGTAGGCAGGATGGGGCTGTGATTTGGATTTGTATTGATAATACAGAGATGCGTTTCCTTACTGCTGAGCAAGGACTAAAAGGAGCCAAGGCTTTTTCTCCATCTCACACCACCCCAGCAGTGAAGGCACTGGGCACAAGGAAATGGGAATTGGGAAGGGTCCCAGCCAGGACAGCTGACCTGATCTGTCCCAGGGGATGTCCTAGATCATATGGCATCACACTTAGCACATAAGGAAGGAGGAAGGGTGGGATGTTTGGAGTGATGGCATTCATTTTCCTAAGTCACTATTACACGTGTGAGAGCCCAGCTCTCCTAGGGGTGGCTGAACCATGGGAATGAATTTCCCCTTTGGCTTTGCTTAAAGGTGGATTAAAATCCACCCACCAGACTTCTCTCTTTCACCCTCCTGATTCTCTCCTGCATCCCACCAGGGGAGAGTGAGAGAGTGGCTGGGTGGGGCTGAGCTGCCAGCCGGGGTTAGACCATGACATCCCTAGAGGCGTCCCATAACTTTAGCTGGATAATCCTGGTACCTATTGTTCACTTGCCTGAAGAATTTGTTTGTCATCTGAAGCCTTCCAAGCCGTTCATATTTATGCCAAGTTTTGCTGGAGCCAGCAAAGTTTCCGGATGCTATTGTTTCCATCCAAGCTGCCGCACTTTGAAGATAAACAGGAAATGCACATATGTGCTCTCAAGGATCTGTCATATGTGAGATATAAGCTATGTCCCCTTTTCTGGTGTGTAAACATCCCTCATGAAGTATAACACTTTATCAGGTTTTATTTTGTTTGACTGGGTTTTCAGAGAAGTTGGGGAGGGGAGCATCTTCTCTGCATTTTCTCAGTCATCAGCTTTTTCTCAAAAACCTTTATCCTTATTAGAACTAAAGCTTCTTTATTCCTTCACAGCTCTACAGAGGTTTCTTAACATATAACAGACAGTCCTATTTTCAATTTGTTATTGTTCCTCTACTATCTGGAATTGATTTTTCTCTTATTTTAAACTTTTTTTTCTTCCATGCATAGTAATTTTTCAGCATCAGGGGAGGAGCACAGCCAGACATTTTGCTGGTGGGTAATTCCAAGCATAGCATAGGACCTTTTTGCTGAACTTGTACATACAATATTTTTTAAATTCTCTTTTAGTTCATCCACAATCTTCTTACTGTGTTATTTCAGTACACCTTTTGCTTCCTTTCAAGAATACTTATTTGGCTAATCATGGTTTCTTTCTAGTCCTATTTATTATCCTTAGTGAGACCCTGATTCAGGAGTTTTCATAAATGAATATCAAACTTAAACTAAACTATGCTGCTAAATGATTTTGATATCACAAACTAGATATTTATGAATCAAGTCTGCAGTTCTATAATTTCTCATTTAGAAGCTGCCTTTGGTCATTTCATTTTTCACAATCTTCTATCCAGTTGCTACTGTGGATATCAAATTTTGCTGCCTATTCTTTCCTCTGTGCTTCTTTCCTTTGTGCTTCTTTCCTTTGTGCTTTCTTTTACTCCCTCTTCCAACCTATAAATAAATAAACAAACAAACAAATAAATGAATAAAATCTTGGATACATTAAAAAAAGGTTTTGTTTAATTTTATTAGCATCATACCCAGGATTATGAAGCTTCCAGGGTCCATGATGAAATAATGGTGAATACTTGCCTTTGTTCAATTTCTTTCAGCTGTGGATATTTACAAAATAAGATTATTCTGTATCTAGCATACTCTGATCTTACTGTATTATTTTTTCCCCTCCTTGTTTTAAAAGATGGAATCTTTGAGGCATATATGATCTATCCACTTCTAGTTGTCTTTAATAGCATAATTATAGACGTATGATTCATCTAGTTTTGGCACATTAATGAAGTGAACTGCCACATTAAAAAGAGTAGATATTGTTGGGCTATGCTCATTGTAGGTATCCTCCTACTAGAAATAATCTCTATGAGTTTTGATTAGTAATTAAAAGATGGTTCAATTCAGAATTATTAATTTTTTTTGTAATTGTAGAAAAAACTGTTATATTACTTCCAATAACTGTAGAGAATATTCATAAATATAGATAGTATATCATAAAATCTGCAAAATATATATGCATATGTGTGCATGCAACACCTGAAATAAATAGAGTTTTGAATTGCTTGGTTGTTTAGCTCCAACGTATTTCTTTATAGATGCAATATTAATTTTTCTATATTTAAAACTAAGCATTAAAAAGCTCCTCCTTCACATGTAAAATGTTCAGTCATTTGGGGCAAAACCAGTAAAATGTTTATTCAACTGCTGGGTTTTCAGCACTGCTGTCATTGCAGGCTTCTGAGAGGCAATCCTACATAATTGTCTATGAAGAGACTCAGTAGAAGCAATTAATTCACTAATAATGTCAGTACTCAGGGTCTTTTAAAATAGATCCCAAACCACCAGAGGAATAAATGCCGATATCTGATACCCCTTCATCCTACACCCATAAATTTTCTGTAACAAAAAGTGGAGGACTATTGAATTACTCTGTGGGTCAAATCCAGACCAGCAAACTAATGCAAATCTGTCATTAAGCACATGACTACCAGTTCTCAGGACTGGGGCATTATAATAATTTCATTTGGGGTGGTAGGTTTGAATAACTTTTTTCAGGTGCAAGATTTTTGTCCTCCAATTCTGTGAACAATTTACTTTCTCCTGTAATAGGGGTTTGGTGATTTTCCAACTAAATGGGTGGAAAACCCCAAAAGTCAAAAAGATTCATTTTTCTAATACTTCCTATAAACTCCACAGTAAAAGTAACACTATTTACAAGTTTAAATTATTATCCAGTGACTAAAAACGCAGGGCTTTACTATGACCTGTATATAGCTTGGAAAGTTTAAAACCTTTCAAGCAGAGTTGTGCTACAGTGTACAAATCTCTGCAACTACAAAAATTATATACACTGGTTGTTCATAAGTTTACAATAGAAATTCATTTCACAGAACAGAATTTTTTATAAAAGAGAAGTGAGCAAAGAAAAAAAATTATGACTTAAATTATGAATAAATTATTTTATTGGCATCTTCAAAATATTTAGATTGGTTTAATATTCTGTTAATTTATGGATCAATAACAATTTATAAATAAAAGGCTTTAAAAAAAAAGGAAAGAAAAAAATCCTCTGAGATAAAGACCGAAGAGAGAAATGAAACCATGGGGGTTTAGGGATAAATATTGTCTCAAGGAAAAAGGGAGAGCTAATGATTCTACAGGTGAAGAAGGTTTCAAAATGAGCAAAATCTTCAGGATGGGATGATAAGGAGCCATGTGATGGACTATTCTGTATCTAGGGAGACAATCAACCACTCTATCCCACCTAAATGCACATATGAGGGATTGAGGCATAAAGGGTAAAAGGGTCTATTACCCTTCCTCACATATCAGCTGTCATTATGGGCTGCCATTGCATCCATTTGCCCATATTTCACTTTAATGAGTGCAGCAAAATGAGTAAGACAAACAACTGAGCTCAGGCTGCAGTGCTCTTGGTAAACAAGTGTACTGGAACTGGACCATATTTGTTTCTGTTTCTAAATAAATATACAGTAGTGGCTCTGAGTTTGTCGTTTTTGTTTCTTTTTCCCTTTTTAACACAATCACCATTTACTCTGCAAAACAGGTGAAGAAACTCTATTTAATAGGTGGGGAAACTGACTGACACTGATAAGTAAGTGACAAAGCCAGTGCAATACAATGTCAGCCATGCTGTAGCAAGAGACAAACCTCAAATGCAATGCATCAGAGAGTCGCTTTGTTGGGTTTAGATGCTAAAAGGAATTTAAAAACTACTAGGAAAAAGCAGCCTAGGGGGTTTCTATGGCTCTTGCGGTTTTTTTTCCTGTTCATGCCTTTGAAGAGAAACAGAGCAGCAAAGTGTGTTCATTTCACCACCACACACCTGGAGCCATTTCAGTGTTGCTTCCCTGCTGGCAGAGCTGTGTGTGAAGCAGCTGGGCAGACAGGGAAAAGGAGGAGCACTTCTCCCACCACCAGCTCCCCTCTCAGCTAGAGACTCGCTTACACAACCTTTTCGTGCATCTCAGGAACTGGAGTATGGACAGGTAAGAGTGATAAAGGGTTGTTTGCTTTTGCAAAATATTGGCCATGAACATTCATAAACACTCAATTCTACATTCTAAGTTATTTCAATTCTGAAATCATTGCATTTTTAGTGTGTCCTATTGCTTCAGACCTAGACCAGATTTATTATTTGAGGTTAGAATAACTTAGAAGCAGAGAACATTTGTAATATGCCATTGGAATAGATTCCTTGGCCATTCAGTATAGAGGGGCTGAAGCACTGATGCTCCAACTTGTTTTCTGAGCTATGAGCACTTCTTTCTATCCAATCTCTGTTGGAGCTTTTGTACCTGCTCTAGTTCAGAATACAATACCTTCAATTGAAACAAAATTCCTCTGAAAATGAAAATGGAACCAGAGTTGAAATAAACAGGACAGAAGATTTTTATTCCACTGAAGGTGTTGTATGTTTAAACCTGAGCAATGTACTTAAAGAAGGATTCATAGACATTCATTGCTTTCCTTGATATTGTAAAATAAATACATCAGAAATATTCAGATACTGAACAAGAAGAATCATCAGCTACCTTCAATGGACTGCAAATATCTGTCTAAATAATTCTTCAAATCCAGCTAATATGACAATATTCCAATTTGTTAGCAGAGAAAATGGAGACACCTGCTTATACACCATCTACAAGTGTTTGAGAATTTCATTTCTAGTTCTTGGTCTCGCTGGCTGAGAGTTAAAAACAGCACAGCAAACAAGGACATGACAAAATACGAGCATTCAGGCTCCGTGGTGTAGAATAATGAAAGCAATTTAGATACATCTGGGATAATACCACATTAACTGCATTAGTGAAGCATTTTCTCCCATAACATAATCTGTCAATGGTCTTCTGTAACTGACAGAATAAAACTTCTTGTCGATTTTATTTTTTGCAGGTATGTATTTTCTCTAACAACGGTTTTCTTCTTTGTGAATTTATGAACTACATCACAACCTGCACTCTTACTGCTCCCTTTTGAAAATTCAGGCCATTCATGTGCATTTCATCTGTGCTCTTTCACCATGCATATTGAGAGAGGTCTTCCAAGCATACCTCTACAACCTGCTTTGAGACAATCAGTGTTCCTCTGGCAGGAGAAAACCTGAGATTTGGAGATGTAAATTAGGAGGATATCTGATTATTGGAAGGAGATAAAACCATGCCATAGCTTTGCCTGCCTTGTACCCAGGTTGGCTGAAAGGTCAGGAACATATATCATGTCCCATGTGTTAAACCTCTGGCTATATTCTAAAGCAATATCTGAAAACAGTTAACATTGCTTCGAATCAGGGAGTTAAAATCTCCTGACGTGAAGCAAGGAACTGTCATTGCAGTAAAGAAAGACTGGGAGAAGAGTCCATCTGGGAACAGGCTCAGGGGTGCTTCCTCTTCACAATCACTGGAGATCTGCCCTCAAGGTTCTCAAATTCTACAAATTCTTTGACAGAAATCACTGAAGACCATTGAAGACCACATTCCTCCCTATGCTTCATCATGGCTTTGGAAAAGCCCTGCAGATGACTAAAAAAATAGCAGGCTGGATAATTCTTAAAAGCTCTTCTGGCCCTATCAATGATGCTTCACTGTAAAGGCAGCATTGGCAATTCCAGTTAATCACTTAGACAGGAGTTGTCTGTAATACCTTTTTCATACCTCTTCTTGACCCTTAGCACATGTATGACAATGGTAATAAATAAAAAAAAGAGTGATGCAACTGGTAAAGTCTTATAGAAATATTAGCCAAAATTGGGATGTGCCAGTTTAGTTCTTCCAGTAACGTGTTTGCAACACAACTGGCGTGAGGCAAGCCCTGAAAAAGAGCCTAAGATGCTGTGCATCAAGGAAATGCCATTGGGAAAGATCTGCAGCTGTGAGCAGTAATTGGCAAAGTGCTATCATCAAAGTCCACATGGTCACATATGCAGAGGGAGATTCATGGCACATCAAGTGTAAAATGAAAGCTGTGATATAGCAAACATGAAGCCAAAGAAATATTGGTCAATATGCTGAAGCTGCTGGCTGCAGCAGTCCCCAAAGTGTGTGTAACTTTGAAAATAACAGGAGAAAACTGGAAACATATCCCCCTCCAAACAGTTGTTCTAGTTAGTGGAAAAAGCTGATCCAGAGAAATATTCCACAGAAATGAGGTGCAGATGCTGGATCATTATCAATGAGTAATATCACAGTGCCAGTGCTCTCACAAGCATGAAAGTGATATACATCATCACTAATCCATATGGATTTATTATGTCACATGGTCAGTCTACATTCCTCCATCTCCATCAAGCAAAGGCTGTGGACACTAAACAATAAAACTGATGTCCTTCAGTAACAGTGAATGTATGACTAAGGAACACAGATCCGTACCATCCTGGAGTATAATAGTGGGTTAGTAGGCTAAGACACATGAAATATGTGCTGGTATAAAGTATTAAACTAATTATGAAGAGTGGTTCTGCACAGCCAGCACCAGATGCTTTGATTCTGGCTACTAATCTGTTTGAAACACAAGGCTATGTCACATATAAGTGTGGTCCTGCATGCTGGCAAAGTGCCCAGAGACTGTGAACCTGTGATAGAATGGTGAGAGTGGGAATTTCTCACTCTTTCTTTTAATCTTGCTTTAAATGGTAGTCAGTTCCCTCCCTCTTAATTTATTCTGCTACGTGTTCAACAAAATTAAGGGTGTGTCCCTAGAAGAAAAGAGTTATTCAGATTTTTGGAGAGAAAGAAAAATATCATTGATATCAACCTGCCCACTGGCATTTCAAGCATCTTTCTCTCCACCAGCAGAGAGGGAGCTAAGATTTGGAACCTGTGTGGAGAGCCCTAAGTGGCTACAGGTAGGATCCCTTTTTCCTTTGTAGTTCCTTTGCTAAGTCAAGGAATGAGGAATAACTGTGCTGGAAATCTCTGCTTCAGTAATTCCGAGTGGAATTTTCTAGCCTGCATATTCCCTTGGTCAAGGAATGAATATTTGGGAATTTTTGTATTTAGGAATAAATCAGCATGATGTGACTTTTGGAAACATTGTACTACGTTGTACTACACAGAGAGAACAAAAGAATCCAGTTACTTGAAAGTTCAAAAGCTTTGATTCATAATGGTTACTTCTTGGGGATATATAACACCATCTATATTTAAGGTTGCCTGGTCAAACCCAGTGAAATTTGCATGGTTTTGTAGGCAAAAGCCAGAATATCATTATTGATATCACCTAAATGATTTTAGATGCTCAGCTGTAGTGATAAGAAATGAAGACTTCTCAAGTGATTTATTCTTTTCACCTCTTATTTGAAGACTACACTCTGCAGGAAATGATCCACCACTGCCCATAAATAAAGCAAAAGTTTTTACTTCATAGATGCAAAAGAAATCACAGTGAGAGCAATATTGGATCATATTCCACGAAGGCTCATGCTTTGATTACATCTAGCTTCCAAGATGATTTAAAAAATATTGCATTGGTATTGGAATGCATCATCTTTCTTTCTTCCCTACTCACTTTCCTCTTGGATAGTTCTCTAATTTTTATATCTTAGTTTTCTTGCCTCCTGGAGTATACACACATAGAAAGAACTAAGACAGAAGCCTGAATTTCTGTCTGAGATTTTTTTTTATCAGACGAAGTCGTGCATTTTAGTGCAGTTAATGTCTTGAAATGCCTGGGGTTCACCCTTTTGCAGGTGACAGAACGGGGATTACACAATCGTGTTTTGATGACTTACTTGAAAAACAGCTTGGCTTTGTATTTGGGTAAATGTCAACCTTTCTCACCTTGATAGTTCTTTATGCTTGTGTGGCATGCAACTAAAGGAACAAAAAAATTGGAGAGATTCGACCTATATCTCTGAAAAGCAACTAAACCTAAAAAGAAGAACCTTATGATTCTGTCTTAGAGGATTTCTTCCACTAGGTCACTTCAAGTCAATTAAAAGAAAAATAAAATTGAGCACTCTACAGTTTGTTTGAGTTAAGCTCATTGTCTGATTAGAAGCTCTGACTAAGCAGTTGTAGGAAGACAGTGTGTATTTAAGTGAGAAAGCTGTTTCTCTGGTTGATTTATCAAAGGAAAATTTCATGGTTCAACTACTCCACGGTGGTTTTGCTGTGATTTGCAAAGAGACGAGATCACAGAAGGTTTTTCTTTTCTTCTAAAGAACATGCCCACTACATTGTATTGCAATTTCATTTAATTTTTATTTGACCACCATTCACCACCATTTATTTTCAGCTCACACCATGACAAGAGTTACAATTCAAACAGCACATTTCCCATTAAGTGTGCTATGATGCATTGATGAGGTCTACCTTTCTTTTGGAGAAGTGCAACTGTATGGGATCTTTTCTACCTTATCTATCAGCACTTTGGTTTGATTTTAACGTGTGAGAGGTATTAAAATTTTCAGAGTAAATCTCTGATATAGGCTGCTAGTCTCCATTTTCCATTCCGTCACTTTAATTTCATTACCTTCTAAATTTTTTTTCCGAAGCTCTTACAATCTAACTTTATGATAGCCTCAACCACTTCTCTTGATATTCCCCAAACTACAAGTAAGTAGTTTGGGGAATTCCCTCAATTTGTTTCTCTTCCAGACATTTTTTTTTTTCTTCTCTTTGAATTCTGTTTCTTATTGCTAGCCATAACACATGAAGTGTGTAATTCCTTTAAAATGACTTTATTTCAATCCAACACCTCTGGTGATCTGAGTGGCCTGGTACTTGCCAGTTTTTTCAGGTTTAATTTGCACTGTGTAGTGCAGGAGGGGAGGGACTGCAGGGTTTGTTGGAAAAGCAGGAAGTCTGTGTATGTCTGTATGTCTGAGGTGGAAAGGGCAAGGCAGCAGGCTTGCCCTCCCTGTTTTGGAGGAGCAGATTCTTGACTTATTTCTTGTGCCTAGGTATGATGACCCTGACAAAAGTCAATGAACACATCCAGCTTTTTTTCTCAGGATCCCATCCCAGCCAGTACTCAGGGTAGAACTGTTCTGTGGGTTAATCAGGGTGAGAAGGCCATTACTCATCCTGGTGCCCATGTTGAGGTGTTACTGGGGAATTTTGAATGAGGCAAGAGATTGCAGTGAAATGAAGGAAGGTCTGACAATGAAAGCAGCTGGATCTTTTTGAGAAACTGGAGTTTATTCCTATCTATGACAAGGAATGTTATTTTATGCTATCAAACAACTTTGACCTGACTTTTCTCACTTCTAAACAAGATTCTTCATTTCCCTGGTGTCTTATGTGCAAAAGTGTTGTCATATTTCAGGAACGATGTTCTCCAATTAAGTATTCTACCAAAACCATGAGCCACTCACCCCTCATGGACTGAGATGAGAACAGTTTTCTGGAAACAGCAGTGAGATAAGAAAATGAACACAAAGAGCAACCCTAGTAACAAAAATGTACAAAATGATTCATGTACCAAAATGTTCACCATGGAGCCCATGACCTGACTGCAGCCTCTCCAACAACAAGAGAGACTTTCCTCTGGAAACACTCCCTTCCCCACACCTCTGGCAATGCTGTGAGGTGTCATAGAACAACCTCCAGGTCCTGGCTGTGCCTCCTTGCCTGCAAAAATTAATCCTGCCTGGCCTGGGACAAGTGTTTACAAATCAGAACTAAAATTGTTGTCAATAAATCCATAAACATAAAAAGTGCTGTGTAATGTTAAGAATGCTGAAAAATCAGTTTTTAACTACTTCTCAAACTTCACATGCAAAATCACTTGATGCTTTTGACCTTAAACTCCCTGTGATGCAGAAACCCTCTTTAAAATGTATATAATAATGAATACATCCCCATCATTTTGGAGGGGTGAGAGGCTGGGGAAATAAATTGGTATTTGGGAAACCATCACATAGCAGAAATGTGTGAATTAAGTTTCTGTTTTTAGAACAGTGTTGTAAGAGTGTGCCACTAATAATAGCTGGAACTACACATAAAAAAATGAAGAGGAATAAAAAAATGGAGAAACTTTTCATAAATGATTTCCATCCAAGCTGTGAGTTACACGAGGACTTAGGGGGTTCATTAGCTTTTCATGCTTGTGATCTTATGTCTAAAGAGTACCATAAGCATGAACACTAAATTTCAATGGCTCACATGTGGTCTTCAAATAATTTGCAGTGTAAGCCAATAGTACTTTCAACATTGTTTTACGGGTATGTGCATATGCATTCATGCGTCTGTATATATGATGACAGATGCAGTTACCACTCATAATCATCTATCAGTTAACAGTTTTTTCAGACTTTAAAACACTGTTACATGTCTCAGGGATATCTTGATATTATCAAGCTTTGGCTTTTACTGTGTTTGGATTTTGCTATTCATTTTTGATTTAATCACATAGTTCATGGTAGCGTTTCATCTGTAATGTAATTTACATCAATTGTGCAAAATTGTTGTCAAATGGCCTTGCTAATAGGCAAATCACATATAAGAGAGGGTATTTAAATGAGATCTAAATGTTTAAATAGCTTAAAATCTTAGGATTAATAACATTCAAAATGTTGACTGTGCTACTTGAGACTTATAACCTTTCTCAAATGGATCCTTAGTTAATTATCTCTAAACCCAGACTTTTAAAACATTATTCTGTGTCTAGAGATTGATATTTAACTTTTTTCTATTAATCATATTTAGTTTTAAGATTTGGAAAGGTAGTCCTCCAAGGTTCAGCTGACATTTAAACAATTATGTTAAGACTTAGCATTGATATATTTTGGTTGCTTAACCCTTCTTGTCAGCAGTTTTGTATTTTATGCAGACCTTGCTGGTGTGACACTGGCATTTATAGAAGAGTGCATTTATTTTAATAAAACAATTCCTTGTAGTTATAGCACTTATGACTATTATCCTAAAACAAAGCAGTATGAAGCTGTAATCAATCTATAGGAAACAGTTTCACATGTAGATATATTCATATCCCTGGTGAAAACTGATGCTGATGTGTATTAAACAGTAGGCCTTTTAGTACAAGACCATTATATGTGCTTCCAAATTTAAAAAAAGGGAGAAAAATACACCACCACAAAAAAACCCCAAAAACCAAAAAAAATCAAACCCATAAAAAAACCCAAAAAAACCCCACAAAAACCTTACATCAAAACAAACAACAACTAAAACAAAGCCACCAAAAAGCCCCAAAACCCAACCCTAAAGTCAAACCCATATTTTTCAGTGGTTAAAATTTGATAGTTTATAACAACTGTATAGGTTACTCCATGACTCTGTTGAAGGCTACAGGGAAAAAAATCTCCATGATATGGATTAAGGAAACTGGGGATATTTAAGCTATAGCAAGGCTTCTTTCATTCTGTTGATTATTACTTCTTCCAGAGTTGAAGACCTCTTATTCCGGCTTCATCCTAACTCACTGCTTCTTAAATGAATATTTTTTAGGGGTTGGATGAAGATAATGTCAAATGATATGACCAAAAATATGGTACTTGGATTTTGGTATCTCTAATCAAGTTAGTATTTGTAAGGCTGGAGTGTTGTGTGCTGTTTCACTGCCATTTAAACAGAAATCCATGTCCCTTCTCTGTTTCTAGGCTGTAGAAGAAATATTTCATGGCTGTGTCATATACTGGAACTAGAGTAACCTAATACAAAGTACAAATACTAAAATGAAAGTTGTCAATAAATTGGCGATGGACAGAGGGAGAATGAATTGCTTGCTTGGTGTAAACTCTGATTTCAATTCATCAATTCTGCTTTTTTTTTTTTTAAGAGGTCAGAATGGACTAAAAAATGCTTTTTACATTCATAAATATCCTAAGAATAATTAACATTTTAATGCCTCTGAAGTTTTGAAAATAATAATCAGTAGATAACATACAGAACATGTTAATTATCTTTCTAAGATTACTCACTTTTCCAAAGTCCTCTGAATTTTTAATGGCATCTGAAGGTCATTTATGAACAATTCATATGACAATTCAGAGCTAATAAACAGCCTCATGTACTATGAATTACCACCTGCTCCCTTTTTGCAAGAAAGCATCTTTCAATATCCATGTCACACTACTGTTTATCACATTTCAGATTGATGTCTACTTTGTTCAGGAGAACCTTAACAACAGGGTTTGAGAATTAGTATCTAGTATGTGTTCTGCCCTCAGAAGCTTTTTCCTCAATGCTCTGTTTTTTCATAAACATTTCTGTAAGTACCATCACCAGGTACTGTCCTTGTCTGGGGGAGAGGGCAGAACAATCTATTTCAGTAGTAGTACCCTGTTCTTGGTAGGATAGAGTTAATTTTCTCTGGGGTAGCTGGTGCAGTGCTGGGTTTTGGATTCAGCATGAAAATAATGTTGAAAACACACTGATGTTTTTAGTGCTGAATGATTTGCTCTAAGTCAAGGACTGTTCAAGTGTCTCATGCTCTGCTTGTGAGGAGGGGCACAAGAACCTGGGAGGGAGCATGGCCAGGACAGCTGACTTGAACTGGCCAGAGGAATATTCCTCACTATAAATGATCATGTCCAACATGCAAACTGGGTGGAGTTGGCTGAAGGGGTGATTGCTGCCCAGGGATGTAACCCCAGTCAGTGGGTGGTGAAGAGGTTTTATTGAGCATCAGTTCTCTCTCAAGTGTTACCTCTTATTCCCTTTCATTAGTATTATTATTTTTCTATCTTATTTTGTTTCAATTTTTAAACAGTTCTTATCTGAATGCAAAAGGTTTGCTTTTTTTTCCTTCAGTTTTCCTCCCAGCTGGTGGGGTGAGGGGGTTGTTTGAACAAGTGGCCATGTGGGGCTTAGCTGTAGGCTGGGGTTAAACCATGATGGGTAGGAAGGACCAAATGAAATCTTGTCCTCCTAGAGGATTTGTGTGAGTTCACAGATTGATATAATGCTCAGTAGGTCCAGAGGGAAGCCCTACAATGCATCAAACAGAATGAAATATGTGTATAAAGAGCAGCTGCACAGGCACAGTTTGGGTTTCTTTGCTGCTGCTGCCGCTGCTGGTGGCACGCTCAGCTCACAGGACATGCTCAGCTCAGTGGCAGCCTTGTCTTCCACTCAGCCTAGCACCTTCCACGCCAAACAGAAGAACATTCTTTATAGTGCCATTTTTTTTCCCCTCCCAGTGCCCAGCACAGCAGCCAGACTGAACTGTGCCTGTCCCCCTTCACCTCTTCTCCAGGATGGCAGCGCTCGGGAGAGGGGATAAAGAGGGAGGGTGGGCTGGTGTGTGAAGGGAGGCTGCTCCACGGGTGGGACTGCTGCCCACAGGGACAGAACACGTGTGTGTGCAGGCTGCAGCCTCCCACAGGGACGGGAGGGGGGCTGCAGAAATCTGTATTCAGTTCCTACAGGCACTGCTCCCAGGCTGCCTATTTTAGGGGAAATGTTTAGAATAACTGATGCTTCTCTGACTCGAAGTCTGATGTGAGGTGGGATTCTGAGTTCTGAGAGCACGCCAGGTTGTGTTCAGGGCCACCAGAGAAGAACCTGGCCTTTTGTTTATGTTGCTCACACCATTCAGTGGTTGGTATATGCTGTGCTATATATATCATCTTGATATGTACTTTTGAAAATAGTAAATTCCTGAATTTATGCAACAGCTAGGCAAACAATAAAGGATGTGGAAAGCTGAAATATAGAATAGGTGCCAGGATTACTCATCCTCTTCCCACTCTCTGTTGGTAATACTTTCCCTTAAAAGTAGAAGGCAATGGTAAATTTTAATGACTTTTTCCTTCCAAGTTTCTATTTTTAGATTTATAGGTAGAAGAGGCTAGCAAATATTTTTAAGTTTTAGTGCTCACAGAAAGTTCCAAATGAGCAGTCCTTGAGAATAAAACCTCTGTCTCTGGCAGGACACAGAAAGGCAGAATGTGTACAAGCTTCAGGCCTCTGTGAAGTGCTTCAGATCTGGAAGTGTTCCCGTTGTGTGACCTTTCAGCTGAGACTACCCGTAAAAGTATCAATTAATGTTAACAGTTTTATGGTGTGGTTCTTGCACTTTGAGAACTATGCTAAGACCATTTATTAACCTTATCTGATGTCCAGAATGGTCAAATGAACTGGTTTTTGTTGCTTTTGGTGCTAGCTAATCCCCTCAATCACTCAGTCCTTCAGCATCAAAAATGACCTTTTTTCCTGCAGTCTAAGAGCAAATTCTGGTGACATATTAATGCATTTTTTTATTCACCATATTCAAACAATATGTACAATGTTGATAGATGGTCATGTTTGTGAGATTCTACATTTCCAAATTTCCAGATTGTTCAATTCTCCCTTTCTGCACCACTCTGAAGTGCATGAGGTACATTGTTTGTACATGATAAAATGCAGAGAAGGTTGGCTGCAGCTACTCAAACAATTCCACTTGAGCTTGTTTTAAGTAAGTGATTGCTATTTTAATGGACATTTGCTGAGGAAAAAAAAATCTTTTGCTTTCACCTGAACTGAGCAAATATTTTGTGAGAATAAAAGGTTTCCATCAAAATCTGATTTTATTTTTTGTAAAGTTTTATTTTGAATTCTTTGTATGAGTTTTCAGATGACCTTTACTGAGAATGGTTGTTGCTTTTATTTTCATTTCCTTCAACCTTTTACGGTATGCAAACCAAACTTACAGGTAGTGACCCATCTGCCCAGTCAGCACTAGAAATTCCTCTTAGGAGATGTTGTACAGTGGTATAGGGAAAACCTATTACTGCTACCAAGGACTGGTACTCAAAGATAAAACAAGTCTACAAGCGTGACAAACTATGAGAGGGAAAGCATGGATAGCTGTGGTGAAAACATAGTATTACAAGCTCAGATTAATAGCTTTGAATCATTTAAATGTATAGGGTTTGTTCATGTGTCTGACCTTGTTGTGATTAATGCTCAGGTCTAGAACTACAAATAATATTCCCCTCTGCTCTGCAGGAGGCTTCTTCAGCTTCACTTTTGGAGGGCATGTGCTAACCACTGCATAATTTCTAAGGGGGTGTTGCTTGATCTAGTGACTGGGTCACTCTTGTGGCGTTGAGGTCCATCTGCTGTTCAGGGAGCACAGGAAAGCAGGCAGGAGGCCAGATGTCGTGTTAAAGACCTTGTCTCACTGTGGATGGCAACTCTGGAATGCAGAGCCCAGCACACTTCTTGCATCACTAAAAGGGTAAGAGGAGAGCAGTGTGATCTTCCTACAACTCATATTGCATCCTGACTTTTGGGAGGATGCTGAGAGGGCCAAGTTATTAACACCTTTTTTTTTTTTTAATTTTTCTTTTTTTTGTCAAGTGGTTTATTTCAAAATGATAAGGGAAACAGTGAAAGTTACCAATTCTTCTTATTGTTTAATAAGCACCTGAATCAGTTTCAGAGTCCTTGTAGATGATGCATACCTTTTTTAAGTGCATAATATGAATTCAGGTAAGACTTGCTTCTAGATTTTCTAGAAATGAAGCTGATTTGTTTGAATTTATACTTTTCTCTAGAATTCAGGTTCTGTGTGCCATATAATTTGTAATAATTAACCTTACAACCATAACACATCAAGTAAGGGTACCTTTCTTCACAGTACCCAAGCTCTTTGCACACTCTAGGCTAAACTTGTGACATGCTCAGATAAACATATGAAAAAACCCACCACCTCCAAAGAAAAACAATCCTCCCGTATCCTGGATCAACAGCTCACAAAAACAGATGTCTTTCCAGTTAAATTTTTCATACTGTTTTGCCAGAACCAGAACCAGTGGCTCTGCTCTCTGCAGAGGTTTATTTTTCTCCTAAGTCTGGGTTACTTCATCATAAAGGTGAATATCCATTTTCTAAATTCCGTGAGCCAAAAACGTGCTGTGCACCTTTATGCTTCGTGCTCTATCTATAAGAATTTCCCAAAGGCAAGTCAAATGGTGGGAAAAATTAGAGAAGAGAATGGACAGCAATTTTCTTACCTAAGTTACAGTCTGTTGGATGTTGCACAGCCAGAAGCTTGGCACTACTGCGATATATTGCAAACAGCTGGATTTTAATTTTTTTTTTTTTTGAAACTACCTTCATAATTAATTTTCCATCTTAAACACATTTTGTTTCATCATTACAGGGCAGGTTCATTATTCATTTATCCAGATTGCTACAACAAAAAGATGAGGCAACCATCCAAAGCTTTAGGTAGCAATATAGTATTTTTAAATACTGTAAATCTAAGGAAATACTGTTTGGTCATGGTAGACAAAGCTATTAAAATCATAAAGACAACTCCTATAAATAGTTAAAATGAAAGAAAAAAAAATCTACATCCAAAAATTCAGCAGTCATATGTGATTAATTTTAGAGAGTTTTTTCAAATTAGGTCTCCTAGCTATCCAAGTATTTTAGTGTAAGAGCTGAGGCTTTAATAAAATATAATTTATCTGACTTGCACTTTCTAATTTTCAAACTAAGAACTCTATGTTAAAGTACAACTAAGTGTGCCTATCCTTGGGTTGCTGCCCATGCATTGTTTGTACCATCACACATATAAAGTTTTTTAATAACTGACATCTCTTCTCCAATCTCTAAATATTTTTTGTCAAGAAATTATTCTATTTACTTTAGGAATGAAAGAAGGAGTACAGAAAAAAGGTTCAAACTGTTAATCCTTTAGGTCTTTTTGTTGCCACTCATATATGTTATATATATATAACATATTTTTGTTTTAAATACTACTGACATTTACTGAGTTTTTTATTGTTTTATGCCAGCATGGTCTTTTCTTGAAATGATAGCAGCTTGATAAGAGACTTTGATAAAATTTGCCTATTTATAAATAGATATTTCACCTTCTTTTAGAATTGCAAATACTTTATTTGGATTCCATGCTTTCGGGAAAGTTTCAAATTAGAAATAAATGGCAAAAATGCTCTCTGTATAATTACCCAACCTTATTATAATTGCAAAACACAAAATAAGTGCAAGTTATTTAAAACCCTTGCTAGTTATAGAATATAAAATGTGAAGTTAGTTTGAAATTAAATGGAAAACTATGTAAGGTCTAGTAAAATTCTGTTCTATATACTTTATGTGATATGCATTTCTATTAGGAAAACCAGACTGCCCTTTACTCCTCTAGTGCTTATAGGACATGTGATTCCACACTATGGTGGGGTCATCTCTCCCTCTGCTTTGCTTGTTCTCATAGCAATATATCATACAGCATTGGCATTAGAACAAAATTCCTTATTAAAAAAAAAAAAGAAAAAAAAATAAAAGAAAGAAGAAGAAGAAAAATACTGAAACTCTACACGCCTGAAGTCTGTTGAAATTGGTGGAAATACCAAGGTATAAATTTAGCTTGGGAGATATGTAGTAGAATTATTAATTATCAGGAAACCAAGAGAAAAATGTCTTTATCACTGATTTTTTTTTTTTGCAATGTGTTTTACAAATTAACAATGCCTTTGCAATCATTATTGCAAAATACCAGATTTATGTCTATTATGGATGAGTCAACAATGGAGATAAATTGGTAATGGATTATGCTTCAATTCTGTTTTGTCATAATCTTTAACCTTACTCCAAAGTACTTGCACTTAGAATGGCTGTTCTTCATTCTAACATGATTTAATCAAAAGTGTAAACTGTGGTGAAATGCTGAGAGTAAGATAGTCATATTTGGGTGATCACACATAACTCATTTGCATTTTATAGTTATGCTATTTCAGCTACTCTCAGAATTTTTTCTGTGTGATTATGAAAATAAAAAAACTCCAGTCATTTATTCTTTGAACATTTCCATTGCTATTAAAGGTAATTAATAATTTAGTTTCTTTAGCTGTCACTAAGTATCTGTATTTGGCAAATCATCTGTTTAACTAGAACCACTCAAGAAAACATATAGTTCTTCTACCATTTCAGCTACTCTTGACTTTCTAATTAAGCCACACAAAATAATTATTTTCATTTGTCTCTTTCTCTAAAATTTTGCTGGTTGACTTCTTGATCAAAACGAAGGTTTAGCCTTGAAAATGGAAAAGGCTACACTGCTTTATATAGTTTTTTTCTGGAATCCATCCTCTAGGAACACTCACCTTCAAATACAGGCAGATGTTCATATTTCTTAGTATCACACTAGATGTGCTTCATCCAATTTTGTTCATTAAAATTTTCCCCAAAACCATCTTTATGGAAAATGATGATTTGTTGAAAATAAAAAAATTCTAAGACGTATACACATTTTGGCAGAGGTTGTTTTCCAGATATTTTTTAACATCCCTAAGGCCAAAACACTCAATTTGAACTTTTTTAGATTGGATTTTTATTCCTTGAAGAAAAACTTGTTTGTAATTATTTTCATTCTACAGTAGTTTGAAAATGTTCTACTAATATATGTGAAGTCTCTATTACAATAAAAATTTGCTGTTTATTCATTTTCTGAAAACCATAATATCAGAATTAAGCATTGAACTAATCTTATTCTTACCTTTTAAATAAGATGTTTTTATTTTTTTTTTCTGAGTAGGTAGTAAACATCCCACCCAACATTTGTCAAACAGAAAATTGGATTCCACGATATTGTGGGAATGACTGACTTACAGCAATTCCAAATTGGAGGATTCTGCCTGCAAAATTGTTGATGGTATCTGTGAATGGCAAGAATTTCACCATTTGTGGAAAGCTGTTGTGCAGGTCACTTCATGGTTCAACAGGGCAAAGCAAAAGTTCAAGCCAGTGGGAATAAAAGGATATGGGAGACCAGGAAAAATAGTGTCCCTAGAATACTGAGCAATTTTCTAACCAGAATCTCCACACATGTAAACATTTCAGTGAGGGACATCGCTTGTTTTATCTAGTGCTGAGCACTTGTTTGATAAATGCTACTTGATTGCTAAATGCTGTGGACAAATTAGTAGCATGCTTGAGAGAAGAAAATAATTAGGATGCCCATTGCTGCGTTCATGGAGGTCTTAAAGTGAAACATGCGAATCCTTATAATCATAGCACACTTTTCTGCACTCATTTTCTGCTTTGGCATCTCCTTGTTACCCCAGTGTTTTACATAATCATCTACACTTTCAGCTCATTCTTTTGAGGGATGCAGCTTCTTCTTTCACATCTCAAATTTCTGCGCAAGTTAGGAGAATTTAGCTTGTGTCAGAATTAAGACATGACAATGTTCCTGCTTTTCATGCAGATGACAAATCCAGTGGGGTAATTCTGTGTGGTCCTCTCACTGGATGCTGGGATGGTGCCCTGTGGGATTCCCTTAATTTGGAGGTGAGATACTGACTAAGAGAGATTGCATCTTCTGGAAGATTTTGGTTGTTCAGTTATTTTAAGCATAAAAGTTCCTTCTCCTTTTCCAGTAGGAAAAGTACATAATGGCTAATTAAGCCCTCAGGGATCAATTTTCAAAACAGTGTGCAGGAAGTGTGAGCACAAATCTTATTTGTTAATGGGCTTTGTGAACATACCTCCTGTGATTTTTCAAAATTTAGAACGGTAAAACAGCAACCTCATTGGAGAAGCAGGTTTAAATATATAACATATGATGTCTTTTTCTTGGGGGCATTAAGCAGATGACATACATTAAGACCACAGAGTGTTTTTGTGGTCATTATGCTTTACTTCCTCAAACCTTCAAACAGAACAAAATGATAAAATAATCTCTGCAGGCCTGTTGAAGAAATCAATCCCACAGGTCTTACCTACCTCCCCTTTACTTAAAGGAAGAAAAGCAACAAAAGACAAAAGTCCCTAATTTTGTTGAAGAAAAAATATCAAAAA
Organism: Hylia prasina; assembly: GCA_013397195.1. Classification (NCBI taxonomy): domain Eukaryota; kingdom Metazoa; phylum Chordata; class Aves; order Passeriformes; family Sylviidae; genus Hylia; species Hylia prasina. The sequence goes on from VYXD01016793.1 coordinate 118,170, forward strand.
ATAAAATAAATATTATTAAACATTTAATTGTAAAGATTATGCAAGAATAAAATAACGAGAGCATATAGAAGGACTCTGTAGTTATACTGGATTTAATTCTCAATTTAAACTGTTGGGAAAAGGTTCCTTTTCACTGCACAGGAAATGCAATAAATACATGTTATTTTTTTAATAACATCAAACAGAAGGGGAAAAATGTGATTCATGTGAATATTATAGTATGCTAAAGGAATTGATTATTATCATTTATAATAATACTAAAGGTCATGGCTACAAGAAAGAATTTAGAGGTCGGTGGATGTGTTTGGAGACAGAGTGAAGCCGATCCAGGGGACATGGAGCTGTAAACTGAACACATTTTGTTCAGTTTGGGTAATTTGTTTGGGCGTGCTCTGGCAGCTTTCTGCTGTCGTACCTAATTTCTGGCCTGGTCTGTAGGTAGTTCATCTCAGGTTTGTCAGCACCTTCACATTTCAGTAGGTTTTAAAAGTTAAAATGAGGATCTGGATCCATGTGACTGGATACTGATGGCACACATGTGCATCAAGGAGTAGACACATCAAAACTCATGTGTGGAAAAAAAATGTTGCATATGAAGCCTATGTCTTTCTTAACTAAACACTGTATATATATATCTGTTCTCAAAAAGTGTGCAAATTAAGGTGAAAAAGAATAAAGTGAAAAATGACATTTAAAATACTTCAAGATTGCATTGTGTCCAAAAGACAGTCCATGCACTAAGGTTCTTACAATTTAAATAGAGAATGGAAAGGGTGTGACGCCTTATTTTGATTTTGCTAACAAAAATCAAACAGCAAGTTTAAATGGAGCTTGGACTTCAGTAGGTCAGTGAGGGTTTGCCATTGATTTTAGTGGAGTCGGGATTCTGCCCTAAATTATTTTTTCATGCATGCAAAAGAAAAATGTAGCAGAAAATACACGTTAAGTTTGCCAAACACCAAGCTGCTATCTTATCAGCCAAAGTTCTTCATTCAGTTTTAGACAGTTTTGCTGATTATAAGACAATCTAAAGAAATCAGCTCCTTCTGAGTTTTTGCAACTCCAAACATATAATTGTGAAATTCAAAAATAATGTACAATCACAAAATCTCAACCTACACTTGTTAATAAAAGCTCTTGATTTCAAATACTTGAAGCTTCTCTAAATGACAACAATTTCTGTCCTGAGCAGAAAATAATTTGTTGTCTTAAATATTTCCTTGCTCAGGTGGCACACCATCAAGAAAACATTAGATTTCCCAGAGAAAATAAAAGATATTTAAAAATGTGTGAGCATAGATAATCATTATAAATTGGTGATTTTATTTCTTAATGTTACTGGACAGTAGCCTAAAGTGGCAAGTTTTATTACACTAGATATTGTTTTGACCTAAGTGCAATTTTTTTTTCTTTGAGTGCACATTGAATGGAATAGTATGGTAGTGTGAGAATATTTATATTGTGGTACATGATAGAAAAGCTCAGACAATGTATTTTTTGCAGTTCCATTGTTTTACTACTGAACATCTAAATTCTGCCTTTGAAAATGGAATTTTAAATGCTTTGTTATACATTTGGTATAACAGACTATGAAAGTGAAAGGATCATTAACACTAGCTAAAAATTATGCGATTATTTAATTTTAAATCATTTGCTTTCAAAGACAAATTTGTGCCTCACAAATCCCTTATATTTTGAACAAAGGCTAGCTAGGATGTTATTTATACTGACACATTCAAATCAACCTGTAAGTCAGTACTCCAGTTTGAGAGAGATTCTAATATTAGCAATGATTATTGAAACTTTAAAATCACTTGGCATCTGAGTGAATACATTGTTTTAGCTATATGTTTTTGTACTTCAATAAATTTTGTTCATAATTTTCTAATTAATCTTATTTTAGCTCTTTTCTGCTTTTTTCCTTGACTACCAAGACTGAAAAACAATCTCCTCTCTGTGGTACTGCATACACAGGCAATAATTGTTGATCTGTGTGTGATTATGAAAGCAGTCTATATGGAACAATTGCTCAGTAATATGTCTTCCATGTGGACATTCCTATTCCAAGATGGGAGTAATTTTTTTTCCTAATACAACTACCAGATTTGTAAATGTATTAAGTGTAGATAGTCTCCTTCGTAAAAATTCTTATGGGGTTCTTGTTGCAGCAGAGATATTGCAATTTATGGGTTTTTCATATCTTTTTTTGGAAGAGTTGTACTACAGATAAACTCAGAGAGTTCTTCCCCCTCCTATCTGGGCTGCTGTTTGATAGAGGTGCACACCAAAGTTTCTGCTTTTTTTCACACAAATCATTAAAGCTTACAAATGCATAATTAAATTTAATAGAAACAACAACAAAAAATATTTCTGGGTTTGCAGGGCTTTGCCAGTAGATTATATGGTTTCAGTTTCCCTCACTGCAAAAATGAGATGAGCATTCCTCCTGCATGTCACCCATTCTCTATGCACATTTTTTGCTCTCTCTCTTGCCAGCTGTTTACAGTGCCCAAAAACATCACATGTTCCTGGTGACTTGCAATAATCCTTGTCTGTAGTCTATAGATTTTTTAAAATTTAATTTAGCCAAGACTTGAATGGATAAAACAGCTCAACTTTCCAAACTATCCCAACTTGTTCCCTTATGAGTTCTTAAGCCATTTTAAGCATCCTGTCATAGAGTCACAGAATTGTTGGGGTTGGAAAAGGCCTCTAAGATCCTGCAGTCCAACCATTAACCCAGCACTGCCAAGTCCACCACTGAACCATGACCCTAAGCACCACATCTACATGGATTTTGAATACCCCTAGGGTTGGTGAGTCAACCACTTGCTTAGACACCCTGTTCCACTGCTTGACCACTCTTTCCATGAAGATTTTTTTTCCTAATATTGAATCTGAACATTCCCTGGCACAACTTGAGGCCATTTCCTCTCATCCTATCACTTGCTACCTGGGAGAAAAGGCTGACCTCCAGCTTGTTACAGCCTGCTCTCAGGGAGTTGTAGAGAAGGATAAGGTCTCCTCTGAGTCTCATTTTCTCCAAACTCCAGCTCCCTCAGCAATCTGTGCTCCAGACCCTTCCCCAGCTCCATTGCCCTTCTCTGGACGTGCCCCAGCACCTCAGCGTCCGTGTTGGAGTGTTGTACCAGTGGGACAATCACTGTTCTGCTCCTGTTGGCCACACTATTGCTGATCCAGGCCAGGTGCCACTGGCTTTTTTGGCCACTCTGGCTCTTGTTCAGCTGCTGTCCATCAGCACCCCCAGGCTTTTTTCCACTGGGCAGCTTTCCAGCCACTCTGCCCCAATCTGGAGCACTGCATGGGGTTGTTGTCACTCAGGTGCAGGACCTGGCACTTCACCTTGTTGAACCTCATACAGCTGACCTTGACCCATCAAACCAGCCTCTCCAGATCCCTCAGAAGAGCCTTCCTACCCTCCAGCAGTTCAGGACTCCCACCCAGCTTGGTGTCACCTACAAACTGCCTGAGGACTCACTTGCTCCCCTCTTTCAGACAACTGATAAATGTACTGAACACGACTGACCCCCAAAACTGAGCCCTGGGAGCAGCACTTATGTCCAGCTGCCAGCTGGATGTAACTTCATTCTCCACAGCTCTGCCCTGGCCATCCACACAGTGTTTTAGACAGTGAACACTGTGTTTATCCAAGCCATAAAAAGCCACTTGCTCCAGAGAATGCTGTGGAAAATGGTGTCAAAGGCTTTACTGAAGTCCAGAGAGATGACATCCACAGCCTTTCCTCCACCCACTAAGTGGGTCACCTTGTTGGTCTCAGCATGGGAGACATTGGATTTTTTGGTCTGTATCTGACCACCCCATAAAACATCTTTCCAAGATAATCATTATTTTATTTTCTAGCAATTACAAACACAATTTGTGCTCCTCTCCCTTGAGTTGGTACTACTTAACTTCTAAACTTCTGAAAGTTAGCTGCCACATCTACCACCTCACTGACAACTTCCATCACTGAGAGTTTTTTGCCCTCCTGCTGCACATTCTAGTTTTCTGACACTTTTTTTTTTCTTACATTTTTTTTCCCCTGTGCACATTCTAGTTTTCTAACACTTATCTCTGGCAGTTAGTCTGCTTTCTATCTTGCCTAAGGTGCCCAAATCTCCTCTACTACATTTCCCACAGTTTTTGGAAGTTTTTTTCCACCTGATCCTGTATGCCAGAAGGGCCCTTCAGCAAATCTCTTTTCCTACCACCTTGCCACATGCCAGAGCTGAGCTGGGTTTTGTACTGTGCTTGTTAAGAGCTAACAGATTAGCATTAATGCAGTATAGCCAGGTTTTTAAAGACTTTTGCTAGCCTTGAAGAACTTCTCACGTGACCTGTGTATTCTAAAGAAATCATAATTTGCTAAAGTGACAATTGAGCTTCCTGTACCTCTTTGAAGCACCCTTTACAGTGATTCTTCAAGTTCCCACTTTGTCTTACAAACATAAGTGCCTTAGGAAATGCTGATAAGTGCACTCAGGTACTTGCCTAAAGGCACCGATGTGTAAATGCTGTGACCTGTGTGACAAGAGCAGCTGCAGGGAGGGGCTTCCTGGGCTGTTGCTATCACTGAAACCTCACAATTTGTCAAAGGAATAAATACAATAAAATGAGCATTAGGACATAACAAATGCCGGTCGGGGCCATGAAATTTGACAGGATGAACAGCTGAATGTCAGGTTCGAATTTATCCTCCTAAGTAAGGTTTGTTATAGGCACACTGTAAGCTTGGCCTAATGTTTATGTATTGCTGAAGTTTGGGACGAATAGGACCCAGAAGCATTAATTTGTAATGTATTGTAGTGACTGTAGCACCTTGGTGCTGAAGTCTGTTGATTATTTTCCCTTTCTAGAAAAACATCTTTGATCAATTAATTACCTTTCTTAGCTATTACCCCATAAATTACAATAACATTTGAATGAAACCTGGTACTTATCATAGATGAAAACTGATTTTTTTCTCAGTGCCTTAGATATCCAATTTCTAGAAATACTACTAGTGCATTTCTCCCATTAGAGGCTTCTATAACATTTAAAACAAACAAAAAAAATCAAGAAAATATGAATAAAAAAGAGTGAAAATTATATGAAAAAACTTTCCTACATCAATGCCTCAGGTTTATTGGACAACTGATTGTGGATCCTGAACCTCAATTTTCATTTTCTGATTATATTTATGGGAAATAAAATTATTACCTAGTTGATAAAATGGAGAGTGTATTTGGAAATAAAACTTAGGCTTTATATCTTTGGAAGTAGGGGCAATTTTGGGACTTGAATGCAAAAGTTTACAGAACTTTCAGAATTTTTTAAATTATTCTTATGCAACCAGTGTTTTTTTCTCTCTGTGTATATCTGTTAATAGTTATATTTGACACTGAAATACTAGGTGGTTCTTAAAGTATATTTCACTTTTAGAGAACAGTATACATAAAGGAAAGGTGGAGTGGAGTAGAGATTACTATCTGATCTTTCAGGGAAATAAACTTCTAAAAATATCCTCCTCTAATTTTCTTTCAAAGCAGCGTCAATGAAGAAAATGTACATTGCATTTGTCATATCACAAGATGTCTAAAAGCATAGTTTGCATCCAAGCTGTGCAAAATGTGAGGTGGATCACCTGAGTCACTGCTCTTCTAAAGTTTAAGCTCTCTTAAGATAACATGAGGATATTTTAAATTACAAAACATAATTAATGACCAAACGTTGTTAGCATTTCTCTATGTAAATTCTGTACATATGTCATTATGTATGTTTTTAATGCAGTGGTTAAACCCTTACCATCCTGAAGAATTTTTTTATTATTATTTTTTAATAAGTAGTGAGTGCAACTGAAATTTGGGCCATTAGGGTTTATTTTGGTATTGATTCCATTCTCTCATATGTCAGCTTCTGTCAGCACATCCCAAGTCATAGAGCTCTGGTAGCATCAACATCAGAGGAAAGAGTTGAAGAAAGTTGTCTTCACAAAAGATGCTGTCTCATTCCCCACTTATTTGATTTTGAGCAGGAAAGTCTGCTCCACAGATTATTTTTGGCTCCTGGAGGCCGCCTTGAGGGAAATACAGCCAAAGCACGAAGGTGTTTTTCAGAGGAAGAAGTTCAGTCTTCATTTGTGTAGTCTTTAAGTAAAGGTGAAACTGATATGGGGCTGCATGACTTGGACCAAACATGCACAGGTCAAAACTTAGATAATTCTGGCTCATGTTTAAAGCAAGTTATGGTATAAAAGGATTAGTCCATTTTCTAAAAGTTCATCTCCAAGAGGGCAAATTTTCCTTGATGCAGTAGAGCAGCTGCCATATTGGTTGCCAGAGGGGTGGGAAGTTTAATAGACATTAATTTTAGATTGCTCTGGCTCCATGTAGAAGTTTGAGCTGTAAAATAGTGAAATGACAAAAATGGCATAAAGTCCTGATGTCTCCACCTGGAAGGATGCAGATAATTGAGTTGGACTGAGTTGCTGGAAGCTTATCATCTCAGTGCATTTTACAGCAAAATTAATATGCAGCCAGAAACCCTTGCATCCTAACAAAACTGTACACTTTAATAATACAATGAATCCCAGCATTCCCAAGGAAGCTTTCAAGCAAGATGTAACTTTTATGTAAGAAAGATGTTCTGAGGGCTGGAACACCATACAGCACTTTCCAGGCATACACACACACACATACATATATATAGAGAGACATCTGTTCAAAGATAAAGAGTGTGCAAATTAATATAAATTTCAAGCTGGTGTAAAAGATTTCAGGAAATCTGTGACTGAACAAAAGCTCTTGGCATAGGGGCAGAGGTATGCAAATTGTGCTAAGGAGCTTCTTACCCCACAGTCAGATCCTCAAACACTTTGATATATTAGGATTCAATCCTTGCATTGCAGGTGCAAATGGGTGTTTCACAAAGTGGTTCACAACTGGCCTCTGATCCCAAAAGATAAGAGAGAGAGACAACATAAAGTTATGGAGTTCTAATCTTGCTTAACCTGATAGGCAAGAATTAATTTATAACACAGAAAAAACCAAAGTTATTAGCTGGTCTTGGATTTAGTTTTGGAAAAGTCATTTAAAAGAAATATTCTGACTACTTTGGGATACAATGAGTATGAGTCCAGACTCAGATCTTGAAACCAACTGCCTTTTGTAGAAACTACTCCTTGGATTAATATGAGTAGCTGAAAATTTTTTGCTTTGTTGTAGGTTAAAGTAAAACATACTTATGAGAATATTGCAGTTGTTTCTGTACTGGCGTGATTAATCTGTGGCTAAAGACTTGGAGGATAGAGTTACAGAAGTCTCTCTTTTCTCACATTTGCAAGAGGAAGGCATTGTCAAACGCCTTCAGACTGCGTAGGGGAGAAAAGGCACTGATGGTTTGAAGCTATGTCATGCTCAGTAAACACCCACATGATGGTATGCATGAGAGAGATCCTACACAGAGCTCTGGAAACCTTGGGGAGATTTTAGCAGCTCCTGCAGCTCTGTGTGTGACAAAATCAGAACCAGGGAACCCACACAGCAGTGACTGAATACAGTGAGGAGCTACCTGAGCCTCCTTTAATCCCAGTTCACCCTTAGAGGAAACAGTTTAGGACAAAGCAGAATAAAATTTTGCATTAAGTACTTCACCATGATTTTTAAGGCAGAGACACATCCTTGCTACTCCATAAACAACAGCAGTATTAAAAAAAAATACATCAAATTATATAATCTGATTCAGGTGTCTTTCATTACACCAGACATAACCAAGTGATATGCATTAAAAAAAAAAATAAAACCTCACCAGAAATAAGGACATTCCCATAAGGCCCTAAGGAAGGAGCTGAAAGAAACAGATTGACTTCCAGACACGTGATGAAAAACTCCATTGATTTTAGTGGGGTTGCTCTAAAAACTTCCATCTTAAACCAGGTCAGAATCCAGCCCTTTTTTCAGATATACATTGAACAGAAAAATAGGAGCAAAAATTCACAGCAGTGATTGAAGGTGGGATGATGGTTACTGAAGGAAAAAGCATATCTGGGAAAGCTACAAAAAAGGAAACTGTTTTCATCATGCCCATATTTGAAAAATCATTCCTAAAAAATTAATATCTTGCAGTATTTTTACTGAGGTTTGCCACATAGGAAAAATCCTCTCTGAGGAATTCCATATGACTTTGCAATCCACATCAGCATATCATTTCCTTTTCAATCTATTTAGTGATGCTTAGATATTTAAAGATTTAGGTACTGAGATTTTGTGCAGCCTAGAGAACTCTGTAAAAAAAAAAAAAAGCCAAATGAGAGAGATATACAGCATAATGCATGTGGAGGAAAAGGTATGGGGAAAAAGCATGAACCCCTGTGTTTCAGCAACAACAAAATTCTATTTAAGTAGGTATGAAAATCTTTTGGTTCAAAAAATATAGTAGAGAGAAAGCAATGTTACATAGTGGATTTGCATTTGATATGCAGCTTACAGTGCCAGATCTTCCTTTGGTTTTTCCAAAAAAGAAAAATGTAGACACGATTAAGTATATGCATGGTACCAGCATTAATTTAAGACTGAGTTAAGTGGTTGTGGATCAGGAAATTAGATTGTAATGAACTCAATGTGATTTCATTGAGGTAAGAGAAATTTAAACTTGATAACTATTCAAAAGAAGAATAGGTAATATGCTAGCATTCTGTTTCCCTGGAGGTAAAAGAGCCTTGACAGGACTGTTTCTCTCATTAAAAGCTGACATGACTTTGTCCTATATTATTTGCTGGCTTCGCTAGAGAATTTGCAGTTATCTGACACACATGTTCTTCATATTCCTAATGGATGAAAAGTCTAATTAAGAATATTCATATACAATTCAATCTCTCCACGGCTCTGTTGGAATGGAAGTTTACTAAACTGTTTTTAAACAAGATTTAATTCAGAACTGTTGGGCATAGGATTTTATAATTCAAACTACCTATCTGTAAAGGAAAGTGCCCCATCAGTTTGGAAAAGGGAGCAGCTATAAGATAATTACACATATTGGGCCAGATCTGAACACACTATAATCCTACCAAGTCCCTGTTTTATTTTATTTCAGGTTCTAAATTTTTTGATGATTCTGTTGCAAACTGGATGCTAGACTTGAAAGTTAAATACCTTTTGAATTATTTTATTCTTTTTTACTCATCTTTTCAAAGAAATAAGACCTATATTGACCTTAAAAACTAAGGTAGTAAAATATAGAGTGGATTTGCACATAGATGTGTGGACAACTATTACTATGTCTACAATTAATTAATTTGGAGTGCTGATCAGTAAGATGCATGTTGGAATTTAAAACTAACTATCAGAACATTTGATTTTAGTTCATCTCTGTGCACAAAATTCCTTCAACTTTAAAGTATGTGTTAAAAGTCAATATCAGAGTAAATATATAGTCCAGTAATTTTCTTACTAATTTATATTTCTGTACGCCCATAGATGACCTTTCCATGACTCAAAGCAATTTCTTGGGAGGAGGCTGTCTGAAATTCACAACATGAAAAATGCTTTCTAGATGATTACCTACTCTAAACAGATGAACAAAACAAGCAAAGAAAAAAAAAAGTTACAAGCATTTTGACAGAAGATTTGAGGAACATTTGGAGACAAGATATAATTAGAAGGGTCTGACCTTCTGCAAATTGGGAACACTTTCCAAATACGTATCTTTTATGAAGTCTTATATAGTCAGATTTATTTAGAATTTTCCACTATTATTAATCATCTATCAAAACCCCAAGGGCATGATAGAGGAGTTAGTTTGGTTGCTGAGTTATGGGCTTGCAGGCTTTTCCAAGGGCTGCACCCTTTTCTCTGTGTCCCCACACTCCTTGCCCTTGCTTCCTCTCTGGCATGGGATTTCCAAGGAAATGCACCATTATGGCAGCAGGGGAAAGAGATATGGGCATTTGTAAGGCACTGCCAAATCTGACTGTTTCCATGAGCTGTCTTCAAATATAGATGCAGCACAGGGTGAATTTTTTTCTCTAGAGACTTACACTGAAAGCCTGAACTGAGCATAGACTGATATTTTAATTCCACAAATACACAGTGCGAGGAGCACTGCATATTTGCAGTTTATATAATTATATAACCAAGTCTCTGAGAGAGAGCTATAATCTTCCTAAACATTAATACTTATACAAAGCTCTAAGTTACCAGAGATTTTGGAAGAGGCAAACAATCTCAGAAGCTGTAGGGAAGAAAAACACATATTTTCTAAATGTTGATTAAGAATTGAACTTATTTTTGATTTCTCCTCTCCATTTGCCTGCCCCTTCTCTTCTGTGTTAATGCTATTTAGCACTTCTGTGGAAAACTGACTTCAAAGCACTAACTCCTGGCCTTCTCACAATTTCCTTTTCCTCATGTCTTCTGTTTTCATTGGTTTTCCTCAATTCTGCCTTAATTAGAAAGACATTTTACTATCTGGGTGTACTTGTGTTAGCAGTGCTTATGACAATGTGTTCTTTTGAACATCGTTAAGGAGTAGCTCAAGTGCTTTTCTCTAGTGATGGCTAAAGGTTCAGTGCAGTTCATGGAAGTAATTGGTTCTTCTCATTAGTATCAGTGTTTACTGGGTGAGACTTCAGGCCACTTAAGCCATTTGTCTCCCACCAGATGATGTAGAGCGCAGGAGGAAAAGGAGAAAGGAACACAGGAAGGGAGAAAAGAAATGGATTTGCTGTTTATGATTTTTGAATCCTTTTCAGTGCTTCCCTAAATGTGGCAGAAAGCTGAATCAGATGTTGTGTTTCCTCCGAGGAATCTTGAGGACCACAAGATCACATTGCATTTTACATGTTAGAGGAGATGCATTCCATCCATTAGGGAAGGCAGAAGACAAATATATTTTCCAGAAATGTCCATTTTAGGTTGTGCTTAGACTTCATCCATAACAGGACTAATAATTGTATACACTTTGCTTTGAATTAATTGATTGTTTGGGTGCCATTTGTTGATTGACTTTTGCTTCTATTTGTTTGGTTTTCTTTGTTTTTGTTTTTCAGTCCAAGGGGCCCTGGTATATAAATTCCCTAAAAAATGTTATTCAGAAATTTCTAACTTATTAATTAAGAGCTAAGTACTGTGTGAACATTGCTCTAAACTTATATAAGACATAAAACCTATTTTATTGTAGGTTGAAAGAAACAAACTTTTTGGTTTAAGATTAATATTTTCAGAAATACCATTTTGGATGTGCTTTCCAAACTGTCTTGACAAACACGCAAGGAATTCTAACAAGAGACAAGTTAAGTTTGCAATTAATACTAAATATAATATTTGCAAGACCACTGTACTTTGAAAGTTAATTTGTAATCCTTTGACATTGTTGAGCATGTTGCCTCCTAAGGGCAGCAAGAAAGCCAACTACATTTGGCCACATTTATCCAAGCAAATCCTTCCTGTCAAGAGAAACATTAGTCTGTACATTCATGCTCTTCAAATTACAATTTAAAAATTGTTCATTACCGAATTCACTATTTTCATGGCACCCACTACATTTAATTTTTCCTTTGTTATCAGAATTTTATGCGTTACATATGTAGTTCAAGATAAGTGAAGATTTTGTGCAGTAGCACGTAGGTCAAACGGATGCTTAATCCATGGCTATGTTACCACTGGGGCTCTGATGTCAAATTTCAAACAAGTCTGAATAAGAAAATCAATTAAATGAAGGTAGAACATAACAATTTAGAAACTAATCTCTCATTTTTAAAAATATTTTTTAAAATAAAATTTAGCTTTTTGATGTCTTTCCAAACTAGATCTCAGAGGCCTCCAATAGAAGAGGAAACATATTCTCCTCATTAACATTCATTAAGCATGAGTTATTAAAAAAAAATAGCAAGCATCAGTTATTTAAAAAAAAAAAAAAAAAAAAAAGCTGA
>VYXD01016793.1:137074-183717 GCA_013397195.1 Hylia prasina
TTTTTTTTTTCCCCAATCTGATTTCCTTCTTCTGGTACATTCTTAACAAATACTACATGTACTATTACACAATTCAAGTAAGTGACTTTCCTAGCAAAGAAAATAAATAAATAAAAAGCAAACTGCAGTATTCAATCTTTCATAGGATTTCCTTTGCAAGCTGGGAGCAGCAATGACTCTGTCTGCACTTTCCTCACAGCCTGATCCACTGAGGACCTTTACCACAACAGACCTCAGAATTTAATCCAAAGTAGAAAATTGCAGTCAAACTCCATTATGAAGATTTCCACACATTAAATTACTACAGAAAGGTCAGAGTATGCAAGAGTTACATCACTCATTTCCTGTCTGTTGACAGTCATGAAATGTAACCAAGACAGAGATGCTGAACTGAGCCTGCAGAGTTGAGGCAGTAGGTACTAAGGTAATGTTAATGCTTTGTTTATGCCTGACATTTAAACAGCTCTGTTACTCCTCATCAATGAAAGGAGAAATCAGCTGCAGCCCTGGCACTGTCAGCTCATCTCATTGTCATGGATGACAACTGCAAATTACTAATACTTTTTTTTCCATTTCATCTCCTACACAGTTCTGTCTTCCAACTAGTCTGCTCCTCTTCAGTCAATCAAAAGATAAACCCAAAGATATTTTTGCAGCTGGGGGTCCCCTTTGAGGTCTCACATGAGTTCTCACAAGGACAAGGAATACCCTGAGAGAATTCCCAGTCAAGTTTTGGATGCTGCAGCGTGTGTGACAGCAACTAGAAGCCCTCTGAAGTAGTTCATGCAGTCAAAGCTTCACAAAATGATATTATCTATTCCTGTAGTTGTTTCCATAACCTCCTCCTCAACTTCAGTACCTGGTCAGGAATATCTGTGGCAGATAATTAAGTCATTAAGGTAAAAACACTGCCAGTTACAGGAAAATGTTCAAAAGAACTGTAGGTGAGGTTTGGAGTGTTTACCTCTCACTGAAAGACTTCAGTAGTTTCTGCTTCTATGCAGAGAAGGTTAAGGGAGAATTTGACCATGGATTGCAGATATCCACCATGGAATGAGATACTGACCAGTGGAAAGTACATGAACTGTAAAAAACACAGACATGTAGCCAAAAAACTGAAGTTTGAAAACAATCAAATTTGGGCAAATATTCAGCTGTACAAAATTAGGGTTATATTCCAGTGAAGCAATTTACCAAGGGAACAATTAATCTTTTGGTTTACAATTAAAATCACACATGCTTTGAAAAGACACATTTTAGTTTACCTGCAACTTACTGAACTTTTTGTCATCAATACACAGAGAGAAGAACCATAAATTCTCAGAAAGAACTTTTGAAAAAAGTCTGTGGCCTGCTTTGTGGTCAATCCTGACTTTGAAATCTTTGCAGTGCCAAGCAAACAAGAGTAATAGTATATATATTATTAAAAATGTGTATTAAAAAAGCTTAGAAAATGCATAAATCACATTCATTTTCCCTGGACAATGCTTTCACTTGTCATAGAATCTTGGAAGTGTTTAGGTCAGATGAGTCCAACTCAGAATAGTCTGTGAATCTGAGTTCTTAAATATCAGCTAATTCCAACCTCTCTGCCATGAGCAGGGACAACTTTCCACCTTCCACTAAACCAGGTTGCTCAGAGACCCATCCAGCCTGGCCTTGGACACCTCCATATGTCATATGGCAGTGTCAGAATAATCTTTGTTCAAAAGAATTTTGACCCACAGGATTAGAGTGGGAGAGCAGATGAACCCTACCATGAGAAGAAAATGCATTCACCAGCTCATTGATTCTTTGTTATTTGGTAATACCTTTATGCATGGTGTTATTTAATTTGCTTTCCTAAAATATATAGATTATAGTGAAATATTTGAATCCTACCCACAACCTTAAAATGAAACTCCAATTCTTACATTTTGTATTTATTCTGTATTTCACTATTATAGGGTAGACATTTCATTATATTGAATTATCTTGGTGCTATAATGAAAACCGTTGATTTTTTAAAATCAGTATGAGTATAAACACAAAGAAAAGAAAAAATAATGTCATGCCACTCAAATTTGATTGCTTTTTTGACTTACAAAATTAGTGGATGAAGGATATGCAGCAGGTACATTTGCATTTTAGTAAAGTATGGTCATGCCTTTGAAAACCTCAAAAAAAGGATCCACATTCACTTGAATATGATTGCTATTACATGGAGGAGCAACTAGATGAAAGACAATGAACAAAGTGAACTTTAATGTGGGGTGAAGTGTAGATGGATACTCAAACCATATGCATAAAAATTTGTTTTATTCAATGCATTCTGGCCTGATCTGGAAGACAGAGTAAATAGCATTAAAAAAAATTTGCAAATCATGGTGTGTTGTAAAGCAAAATTTAATGAACATGGTGTGGATCAATAGGGAAGTCTGCTGCTTGCCCCAGTGTGTCTTTACTGTGACATCCTAAACAAAATCCAGTAAATATACTTTGGCTGAACAAGCATTAGAAAATCTGCTTACTCAATTGTTCTCTTTTAAAGACCTAAATGATTCCATGTTTTCTGTCCTGATAAATGATTCCATGTTTTCTGTCCTGAAATAAGTAGGTCTCACATGTATTTTCCTTCCCTCTTGGAGAAACTGCCAGTATGGACATAGCATTCCTTCCAGTACGGACCTCTGGATGCTGCTGATAAACTGTTCTATGTCCCTGCCTTTCCCAATGTCACTGAGCAAGACTGAAGCTTTTCCAAAGAAAAACAGGTTTAGCACCAAAAAAGGAGGGTAAATATGAGGAAGTTTTGCATGCCAGTTTTATTACCAAAAAAAGATTTTTAAAAATATTAGTTAATTATTTGGACCATTAGACTGTTAAAATGTTAATTGGACTAACAGTAAATCATTACTGCCACATCTGTGGTATCTTTTGTCCAAAAAAAGATTTTGAGTAGAACTCTTTCTCAATGTTTGGCAGTTACGGAAGGGAGTTTATCCATGCATTAAAATAAAATAATAAATAAATAAATAAATAAATAGTGATATGTTTTATTTAACATTAGATTTGGATGATGTCACTTACGAAAGAATGTTTAAAGCATTATATAACTGATTAGTTAGGTAAATGTATAAATTTAGATACCCAACAGCTTAACAGATATAGAACCATTTATTTTATGTCCAAATCCTTTCAGAAAAACTTTTCTTTGTAAGCTTTAGCCTGGGCACTAGCATGATTTTGAGAGTATTACCTCCATTTTTTGGAACAGTCTTATCACAAAAAAGAACCCAACAAACAAACAAAAAACCACCAAAAACCTCAAAACAAATAAAACAAATAATCTAACAATAAGAAATTATTTTATTTTTTATCTTTTTTTTTTTTTTTTCAAATTTTGCGGGATTTATGCTTATAATCCTTTGAACTGTGAAGGTATACATATGACAATATCTTAAGAAATACAAAGATACTAAAAATAGATAATAGATAATGTGTACATCTGCGTAACAGACATAGATGTGCAGCTTGATAGTGGGAACTTACCCAATCTCTTCAATATATCAGTGAAAAAAAATCCAAATGAATCATATTTTTATTATTATTCATCATTCATTTTTTATTATTATCATTATCATGAGTAACCCATTGAAGATTATAAGACTTCTCTCAAAGTAAGATACTTCTCTGATTACAAATGTTTGATAAACATCTGATATTTTGATTTTCCTTCTGATAGGTTTAAGAGATGTCGGTCTCAAGATTGTCTTAAGGTCAGGTTCACTGTTCTGATTCCCACTGAGTGTCTTATTCCCTAAGGTATTCACAGAAAACTATTTCTCAGTATGATTACAAGACACAGGATCTACTTTCCTTCACTTTCTTTTTAATCCAGAAATTCCTGAGGAAAGGCTGCGCTGGTGTTTCTACAAGGCTGAAGCATGTATAGAAATGAATCACTCAGTCTGATCAGCTTGGCTTGAAATGCTATCTGTTTCCCAAACTCCAGTTTTGCCTCATGCTTGCTGTTGCCTACATGCTCCAAGTGCCCCAAGGCATTCAGTTTTGTTTGTATGGTGCTTACCAGATGGTTTTCTCCAGCTAAGAGTTTTCAGCCCAGACTCAGTAAGGGCTGTAAGGCATCAGGCTCACTCAGCTATCTCAAGTTAAGTGGAGGCCATTAATTTTGCCATAATGCAGCGACTTGCATTTTCCATCTAAAAATAGTTAAAAATTTACTTCCCGTGTTTCTTTTTCCCTGCTGCACCCTAATGCATATTGCTATTTTTATTGCAACAAGCAGTTGTTTTAGCAACACACATTTCCTAAGTGATTTACATTGTCACAGGAAAAGCCCCAAAATGCTGAACTTTATGGCAAAATGAAAAGGATAACCTACCAACGAGTCCTCCTTGCATTTCCACCCTATTTCTAAGTTGTAGGGCTAATGGACGAAAAAGATTTTTCATGTTTTTTCTGCCCACAAGCTTTGTCTGCATAAGAAAAGAGAAATACACACAAACTTTGTGTGACCTGTACAATCTTTCTGACTGCAATGACCTGGTGGGGCAGCTGCACCCACTACGCTGCTAATGAGACACACTGATTCTAAACATCTGAAAGCCTCCACAAATAATGCACAGTGAGTGCAGGCAAATTTCTGCCTGTGAAATATAAGACAGAAGTTCACCAGCTGTATTAGGAGCAGCCCTGACAGAGCTTTCACTCAGTTAATGCTACAGCAAAATTAAAGAGCTGAGAGGGGCGGGGGGGAAGACCTGCCATATATAGAGAGAAAATAATTGCAGCACTCTTCACTAAGGAATAATAGATCACCTTTTTACACTACTAATTTGCCTTGCTGCCTCCACTAACAGCCTCTGGATCCCACCTAATTGTACCCCTCCGTTCCTCTGCCAGAGCACGTTGTCACGTCTGCTGCCTTGCCTGCCTTTTGCTCTCTTCTCATTGTGTTCACTGACAAATGATGAGAAGCTGAAGTATGAAGAAATGCAAACTGCATTATAGGAACTCTTCAGATCACTCAAATTAGCCAATTGGCTGTGGAAACCTTTCCTTCTAAGTGTTGTTCCATTACTGAGGAAAAAAAGGGCTTGTACAGAGCAGGTCAAACTTCGTATTTATGACTAAGGTTTTTTGTCTTCATTAGCTTTTACAAAAGGAAACACTGAATTTTTTTCTCATTCTGTTATTTCAGAACCTCTTTTTCAGGTAAGAAAAAATGAATTACACAGATGAATTTTTTTAGGTACATTATTTTTGGTACATAATTCCCCTTCCAGATTTTAATTTACCAAACACTCAGTACTTTCATTGCTTGGACCCTCACAAGCAATGAACCTCACAAGCAACTTTGGGGAGGTACAATTCTGTCTCTAGATACTAAAGTTCTCAGTTCTCAACATTCAGCCAATTATATTATTTTGTACATTAACTCGTCCTCTGCAGCCTGGCTATCTGGCAATGAGAAAAACCTCGGGGTAGCATTTACTCTGGTATTTTCAGCAGATCATTAACGGAGATATTTCCCATCATCTTTGTTACACTATGAAAAAAAAACCCCAACCAAACCAGAGAACAGAAAATTTTAATATAGACACAACACAACAGGAAAACCATTTTCCTTCCACCTTTACCTTTTGGGAGCTTTGTGCATATCCTATGTATGATGACTTTTAGTATTAATAGCTGATCTGTTCATCATACTATCAGAATGCTCAACAAACAATTCTTTGTTTGCTTATTGTCTTCCAACACAGTCTGTATTTCATCATATTAACAGATCCAAGCCATAAGAGATAACAAACATTCACACAGGATTTTCTCAGATCTGTACTTTGTGCTAACTACTTATCAGGTATCTGAATCAAGGTTATCACATATTTTTATACAACTTGATCAACATAGTAGGAAGAGGAATAAATATTCTCTGCACAACTCATTCTGTACTCTGAAAAAGAATCTGCATATAATTCAGGAAGCCTAGAATGTAGCTCATTTTCCGTTGGTATATACACAAGAAATGATGTTGATTTTCTGTCCAAAAGTTTTCAGTTTGCTTGTTGTGAATTGCTTATCATTTATTTGTCATCAATATAATGTTTTAGGAATTGATTTCCAATTCCTTAGCTGAAGCTGGATGGTAATTTGGAATTAAAGTGTAGCACAAAGTACTTATATGCTGAAATGATCATGGACAAAAACCAATATCATAAAAGTAGAGTGACAAAATTCTTTTATAATTTTTATGCTACCAGAAAGCTGTCTATTTTGACAGCAGTCAACTATTCTATTAAAAGCCTGAAAGTTAAGGCTCAGAGTGGTGTGTATTCAGGGGCTGCAGAGTGAAATGCTTTCAGTGCCCCAGACACACAGGGTTCCAGAGTGACTCCAGGGCACAGCTGAGTCCTGCAGTCACAACAGTGGTGTCTGGGCAAAGAGTGAGGAAGGAACAAGTGCTGCCCATCAGTGAGAAAGTGTGAGAAACAGCTCCCTGAGCTCTGTGGTGAGAGCATGAACAAGGGCAGGAGCTGCTGCAGATGTCCATGCATCCTTTGAGAACCTCGTGGCAGAGTGGTGATTCCCTGTAACCACTGGACAGTAGGTAAGAGCCCGTGGAAGACCCCATGCTGGAGCAAGCTCCTGGCAGAAGAGGAACCCACACAGGATCTGATTTTCTGGCAGAAATTGCAGCTTGTGGAGGAGCCATGCTGAAGGTGTCTCTGCCTGATGGACTTTACCCCTTGGAGAGGATCCATGCTGAAGCAGTTCTTGAAGAGCTGCAGCCTGTGGGAAGGACTCACCTTGAAGCAGTTTGTGAAGCTCTGGATCCAATGGGAGGGACACCATGCTGGAGCACGGGAACTATATGAGGAAAAGGGAGCAGCAGAGTCAAATTGTTAGGAACTAACCACAACTCCCCTTGTCCCATCCCCCTGCACCAGTCAGGGAGAGGAGGAGGAGACAGGAGATTCCACAAAGGAAGGAAGCTGAGCCAAGGGAGAAGGAAGAGGTAACGATAAGCTGATGTGGTTTTGAGTTTACTTCACCTACTCCATTTGTAATCCCACAAGTGATACATTAAGTTAATTTCCTCCAAATGAAGTCTGTTTTGCTCATGGTGATAACTGATAAGCAATCTCCTTGTTTTCATCTTCACCTATGAACAATTCCATATTTTCTGCTCCTGTGCTGTTGAGGAATGGGAGTGAGAGAGTGGCTGGGTGGCATCTGCCAGCCAGACAAGGTCAGCTCACCACACTTTCAAAGACAGTTAAAATTTACTGTCACTCAGAATCTGCTATCTCCTTCCGAGAGCATAAAATCATCGTTATTGCCATGAAATTAATATAAAGTACACTTTCACTTTCCAAAACTGTGCCAATATTATTGAAGTTGGATTTGAGTCTTCTCTGTGCACACTCCAGCTAAATGTTTATGTGCATGACAACATTGGATTTTGAGGAGTGTTTGCAATACTTGGATATCAGGAAATTTGTGCCTGATTTATGCAGAAGTTTTTTTCAAGTGTAAGAATAATATTAAAATATTTTACCAAATATTTCTAGCAATGCAGTCAGAAGAGCAACTGAAATTAATTTTGTTTAAAGTTGATTTTTAAATTAGTTTCTTCCTTAAGGGAAGCTGTTCATGAACTAGCCTGCTCATTTTAATTCTATGGTCTTTTAGTATTTTTTTTGTGGTTAGGAGAAGCTTTCTAATATACAAGTTCTTAAGTTTTCAGATAAATTATTAAGTTAGTTTGGTAGAAAGCTTTAAAGAGGTTATATTTTTATAAACTATATTAGTTAAAAATATAAAAGTAACTTCAGGTTATGCTCAAATTAGTAGTGATATAAACTACAAGGTTTTTCACGTTATTATTATTATTATTATAAGAACTGACAACAATGACTCAGTATTTTTGTATTTCATTTATTAAACACTACAACATTTTGTGATTAAAGTTAAAATGAAGAAAATGTTTTTGATTGATTTACAGTAAATTTAATCTTTGATTAACATTTCAGAAGGAGGAAAACAAATGAACATGCTATAAAACATGCTAATGATGATCATGATAATTGAGAATGTTCTTAGAATAGATAATGCCTTGATGAAGACATCAAGATTTCAGGTAGAATTTGCCCCCTGCAGGTTTTATAACAGGCAGAAGAATCTTCTGAAGAATCTTCCAAAGAATCAACATTTTTTTTATAAACTGTATTGGATTTTAAACTTTTCTGCCATTAAAAAGAAAAAAAAAAGAAAAAAAAAAGAAAAAAAAGATAATATTTCCTTGCCGTGTTTTAATTTACAGTGATTATGATGCTTGCCTCTTTCTGCTATGTATCCTTCCATTTTCTTGACCACTAGGTTTTTCATTTACCAATATTGAATCTCCCCTGTTGGCTGAAACCATTGCAGACCAAACCACTCTTTTTCATTTCACTTTGGCTTCTGTTATTTTATTTCCTACTTTTCTATAAGTTGTGGTCAAAGCTGAATAATCACTCTAAAGTTACCAGCAACAGATGTGGAGCTGCTATTCCAAGCACAGGAAAAAAGAAACTGTACAGGGATTTCAGATTTATTGGTCATGAAATCACCTAAAAACTTCTAAAAGTCATGAGATATGACTCCTAGAAAACCTCATGATTACAGAACAATGATTCTCTTAAAAAAACAAAGAACTACTCTCCGTGCCTCCGGTGATCTGCAAATGAAAGCTTGAGAACTACATCCTAAATGAAATGGACAGGATGTAGATAAACCTTTCTTTTCTAGATCACTGGTAGGAATATGAGAACATAAAATGGTGAGTAATGGTTCATTATGAGATGAATATCATACATAATAAAGTAATTACAATTCAGATTGTTCATCTGGGCCCAATCACAATTTGGCCTGATCTGTTCTGAAGTAGGGAAGAAAAAAAAAAAATGGACATAAGGGAGTTAGGCACTTAATATCAGGATTTTAAGAGTATTTAGCTTCTGTCTGTCATGCCAGTATGACTGAGCCATCTCACAGCCCATGAGAAAACTCAGCTTCCATGGTATTTTACAGAGCCATCACTCCTTTCTCTGAAAGCTGAAACCTACTCTCATTTTTTTCTCTTGGATCACCTGCCACATACCAGAGTCTCTTAGCTGTCAGCTATTCTTTATCAGCACCCACTGTTCCTGCTCTGAAACTTCAAATGCAACAGTTGCCCCTTAAATTCATCCTTGGGCACCAACCATTTTGTTAAATGTTCAGGTCTACGTATCCTAGAGTCCCTACTATGTTTCTATATGTAAAGCCCTTTTTTTTTTTTTTTAAAGCCTTTTTTTTTTTTTTTTTTTTTTTTTTTAAACTTAGCATGTCCTCTCTTTTCTTAACATCCCTGCATGAGCCTTCCAGCTTTCAGTTTGAGTTTCTTATGTTCAATTAATTTTAACTCATTTAACCTTGAAAGGGCAGCTGCTCCCCACTAGGCCACGTAGTCCTCAGCTTCTGGTACAGCTGTATTAATCAGAGAGTGTGAATTAAAACTCAGGGGAAGGGTGGAGCACTTTCACAGGCAGCCTTCTCCAGAAAGCTCTCTAACTCCATCTCACTGGGATTGGTTAATGGGCAAGTGCTATAGAGCAAAGGCTGGAGGTTGAGTTTTATCTCTCTTTACTTGGTGCTCTTGCTGGGATTAAAGCAAATGGAGTTCTGCTACTAGTCGCTTGCAGCACTGCTTCATCTTAATGTAAGTGTTTATGTCCTTTTTAACTGCATAGAATCTCTGGCTTCTTGCTTTCAAAACAGTTTGAAAAGGATTGTTGCTGTGGGTGCTATCTGCAGGTTTCTTAAGTGGAACACTTCATCCGGGAGATGGGATAACTCGCCTAAAGCTTGGAGTGTGAATTTGGGTTTATGTCTCTCATTGTGTAGGTGCCTTGTTAAGTATGAAACCATATACTTGAGGGAAAAGAGGACAATTATTCCTTTTATATATATATATTTTTTTTTTTTTTCTCTTATCCTCTCTTATCCAATGCCTTAAGAATTTCCTTGAGGTTGGCTCTGCAGATGGGTGAGCATGGAATGTATGTCCTTAGAAGAGAGGAAAATAATGAGTTTTAACCTTTCACTTTGGGAGTATTTGTGCTTTTGATTGAGGACTGGCCTTTAGGGGTGGTTTACAGCAGCTTTTAAGGTGAGGCAGTGACTTCAGTCCTAGTAAGTGTTTAATATTTACCATCTCCCTGTCCTAGCTCTTTCTGTCCTTGCAGTTTTTGTCCATCTCTGTGTGCATTTGTATTTTTTATACATGATATAAAGTGACAGCTGATACCAAATGATATTGACAGGCCTTTATTGAACTTAATTACTCTTCAGTGACTGGCATGGATCAATCCTCATAAAATTCATCTGTCACTTTGTGATGTGCCAGTTTTAACATGGAGGAAATGAAGTGAAAAGTCTCTGAGAAAGGAGTACATTTTAATATCAAGTTATTTCTTCTCAAATTATTGATGGACTCTGTTCAAGTGAAAATTGTCATAAACACTTATCAGTTAACACAGTGAAAATAAAGATGAGAAAATCCAGCAGTGACATTCAGTTTGGTTGTGTTCTGCAGTGTAGTACCATGAACTTCTATTAAAACTAGTAAATTCCCTGAAAATGTGCTCACCACTCTGGCAGATGAAACTTTTTTAGAAGTATAAAGTTCACCACTTAGTGATGTATCAAATATACTGTTTTGTGTGGCTTTTCTTGTTGTTTTGTGTGTTTTGTTTTGTTGTAGTTATTTCTTTTTACACTTGTTACGCAAAGCTACGAAATTATACTTTTTTAAACATAAATATAATGGTTGAGTCTGAAAATTACAAGTTATGAGCTTCACTGAAGAAAAAGATAGGCTGCCATATTCTATGCTAATGACAAACAAAGCATTTTTTGTCTGGTTTGTAGCGTTTCTTGTGAACTCAACCAAAAATCTTCCAGTAGCTTAGGGAAAATAGTATAGATGTAAGCTGTTGGTAACTTCAGGCCTTTTAGTTAGAATCTATTCACATTGCTTAGTGTAAACCAGTGTTTCCCAAGATGAGGTTGCTAACTGAAGGCAGATTCTTATTTTTCTTCTTAGTTTAATGTGGTGCTCTCTCCGTCTGGAGGGGTGGTATTTGTCAGAGCTTTCTTTCCTCATCTTTATCACCCCAGCTTCTTTCTGTGATGGAGGAGTTAAACCACCGAT
Organism: Hylia prasina; assembly: GCA_013397195.1. Taxonomy (NCBI): domain Eukaryota; kingdom Metazoa; phylum Chordata; class Aves; order Passeriformes; family Sylviidae; genus Hylia; species Hylia prasina. The sequence goes on from VYXD01016793.1 coordinate 148,314, forward strand.
TCTCAAAGTGAAGGGAGGCAGGAGTAAGACTGGAATTAAAAGTAATTTGCTTAAGCCAATCTACTTTATTTTTCTGACACTAAAATAATGGAAGTTTTATACAGGTTGATCACTTGGGGAGTGTGGCCACTCCAATTTCAATTATCCTGCAGGACTTTTGTATGAAGTAGGTGGAGGGTAGCTCAAAACTGCTTCTAAAAATTCAAAGAAAAATAAGCATAATAATATCATTTGGAGAACCCATCACTGCTTGACCTATCCAAGTAAAGGTATCAGCTGGTATGTAGTCAGCATTAAAGTTATTCATTTGCAATAATTTTCAAAAGAAGCTAACATTGTCTCCCCCCCTCCATTCTTACTGAAAGGCTGTTCTAATTCTCATTCCAGTCCTCTAAATACAGTTGAACTTATGACTTTTTCACAAGCAATATGCTCCCAGTTCTTTTCTTTTGTCTGTCCTCTTCTTTTGTCTTCTGTAGGTTGGTCATGCTGGGTGGTTTTTTTTGTAATTAGTCCTCCTCCAACTTCCATGCTAAAGAGAAGTATCCTTTCTTGTTTCCTGTTGCTAGGCTACATGACTCATGTTCATTTAAGACACATTTCTATTGCATAAAATTGCACCATGTAGAAATGGTTTGATTGCTGTGAGGTAGTTTGGGGTATTGGAACTGTTTGCCACAACACTGTAATGTTCTATCCAAGCTGAATTACTCCACAGAGTAGTGATTTCTTCTAGCTGATGCAACTACCTTTATGAGTCATGGCAGTTCATATCTTTAAGATATTCTTGTTGGTCTGTACCTGTAGATACTCTGCACATCTTTGAGTAGACCTTCTTGTAACCTGTTCTAATTTGCTAACTTTTGTCTTGAACTTAATTAACAACTTTCAATATGCTGACAGCTTCTCCTTAGCCTGTGTTCCTGCTGGAGATTAAAGCTCAAGGCAGATATTCTTTCAACCAGAGGTTAAAACATTTAAGCCTTTCATGTGTTTGGTTTCCTTGAGGTGAGGTTCCTTTTCAGAGTTAGCCTTTTTTATGAACATAGTACAATTGCCTCCAAGTTTGGTGGCTTTTTTTTTTCTGTTTTTCAGGAATTTGGAGTATATGTGGATGGATTTATCCCTTTTGAGTCAAGAATGCACTCACCCAATACAATTCAAAATCATGGCCAGGATTTTAAAAAAGCAGTAGCTGCTTAGCTATTATCTATTACTGCCTTTTCAAGTAATGCATTAAGCAGCACAAGTATTTGGAATTGTGTTTGGGCATTCTCTTCACAGTTGGAAAGCATGGCAAGTGTCTCTTCAGTAACATTTCAGGTTATTACTTTTTTTAATGTATTAATACTGATTTATGTACTTAATTACCAAGTGAGGAGTTGAAGTTTGCACTCGAAGAACAGTGGGATTTGTGATGTTCTGGTTTCTTAAGGAAAATTGTTATTGCTTTTTCATATTTACTCCTGAGAAAACTGACTACTAGTTCAGGCAATGAAGGTCTACGAAAATAAAAACAGGTTTTGAAATAATTATAGATTTTCAGTGTAGAATGCCTATGAGATGATAACAAAAGGAGTAAGGAATGTTATGCAAACCCTGAGTTCTGTTTGTGATCCAGTGTGGCACAGTGTTGGCTTCGTATGTGATGCAGTTACTTCTATCTATAGACTACAAACAAACTCAGTATTAACAAAATCTAATCCAGCCGAACACATGGAACAGATATTACTAATACAAAGTTGGTTTGAATTAAATTGCCTTATAAATGAGGATTAGTGGCCTGAAATGGGCCTTATGTGCTCTGACAAAAAACACGTTTACAATGCAAGTGCTGTAAACACAGAGTCCACATCAATTGAACAATGCTGTCCATAAATTCAAGCTTTTAAATCTTGTACTACTGCAGAACTCTCAAAGGATTTTTCCACTAATAGTGCTGACTTGCCAGCAAACTTCTGGCATCTCAGCATGGCAGGACCTGAGTCAATTGCTAGTTTCTCATCTGGATAACAGCAAAAACCTGTCATGCATTCAAGCAGGGAGCTTGCTGGGCTCTAAGAAGGCCAGATAGCAAAGAATCCCAGCAGAAATCCTGTGAAATGAACTTGTTGGAAGAAATTTTGAAGAGGTCATTTTTCACTTTCAGCCCCAAGGTAGAATTGGGTCTTCCTGTGTTATTCCTGATGCATATTTATTGAGTTTTTTCTAAATATAATAATAGAAATTTGTCTGCCTCCCCAGGCACTCTCTTCCAGTACTTAGCCATCTGTAGTGCTACACACTTCACCTGAAACTCTCTTCCTGCTATTAAACCCACTACTACTTTCCTTATCTCCATCAGATGTGAAGAAATGTTTATTTGCTACTAATTAATAATTTAAAGTGTAAAAGATAAAAAAGTTGTTACACACATCTCCCTTCAGTCTTTGTTAGACCAAGTGATATAATTTCTTTTCAACCCTGATCATGCTTGTTACTCCTCTTAAATTTTTCCCCCCTCCTATCCCAACTATTTTGTGTTTTCCTTTCATCACAGTGCCCAAAAACAGAATGGTGATTGCTTTGGAGCTTTACCAGAAAGTAATGCCACTAAAAAATTTCTACATGTATCTTATAGGCTATAACTGTACTTTATATTTTACAGCATAGCAATTGAAAAGAGGAGAGGCTTGATTGTCTTGGACTAACAAGTAGTAAGGTTTCCTATCTGTTTTCTGGGACATCATTCAGATAATATTAAAGGGAAGATTTTGCTTCCAATTAACTTGAGACAATGCTTTCTGAAAAACAGATTATTCCAGATTGTTGCTAAATTGGTTCATAGACTAAATCTTTGGACAATTGTGATTAACAGAATGTAATCTATTTAATTTATGATACTGATGATACACTGCTTGATTCATCTTGAGCAAAAACATTTCATAAGAGATCCCAGACCACAATCCTAGGAATGTTTTTACTTAAGGGGCTTTCAGGTTAGCTTAAATTGCCATATTGAAAAGCATGGTGATGTTTGGAAAATGGTTTCCCCTATAACTACATAGGTAGCACAGATGCCCTATAAAAATTCCCAAAGCAATGTCATGTGTCATGATTAGCTTGACCACATGATAAGCTAGACCATGCTAAGTGATCATGAAATAGCTAAATAGTTCCACAGAGCCTGCTGTATTCCAAGACTGAAAAACTGGGACACTTCACAGATTGTGCCCTTCATGTGCCTTCTTTCTCTTTGCATTTGTTTTTTCAGTTGGTCATTAACAAGAAGTAGGGAGGAAAGAGAAACACAATAGGATGGAGGTAACAAAAACTTCTTGTTAATTCAGCTACACAAAATGCAAAATGCTTTGTGTTGGAAACAAATATTCTGCTTCTGTAAGCAGTATCTCAAAGTAAAAGCCTACATTGCTCTCCTCTTCCCTTTAGCCCTCCTCACCCCTTCTAGTGGAATGACAGAAATAATGACTTGATGTCTGGCTCTGGTGAATGCCTTGGTAGCAGAAGTGCTATAATTATCTCATTGCTACTATCACAGCATTGTAAATATTAAATGCAAAAAACAATGTTTCAATAGCTTTGAGGTTTTGACACTTATTGAGAAAAGCCATGGAGTTCACAGCTAATATTTCCTCTCTTTCAGTTACTCTCACGAGCATTTTTAGTGCAGTCCTGCTTTATAAGCCACAGATTGTCATTATTAGTAGAACAAGCTTCTGGAAGTCCATCCCTGCGCTGCTGATTTCACTCTATTGTCAACCATGAGGCAGGATTCACTTAGCAGAAAGCATTCTCTGATTAGCTTTCCCTGCATGCCACCCATGTAATCAGGCTTCCCGGAACTGGAATAGGCCTCCCCATCTGCCTGATCTGTGAGATACTGTGCACACACCCCCCAGCTTCAGCAGCAATGGGAGGGGAGTTGGCATTTTGGTTGATCCTCTGTTGTTTGATTCTTGGAGAGGTGGATCTCCATGGCTGTATTAATACAAGGAAATTAGAAAATGAAATGAGAAGTCGAGAAAAGAGGAAAAATTTCAGGCTTATCAGAATTTATTGTACTGATATTTGGAAAGACAGGTGATATTCATAATCATTTTGGAAGAGCTTTGTGGCACCACTATTTGGTGCTTGGCTTTTGTTCTGAGCTTACTTAAAGGACCTTGTTTCTGGCCTATTCTGAAAAAAACCTCACCTAATCCGTGCCACTTTAATCACTTTTTTCCCTTCCAATATTAGTGGCTTCTGTGTGGTCCTTACTCAGAACTTGTTCCTTCCAAACATGGTGATTTCCATTCAGAAATACTCATTGTGATTACTCAAGTCAGGCATGGAGACATCTGTGGTGGTATATTAGGAACAACTTTTGGAACCTAAGGTTTTTAGGGCACACATCTCTGTTTCTTCTGTTTTTATGCAGAAGAATGGGGGCTACTCCCTGGTGTGTTTTTACTGAGAAGAGTTTGGAATTGGATGCATCTTTGAGTCTAAACTAAATTTAAAAAAACCTGCTAAGCAATACCCTAAGGCAAGGAAAATGAGCTGAGAAAGAGCTACTCCTTTTCTACTGAGTAGTTGTATTTGATCAAAGGTTAATTCTGAAGGATTATGTTGTCTTTGTATGTTTATTTAGAATAAGATTAGGACAAATGTTTAGTTTATTATTAAAATGTTCTACACAGAATTTTCCAAAGGGTGCTTCATACTTGACCTACTAAATATTTGTAAACCAAGTTCTGCTTCTGATTGAGGCAAAATTGCTAAAATTAACCACAGCATAAGGTCCTAAATGTGTTTATTGGTCTATCAAAATATTTTCATCTGTTGTGTTCTGACATTTGCAGTTAGTCTTAGTCCTAAACTACATTTTCTATTCAAGACTAACCAGATGATTGATAATTTGCAATTCAGCACAGTGGAAGTAAGCTTAGGTTTTTTAATGGATATTCCTCCTTCTGTTTATATTGTATTTATTTACTTTTTGCTATTACTCTGGTCTTTAAAATCCAGCAGAAACATGCCCCAGAACAGAACAGGCCCCATTTACAACATGCAACAGGAGCTTGATTGAAACATCTAGCTGATTAAACAACATTGACAAACTAGCATGTAGTCTACCTATATCTGCAGGACATCTTTTAAAACATTAGATTCCTTAAAAAGGAGATGGATATTTGTGAATGCTTTTTACAAACATCCCCCCAAAAAAATATTTATTAATGACTTTATATAATGAAGAAAAAACATCCTTATTCCTCTCTTCAAGGCCTGTTCTGTGTTCAGTACAAGAGTTTTTGTCCCCCACCCCCCCTTATATTTTCCTAGTTGCAGCTTAATAGACTTGCTTTCACTCTGTGGCCTAAAAAAAGGATAAATGTCAGTGCATGGGCAGAGGGAGTGGAGGGAAACACCAAACCAAACACATCAAACACTTCTTTAGCACTTAATGACAGAGCTGTGGTTTCAGAGGGACTCAGGCTATTAAGCAGCTGAAAGCAACAGGCAGGTAAGAACACCAGAGCTCTGACAATATTTCAAATGCATGAAACTTCTGTTTAGGGCTAAATTAAGGGTGGTTATTCAGGAAAAAGTTAGGAATAAATCTGTTAGGCTTGTTGTAGAAACATGAAATAGCATATTTTGAAAATCAATATTCATAGCATCCTGATTAATCTCTCTGTTCTTTCAGAATGATTCTGCAGAATAACAGAGGAATAAATCATTAAATATAAAGCAGAGGACAAATGTGGAAACTGTGTCAGATTGCTGGGTTTGGGAATGTCTAATTTGAAGTGGGGTGTACTATACTATTATTTGGTGTAAATTTGTACAGCTGTAGTATTTCTTGAAAAATAATTGAAATGACATTCAAAAATACGACCTAATACTTATTTAACAGAAATAAAAAATCCCCTAACCTAATCTGCTAAAGAATATCAGAACTGGCCAGGATGCTGTGGAGTTAATGGAATCTGCCTTCCACTGTCTTCAGTGTGGCAGTAGCAGGGAGTGGAGGAAAACTCCTTGTCAGGCTGAGAACTGCATGGATGAGGCTGAAGCATGGAGCTCTGGGAGATGCCAGGGTTGGATCTCCTTGGTGATAGTCACATAAGAACTTCAGAGAAGTGTAAATGTGCTCAGAGACATGGTTTAGGGGTGGGCATGTCAGTGTTAGGTTAATGATTGGTCTCAGTGACCTTACATGTCTTTTCCAACATTAATGATTCCTGACCTGGATGTGTGAATGTGGGTGTGTTACTTCTCTTCAGTTAATAGGTAAAGCAAGTTGGTCCTGAAAGTGTGATGATGCTTTGGAGAGTGGGCCTGCAAGTCTCAGTAACACCTCAAAGGCAAAGAAGGTCCTGCCTAAATTTCCCTGCCCTACTGCTCCCTGCTCCCCCATTCTCCACCAGCTGCTTCTTCAAAGTACTTGGCTAGAATTGCTAATGTGGAAACTTCATTTTTTTTCTGGACTTGGGTACAACCTTTTTCTGTAATGACTGAGGACTTGCCCAGAGTTTATAAATTATAACATGATGTTTGAAGGCAAAACAACAGAAAAATGATGGGAGATGCCAGAGAAGGAAAGCTTGTTCGTCTTTATTCTCCACAGGTTTAGCGTAAGAGAAATCTTCATCTAACCTGAATTTTCAGTTTAGTTACTCTAAAAATGGAATCTTGTTTCATATTTGGTCTGCTTTTTTTTTCCTTTGGTAAATCAATATGCTTAAGTCCGTTTGTGTTTTCCTCCCACTTACTTCCTTTGCATACACACTACAAAAATAGCATGTAGAAATCATCCTTGTGTTGCTTCACTAACCTATGAAAAATGTAATTCTGCTGTTGAAGACACTCCATGACCAGAACTGCTACAGTGCTGACTTAAAAAGTCTTGTAAGAGCTTCTCTTGTACATGCAATTTATAAAAATCATGCCTTGTTCGATATTCACTTTCTCCTAATGTTAGCTATGACGCTACAGAGGTACATGATAGAGTCAATGGGATTTTGCAAGAAAGAGATGGTTTGGATAATGCATTCCTAGCTCCTTTTAGGCTTACAGAGTTGTAATTCTCAGCTACTGCTATTTAATTTGATAAAAATTATCCTTTGCTTTGTAGGATAGGACGCTCTAGCTTCAGATTCTGTACTGGAATAAAGATTCTACCTCTAAAACCTAATCCTCTAGAATTTTATTTATGTGAGTGCTTAGTGAGTCCAAGAAGATCAGAACACAAAAAATTATATTAAGCTAAAATCCTCCAGAACTGAATGAGAGAATTATTTTTTTTTTTGCAATACCCTTATAGTTACTTTGTAGAGTTCTTAACTTAATTTTAGTATTCCAAAATAAGCATTAACAACCCATCTGATTAAAAATAATTCTTATTTGTTCTTTCCTATTTTTATCTGCTCTGATGAAGCTCAGTACCTTACCTCATTTCCAAGAGAAAAATTAGATAATTTTAAGGCTGAGGATTTTTAACGCTATTGCTGTAAAACAGATAATTCTCTACAAGATGATGGGAGTCTGTCCTGCATTCCCTTATGTCTCACTCAGATTTACTGCAGATAGTAAAGGGGGAAATTTAAGGATACACCAAAAGCCTGGACAGGTGGTCCGGTTTAACCCCAGGCAGCAGCTCACTCATTCCCACACCAAGGGGAACAGGGAGAAAATTGAAAGGCTAAAAACTGGAGAGCTGGTGCTTGAGATAGTTTAATAGGGAAAGCAAAAGTCATGCATACAAGCAAAGCATGAAATGAGTTCTCTGCTTCCCATGGGCATCCCCATCCCCAGGAGTGCAGGGCCCTATCACACATAATGGTTACTTTGGAAGGCAAATGCCATCCCTCAAACCTCCCCCATTCCCCCCACTTTATATATTGAGCAGGATGTCACATGGTCTGGAACATTCCTTTGGGCAGTTTGGATCACCTGTCCTGGCTGTGTCTCCTCCCAGGCACCCCTGTATGGCACACCCTGCCATGCAGCAGGGGCAGTATGAAAAGCAGAAAAGACTTTGGCTCAGTGTAAGCCCTGCTCAGCAATTACAAAATCATCTCTGTATCATCAATCCTGTGTTCAGCACAAATTGGAAACACAGCCTCATGCCAGCCACTGTGAAGAAAGCTAACTCAACCTCAGCCCAAAACAGCAAAACTGGTGTCAACTCCATAACAGAGAAAATCAGATTTTTATTATATTGGATGCTGAAAACAACTTCAAAAATTGGGGCAAACATGCATTACTTATCTCACAGTGCTTTCCTAATTTTCACATTGATATCGTTGGCCTAATTCTATTAGTAAATATCCTATTTATAACCTGTTTTATTTTTCCATTTACAAGTTGGACTTTGGCAGCACTGGCATGGTGTTTGGAGAGTGTTCCTTTGCTCAGTGGTGGTGGGGTTTTTTTGTTGTGTGGTGGTTTTTTTTTTTTTTTGTTTTTTTTTTTTTTTTTCCCTCTCTGTCCCTAAGATGGTGGCACCCTTCTGGCATGTGTTGGTGGAGTACTCGAGGCAGGAGCTGGTGTGTCCTGGTCCTTCAAATTCACTTTGACCCAATGGAGCCACTGAGAGCAGAGAGAGTGAGTCAGGAGCTGCAACAAGATATAGCCCCTGAGTGAGGCACTTATCAACTCAGCCAGTTAATCAAACCATCTGCAGTAAAAGGTCAATTTTAGGTGAATTGGATGCTTCTCTCTGCTTGCAGGACACTGTGAGATGACTGCAGTAAATTGAGGCTTGTGGTTAAATGTGCATAAGTTTTGGATTTGGTGTTTCACTTTGTAGCTACTTTTTTTTTTTGCTGATTTTATTGTTTTGTGGGAACTTGTCCCTGAGTCATGTTTTCTCTGTGATGCAGCACTGGCTTATTTATGTCTCTTATCCTTTCTCTTGCAGAAGATTTCATGCAAGTTATAAAAAATGGGGCAGGGGAAAGTCTCTGCAGAAAGGTAACATATTGCTTTCCATTCTCTCTCTAGTTTCTTTGCAGCAGTGCACAATAAAAATCATAACTGAAGTGTGCTTTTGTAGGCTGAGGGTGATTTAGTCTTCATGTTTAAAAAAAAAAAAAAATCCTTGCAGAGCAAGAAACTAAAAAGAGAAGCAGGACTTAACCTGATCAAGGAACATGGGGCAACTGACACCTTTCAAGCAAAGGCAGATGACAAAGGCCCTATAGGACTAAAATAGGGCTCTGATACTCACCTATCTAATATTAAAAAAATTGTAGGCACTCATCTGAAGAGTTTAGCTTGGACATATAACAACACTAAAAATACTTCGCTCATTGACGAACAAGCAGAGAGCCTTGACATTTAGATTAATTTGAAAATTACAGCTCAGGATTTATCTTGTGTGTGCTTAAAACATTAGCAAACCAAATTTATCCAGACCTGGTAAAGAAATTGGGAAACTGGGGAAAGGGTTTTCACATTTTATATTTGATTAACTGTGCATCTGACAGTGTAAAGCAAATCCATCTTTAAGAACAAAATTAAATATGTACCAGAAGTCACTTTCTGACAATCAGAAAATCAGATTTTATGCCACCACATCTAATATTAGCAAAATGTCCTTTAATATGATAGCATTCAGAGAATAAGTTTCACCTCTTACATTTCATACAGTCTAAAATCATCCCCAGCTCCTTTTAATCTTTTTTTCTTTATTTTACCTACAAAGGCATCTTTATTAATAGTGCTATAGAAGTTGAGCCAGTAGGATTTCTTAGATCTTTTAATAACCCTCTGAATTTAAGCTTTTCTTACCTTCCTTTCATGATGTACCAAGTCTAAAAACTTTAAGGGTTGGTCTAACTTTACTAAAGGCCTTCCTTTTTTTACTTTGACCACCATATAGGAATGAATATTTCATAAGGGTAAAAGGTGCTTCTTTCCTACCTGATGAAGCTGTGCTCAAAATCTGTATTTGTCACTAGCAATAGTGTCCACAAGAGATAGTGTTGCTGACCACCAGGCTTGTTCCTCTTTTGCTCTCAGAAGTTTGCTGGAAAATAAAATGAGGATCTTATTTTTAGAAGATGAATCTAACACTTGCTCCAGTGAAATATTTCTCTAGAAGTAGACTGAACAGTCAAACAAAAGTAAAAATCATCAACAAATATTGGAAGGAAGCAAATATATTTTCAAATAAAAAGTATGCCTTAATTTTGGAAAGCAAAAAGAAACATAGAATTCAAATATTTTGTGCAATTATATTTAATTTGGTTCAACTGAAAACAAATTGTACACCTTGGCTGTAAGATGCCCTATAAATGACTTGGCTAATTAAATGTGTGCAAGAGCGAAAATGGCCTTGGAGGAGAAAAATTAATCATTGAATGGGATTGATTTAATGTCGTTTTATGAATAGATAAGAGATATAGGTCTGTCCTGCTCTAGGTTACCTGCCTCATATGTCCCATGCAATAATCCCTGCTGCCTTACCCATGGCATCCGTGTGTCAGTGGCATTTTGGGCTTCTTGGTTCTGGCTTGTGAACTTCAGCTAGATCAAGAGGCTAGCAGGGCTGAAAGGAAAGCCTTGACCCTGATTTTATTACTAATCTTCCCTCTCCTGTAAGTGAAAGGACTTGAATCCTCCTGTGATATCTGGAGATGGCAGTGCCTGCAGCAGTGCCCCTGGATGCCCTGCTGGGTGTGGGGCTCTCCCATTCCTTGGTAGAGCTCATCTCTTTTTTTTCCCAAAGCTCTGTCCCCCCAGCAACTCTGCTTCTCTGCTGGCAGCACACCCTGTTTGCTTTCTTGCAGCTCCTCACCTGCATCAGGCTGAGCAGGTGCTGCTGGGACAGTGCTTCATCTGTCACATTCCCAGACAGTTCCACAGGCCCACGAGTTTGCCATGTCTTTTGCTGTAAAAGCTCCAGAGAAGCTCTGGAACAGACAGAAATTTGTTCTGTTGGGCTATAATGTCACTCTTGGGTTCCTAGGGCTGTGTCTGACCTTTTCCTCATGGACAAGGCAGCATGTTTTCACATGGAGCTGTGATTGCCCTCACTGGTCTCTGTTGTTCAGTCAGACTTTTGCATGTGGTGAGGGACCAGCGTGGGAAGTGAAGGTTTAAGGTGCTGCTGAGGTCAAAATTGTCTACAGCCATAATAGAAAAAAAACTGGAGATGGAAGATATGAGACTGCAGATGAGCTGAGAATAGTATTTATCAAGTTGTTCTCTTATCTTGAATGAGTCTTGAAGTCTGTAAAGTGGCCATTAAGAATCCATGGCAGGAACAGTGGGATAATAATCCTCTTTACAGATTGCAATTTCACTTAAATCATGGTGTGCTAAATAGTATTGTAGGTCTTAACAAGAACAGATCAGCAACCTGTTTTTCAAACTCCATACTGAGTATGAGAAACAGGATTTGAGCTCTTCTTTGAGTGCTTGGAGTTATCCAAACAGATGAACTGGTTTCTTGAAATTGATAAATTTAATACCTTGACTTGATAATGTTATCTATGATAACATTAGGTTATTTCTTATATGTTATTTCTCTTAAGAATGAGTAATATCAATATTTATTTTAATTTTTTTACTTCTGTTTACCTGCATAGCTAAATTTTCACCAAACTGATATAAATCCATAGGAATAAGTGCATGTTTTTATATATCTTATTATCTCACCAAAAATATACCTTTTCCTTTAAATACTGAAATCCCTAGAACTGTTTCAACTATGCTAGAGAAAGATATGATCTACTGGTATGTCTACAGTGAAATGGCTAGGATAATGGCTTCTAAAAATTGTCTCAGTATGTGTGGAGATAGTGTTTCCTTTTGTAAATGGCTGTGTACCAGGAAGCATACAAACTATCATATACACTGTATTTGCTGGGTATGACATAACTACAATAAGAAAATGAGAGAGGTTTGGATCCAAACTCGCAACGCTTGAGATATTTCAACTGTTGGGAATATAGGATAAAATAACAAAATACCAAGCTGGATTTTCCTTTCAGCTATAAAATATTTATACTGTGGCTGCAGTCAAAAAAGCTGCTGTGCAGGCTCTCTCCCAACACTTAATACTTAATTCAGCTCATAAAAGTTAAAACTGCTTTTCTTTTTCAGACAGTGAAATATGCTGGGAGTTTTTTTGTTTTGTTTGTTTGTTTTGTTTTGTTTTGGTGGTGGTGGTTGTTGTTGTTGTTGTTGTTTTTCCCCCTTCAAATTTAAGTAAGGGAAAGACTGATTTTTGCTTGGGGTGTTTGTGCCAGACGTCCTGGGTGGAGAGGCTTCAGGGAGATGGAGTGGGCAAAGTAAATAATGCAAAAATTCCCTAGCTGAGACAATTTTGTCCACAATACATGCTAATGGTTAAACATCTTGAATTCTTGGACTTTCTCTTTGATTCTTTTATGTATTCAACAGAATTGGAAACTTGGTCAGCAGATTAAATGTTTTGTCTTGCAGTTTGACTCTCACCTCAGGTCACTTGAGAAACCAAAACAGCCTTATAGTTACAGTAGTATTCAAGGAAGTGGATGTTAAATTGAAGAACTGCAATTAATAGGTTCTTGTTTCACTTTGAAAATGGATGGGCTACTTCAACCTATTATTTATTGTAACTGAAAAATTATGTGAATACCAATGGAGGATGTTCATTTTCCATGAGCAGATAAAATCTTCATGAGTCCTGTCATATTTTTGTCTGCTTTCATGATTTTTATGTTAAGTGAAAATCTTTCCATTTTCAAGTATTTAAGGCCTGCTTTTTTGCAAATTTTCGTGTAAAATTCTTTGTGAGAATCAAAAATAATTGTCAAAACTTTTAATAAAGGAAGGAAAAAAGGGGTCTCTCTCTCTCTCTCTCTCTATATATATATATATAATACCACTATACATCGTGAGCTTAAAAGTAAATGTCTGGTATCTGTAAGTTTATCATGCAAACCTGCTGCTTCTCAGGAGACATAACCAAGTTTAGTCTACCACTTGTATTTTGATTTCTTGCATCTCCTTAGGTGCACTTAACACTGCACACACATATCCCTCTAGTATCCAACAGGTCTTTAAAGTTGGGAATGAAGGATGAAAAGTGCACTGTTGTGGGGCAATGCTGAGCTGCTTTCAGCTTAGACAGGCAGTGATGTGAAATTAAACTATGTTGTGACTGACTGGAGAATCCACTCTGAAGTCCTAATTCATGGCCTCAAAACTTTAGAAAGTTAATTGTAGGGATGGAAATCCTAAATGTTGGCTATCTACCAATGCTATTTATTATGAAATGCCATTTTTCCTGAAATATTACCTAGAGGTCATGGTCCAATTTTAAAACCTTCACAATAAAATGCTCCAGAAGAAAGCTCTTCTCAAGTTCGTAAGTCTTCCCAAGTTTTAGGGTGACTGTGTTGCTCTTTATGGAACAGTAAATAGTAATACACGACAAAAATAACTTGTCTTCCCTTGTATCATTAAGGAAGAAAAGTAGTTAAATGAGACAGTAACCTTGGGTTGCATTACTTAGGCCAAATATTTTGCACAATTTCTATACCAGTTTGAGACAGTGACTTTGTTTGCCTGCATATCTCTGATTTCAGCTGTACAAAGTGCTCTTACCTAAAACTTCATTTCTTTTAGAGAATGGGTATTTTGGAAAACGTAAACTTGCTCCTTGAGTAAATTTCAGGTTAATAATGAACCAAACTAAACAAGTACTTTTTTTTTTTTTTTGTCTGCTTCACCTCCTGATTTTTGTCTTTTAAAAGACTGGGGACAATATTAAAAGTGGGGAATATTTTTGTGATGTATTTACAGTAAAAGGCAAATAACTTTACTTTCTGAAATATTGAAGTAAACTTTACACTTTGTAGTTTCTCATAATTGTCCTGCCTTTAGATGAGTGCATTTCTATTTTATTCACACAAATTATGCAAGCTTATAACTGTTTTGGCTTGATTTTGTATATCTTTACTTTCTTTTGCAACTCAGGGAGAAGCAAGTTAAGCTACATGCTGGGATAATTAGGAATATCAGAAAAGTGTGATATGGCAGCAGTGACTAAGCAGCCTGCATTATTTTACTTATGGGGTAGTTATAGTGGTAATTCAAAGGAACAAATAACTAGATCTAAAAAAATTGTTATTATTAGGTACAAAGCTCTTTACTGAATTTTTTTGACCCAAAAATGACTTTTTGATATGCTCTTCAAAGCTCCAAAGTCAGTACAAAGCTCTTGCTGGAAAGTTACTGTGAGTAAAAAAATAAATCAGGTTTAAAACAGGCCTTAGAAACTAAAGTATCTGTCTTGAAAAAAGCAAGAAAATAATTCAAAAATGCTTTGCCTGGTAGTAGAGAGCTCAAAGGCTATCATAACATGAAAATATTAGTGATGGTTTTTGAGAAGTAACTATTCAGTACAGTGGGTGATCCTAAATACTTACAGCTAGAAGAAACAGCAGTGGTTTAGGAAATGTATTATGTGTTTCCAAGTAGAATTCTGAAACATCTGAGATTACCGCAAGGGTGATGGGTTTTGTGTTGTTTTGTTTTTTCCCTTCCTCACCTGACAATTACCATATTTTAAAGAGGATTGTCAAAATGCCTCCCATCCTATATTCTAATGAAATACTTATATGAGCTCAGGTAACAAATGGACCATTAAAGAGAACTTAAACATTCACTTGAGTGAAGAAAGATATAAACCAAGCTTTATCATAGCCTCAGTAAAACATGACAAAATAAATATGCATAATGAGCATCCTTCATATTAGTAACACTAACTATGAGAATTANATGGCTTATGTCTTTAATGCTTTTATTAATGGGACTGGGGCTACTGGTAGTTGAGATGGTCTAAAATCCTAAACTGTTTCTTTGCTGAAATTTTGAGAAAGTTACAGTGCACACATGCTGCTACCCACACACAGACAGAGTGAAAATGCTTTGCCAGTAATCACAGCATATTTTTGAATTTGAGGAGGCACTTGCAAAGGTGGGTTTGATCTCTCCTATTGCCAACTGAACTGAAAGTATTTAATAACTCTTTTGAGGGGGATCATCTTTTACATTTGAAGTAGCAAGGAAATGTATTTTTCTAGAGGCATTGCATTAACTATTGTTACACCACCATCCCTCCCCACCCCCATGTACTGAATTGTTCATTTTTGCTGATAAAAAGCATTCTCCATTGAACTATTCATTTTGATTCTTTTTAACAGTAGCAGGTGAAGCAGAACTCTGCTTCCAAGCCAGCAGGTGGAGGTGAATGTGGTTCTTGGGGGTTTTGTGCTGAATGCTGAAGTGGAGGCAGAGTGCTTTATTATTTATGATGGATCTATTAGGCTAAAATGTGCTTCTCACTGTGGGGAGTTTTGTGGTTTGAGAGGAGGATAATCTGTTTCAATTAGGAATAGTTTTAATACCTTACTTAGGTATACTTACTTCCATAACTTAGTGCTTGCCTTTTGCATCTTTTATAAAACGACGGAAAACACTTTTGTAGCAGGAATTCCTTGTGGGATGTTGTCCAGTGTGTTACATAATGATGACCTAGTCCATAGGTAAAGTCTTCAGTGCTTACTGCAGTATAAATAATACTGTGGTGACGTGGAAAACCCCCATGTGTTGGACAAGTCTGGCTTGTCAGATAGGGTGGGGTCTGTATGTAACTTCAATTTTTTTCCCTATTTTCCTTGACCTGTTTGAGGTACCACTCTTCCCTCATCTACTTTGGTAACTGCAGTAGTAAAAAACAAGGAAGTTGCTCAAATATTGAAATTTATTTTAATTAAATCAAGTCCCCATAAAAGGCAGGGTCAGCCTCTATGGCTAAAATACTCTCTATGTGTCAGGCACCAAGTCTCTTCAGTTCTGTGTTCTGGCTTGATTAAATGAGCTGGTTTGTGTGCCTCCCATCCCACCCTTTTCTATAAACAACGTATCCCTGTTGCCTGAAGTACAATTAGATGCTCAAAGGAGCTCTTAATCTACGAAAGGAGGACTTGTATTTTTCCCTGTATTGTGGTTGTACTTCAGTAATCTGCCATTTAGCATCTTCAAGCATTTCTGATGCTGGTGGAAACTACTAATTTTCCTACTCTGACTAGAAGAATGCACTCTCTTATCCAATGTTCACTGTGGGTTACAGCATCCGTGTTGTGATTTGCCCTTCTCCCTCCTCCTTCCCTATTCAGGGTAGTTGTTCATGTTCATTAATCAGAAAAAAAAAGAACCTGCATTTTCAGTGCAATGTTCAGTTGTCTGAAGACCAAAGGAGAAAGATAAGCCTCTTTTCAACAGCCAAACATAAACTGGGGAGCAACAAATGAATCCACATAAAACTTCTCTGAAATGTAGTGATATGGTATCTGAATTCAATAATATTTAAATTGTTTCCAATAAGCGATAACATAACAAACCTATCTTATCTTATTACCTAATCAAGTTTAATCCATGCTATCCTGTTGTAACTTATTGTATGCCCTTGGTTTTCAAATGGTTTTTTAGTTTTAAACTCAGAAAGCTGCTGGAAAGAGCCAAAAGAGTATACTTTCTGTACTTGTTTGTATGCACAATCAGTAAGACATCTGGAGACTTTTAGATGTGTTGAAATCAAAATGGCAACAAAATTTATGTTTATAAACCACTAAAAAGATTTTGTACCAACTGAGGTCCAAATGTCACAATAATTAAACGGCAAATGAACCTTGTCAGAGATGTGAGGAGGAGGAGGGAAGGTTTTCTCGTGTCATTATTCATATTGTATAAGTCAATGAATGCAGCTCAAGGGAGAAAAAGGATGCATTTTGACTATGCTGACTGATAAAGTTACAAGGGGGGGATAGAGAGGCTACATTTATTTGGTTCTGCAGCTCTTCCCACCAGAATTGTATTCCAGTGTGTGTGTAATTGAATTTTGCATTCCCTTAAGACCTCTATTATCCTGTTCAAGTGAAAAATGTTATCAAAATTTCCAGACCTTTATTCTAAAATGTAACCTTCAGAAAATTTTATTTTCACTTCTACTGCGTCTCGTCTTAATGTGACAGGATTTTCTTATGCAGACCACTGTCTTCTTGGTGTGTTACTCTCAGAAAATACAGTATGAATGTCAGTACTTACCTGTATTTGCAAGGATGCTTCACTCTTGAATAACAGCAACCACAAAATCTAATTCTTTTTACATTGTGTGCATTTGCACAGTTAGTTTATGAAATGCACATTAAAAAAAGAAAAAATTCTAGGAGAAAGTTTACACCAAAATATTTAATGTAAACAGATATTATTTTTCCTCCTGACAGTTTAAACACCATTGATAATATAGCATAATTTTTTTCACTTTAACCTCTGAAGTGCTATTTTTATCTTACTGCCTGTGAATACCAGAATATTCCTGTTTGGTTCAATTTGAAGGAATGGTTGTGCACTGTTGTCAGGTACATAGTGGAATTCATGTGATGGTTACACTGGGATGCTAATGTGGAGCTTTTTTAGGATTGGATTGTCAGGTTTTCCATTGGGATGCAGTTGGGCTGCTGGTTCCTTTCACACAAGTAAACCCAAATTAACTCTTTCATACCAATTCCTTGCCATGGCAAGGTGTGACTAAGCTGTAGGATAAAAAAAAAAATAATGAGGAAAGAAGTAACTTCAAGTATTGGATCCTGTCTTCAGTTTGGGTATAAATACATAGGAAGTGCATCTATGCATGTAACACTGATTCTGGCTGTAAGAATATCATTCAGGTGTCTTTAATGGGGGATGTCTATGTGGAAAAATTAACTTCAAGAATAGCCTACTTTGGGGATAAATTTGTGGAGTGGTACAGGAATACTTAGCTGAAATTATTGTTTTAATCCATCTTTTTGTGTGTGTTTTAGTGCTTCGTTGGCTTCAAACTACATGCTTGTGGCCTGATTTACAATCTCAAATGGGAGGTTAAAATAAAAAAGCAGCACAACAGATGGATGGTGAAAGTTGGAAAGGCCTATGACCTTCTTTCCACCTTTCTAATTCTAGCAGAAAGGATCAAGGCAGTGAACGTGTAACTGCTCTATCTGATCTTTCACTGATAAGAGTTTCACACTCTTACTTGCTTTGTTCTGAACTGAAGAATGGCTCCTCCTCACTGAACAGTTTTCCTACTGTTCAGTCAACAGAAAACTGCAAACCAAACCATGTTTATCTGAGATCTAGGTAAATGAAGCAAGCATCCTGAAAATACTGCAGAGCTGCTTTCTGGGCCTGCTCTTAGGACTATTCATTTAGTGAAACTCTGGAGCATCTGACAGATGCTACACATTCTCATCACACACACATTCTGTGAAGGTTGCCTGCTATCATGGGCACACACGTGGGAGTAGAGATGCAGAGACATATGCATCATATTTAGATTTCTACATGTGCAAATCTAATTATAATCAGAGAGGCACAGTACATTTTCAACTGTTGGTGGTTTGTTTTTTTTTTGTTGTGTTTTTTTTTTTCCCTTTGCCGTTGCATTCCCATCACATACATCTGTTAGAAGGAAATGTCTGTGGGCAGTGGCATAACCACAGCACAGAGAGCAGGAGAATTGGAAGTCAAGTAAATCTTCTGACTCTGTAATGTTAGGGCAAGTTCCTAAATGTTGGTCTAATGCATGGTGCCTTAGGCTGTTTCTCAGGAGATGGCTAAATACACCAGAAGATTTGATGGCTAAGCAGATATATCAAAGGCCTTTAAAATCTGAGACATGTGTAAGTGGGGGGAAAAAAAATGTTATCTAAAAAATCAAAATTGTTCAGTTGTAACTTTTCAACAGTTAGAAAGAATGAAGAGACAGGTTTCAATGTTTATTTTAAAGAACAACAATGAGAAAAAGCTGATTATTTAAGAAGCAACATGCTATGTGACATTTTGCTTTAATATCATGATAACTTGTGCTGCTTTGACTGTTTTTGCTTGCTCTGTGCAATGAATTTCTATTTTGTTTATACTCCTTTCTGTATTATTTATTGCTAAACTTAATTTTTTTTTTCTTCCTTCTCCTCCTCCTGCCACTAGTATGGCTGAATGGTCTCAATTTCTTGTTTCCACTTTGAATTTTTTCCTTATTTCTTGAAACAGGGGTTTGCTCTAGATGTCAGGACTACATTAATTTCTGTGAAGAGGTTACATCAAGTCACTTCAATATTTTTTCTGCATTTTGTACTAACTTTGAAACTTCAAATTTGACTCCTTATTCTGTTAATAATGTAAAAAAAACCCAAAAACCACCCCCCCCCAAAAAAAAAAAAAAACCCCAACCAAACAAACTCCACAAAAACCAAAAAACAAAAAAGCTTCCCAGAAAACAACAATCCAAACCCTCCATGACTGGTTAGCCTCCTACTTGATAGTTGCTAAACATATTCAGATTAAAGTTTCATAGATTCATGTTTGCATTCCTGATATTCATTTGAATTCTCACATTTTATTCCAGTTTCTTAAGCAGAATCTGTTCTGTAAATAGCTGTATCTTTTAATCAATCTCTTCAAATCTTTTAAAGCTCTTCGGTTTAGAGTTTCACATGACTCTATCCCCTGTAGGACTTAGCTCATCACTTTGAAAAGATATTTCTGTATTTAAACTGTGACAAATTTGCTGTGCTTGCATTTCTAAAGCACCTGAAGTCATGAAAGTATCTTTCTTAATTCTTCCCCACCCCCCCACCCTTTACCCTGTATTTTTAAAGGAGAGGACAGCAGGGGAATGACCTTGCAGTGCAACAAGTGGCTGTCCTGAAGTAGCACTCTGTCCTTAGCCTGGTTTTGCTGTGTGCTTTGCAGTATTTGCTCTGAAGGCCGCATACAAAAAAAGCAGCAGCTGCCTTGTGCTCTGCTGTGCTCCCCGTGAATGGGCCCTTGATAGCCTGCAGTACACCACGTACCCCTGGCTCTCTTCAGGCCCACTGTTCTCCAGGACACTCCGTATAAAATCCGTAGTGTCTCTGTGCTGGAGGTGACAGCATCTGGGTGTGGGAAAATCCTTCAGCAAAGCTGAGCCTGTCCCTGCCCCTGCAGGAAAGTTCTGGAATGGTGAAAGCTTAATAAATTCATTTTTTGTTTTGCAGAACAGTGTGAAAAGGAATTGAGATTTGATCAGATGTATTCTGAGAGTAGTAAGATGGTATTTGGCTTGAAACTCATCCACCAAAGTTGTTAATGTAATTAATCAAGTAATTGAACAGTTTAAGATGAAAGAAACATTTTTTTATGTGTTGCCTTTTATTATCACACTGGAAAAAAATTGTTACTCTTCACCTTTCTCAACAAAAGAATGCTCTGTGATGGGTAGACTGAATTTGTTTTCATGACATGAGGGACAAAAGGCTGTAAGTCTGGTTAAACAGAGAAAAAAGCCTTCCATCAATATTTATTTCTCTCTGTTTGTTCAGTACTTCTAGTAACACTTTCAGGTGTAGCATGGAAGGGAAGTGTGGCATCTCTTATTACCAACTGTTTGCTGAAGAACACAATCTGAAAAGAGGATTTCAAAGAGGGTGTTCGGCATACCTGAGATGATAGGAGGAAATGCAGACAAAATTCAGAGACCTCTTCAGAAACATATTGCAGACATTCTGCCCTCCTCAGAAGCTAAACTTTGATCTGAGTACCACAGCTGGAAAAAATAACAAGTGCATTCATATGTAAAATGAAAAAAACCCCATTGCCTGTTGTTTACAAATTTCCTTTTAATATACTGTTATTAATATAACAACTTTCCTTTAATTTTGTCTAGTGGCCAGCACTTAACTAAACTTAGGAAGAACTGTGTTGGCACACTGGGCTCTTACGTGTGTAGCTTGGAAATTGCTAAAGCTGTCACCAAACTGGTTAATGGGTCTGTCCCATATCATAGCATGAATGAGAAATTCCTGCCCTGCCTCAGGAAACTGTAGTTTTGTCCCTGTAAACCTGTTTTAGCTGCTATATTTTATTAGATAAATTGACAATGAATGAACATTGTGATATACCAGATGGGCTTCCATATTTTTTGTGTGTTGGAGTTGGGTTTTGTTTTGGTTTAAGTCTAATCATGCAGTGATGAGCCTTTTAACCTCATTACTCAGATAAGGACAAGATTTTGTCCTGTTTCTCTGCTGGTGTCTCTGAGTCAACACAGGCAGCCAGAATATCCATGACCCCATAGCAAGAACATAAACAGTAAATTTATTTCTGTTACCTTGCTACCAGGGGCATCCCTGAGGCAGCACCTGGTCAGAGGCACATCAGCAGAGACACGGGCACTCTTGCACTCCGTCCATGTTAGAAGGTCACTGTCCTGCTCTTCGCACAGCTTTGTCCAGGATTATTCCCAGCTGCAAGGTCACTTAAGCCATCTACAATCCTCCTGACCAGACTTCTGTTTTTTAATCCTTTCTTCCCAACAATGTTTAATAGCACAGCCAGTGATGTTGCACAAAGAAAGGATGAATGCAGAGGGAAATTTTCCTACCGCAGCTTTGAAGATGACTGCCTTTAAAGAAGCCTTTAAAAAGTACCTGCAGAACTGGAAAAGCCTGGCCAGTTTTACCATGAGATAAAATGTAATGTTGATGTGTTTGACGTGTTTAGAATAATGTAGCACTGAGATAAAGTAGCAGCACATTTCTGCGCTTCTACTTGCAAACTTCCATTAATGCTTCAGCATTTTGGCCAGCAACTGCTTCTAGTTTGAACTTAATGTCTTTTATTACTTGACCAAGATAGCTCCCTTGGAGAATGAACAGAATGAACAGGCACCCTGGGCTTCCTTTTCACAGCACAGTGCTAGCTTTTGGAAAGGGCAGAACAGAGTTTTTCTGTCATCCCAGGGCTGCCTGGTCACACTGCTACACTACTGTGAATCTTCCCTTATTTTCCAATGATAATATATCTTACAAACCAACATGATGCTTTGTCTGAGCTGACTTGGTGATGTTTTCTGTGGTTTTGGATGCGTACATCTGGCTTTTTCTTTCTTTTCTCCTTTTTCAGCCTTTTTTAAACTTAGTTCTTCCTACCCCCTGCTGTAGGATTCTGAAGAAGTTTGCTTGCATTAAGCAATTAATAAAAGCAGAATAATGATCAGTCTAGAAATGATCTTTTGTTTTATCCTTCACTGCTCTGAGTATGATCTGAAGATAGTCCATGATGCTGTATGGGAATTTGGGAATTGCCATTCCAGATTTGGGAATTGGACTATTAAACATTTTCTTCCCACTTTTCCATACTTGATTACATAAGCTGCCTGTAGGGGGGCTCTGCCACAATAATATAAGCTAATTTTGGGCTCAAGTTGAAACACATTCCCTGTATTGAGTCAGGATCTAGATGTAGGTATTTCTACTAGGTGTCCTATAATTCACATTTGAATTTTCCATTTCTAATTTCATTATCTCACACTGTGTCAAACAGTCATGAGTATAATGTTTGTTCCTCAGAGAACTGCTAAATCATCCTCAGTGTGCTCTAAAATCTTATTTCATTTCAAAGTCCCATTTTTGAAATGTTAAACTATTATCTAGGACACAATATAAGTATTCCCTGTATGAAGCTGGTAGTCTTTTGAAAAATAATTGTCCCTCTCTGGGATTGATAGTTATTAATTCTAATGCTAAAGCTTTGAATCTTGAGGCTAACACTGGATTTACTATTAGCCTAAATTTCCAAAGACCTCCACTGCTTTTGCCTGTATAGGTGTGGAGGAGGAAAGGAAGGAAAAGAGGGGAATATGTTAATATAATCAGTAATTGCAAGTAATTTTTAAATGCTAATTTTGATCTGTTATCTTTGGGTTTATTGATTTGTTTGTTTGGTTTTGGTTTTTTTTTTTTTTCCTTTCTTGCTGCAAGGGACTTTCATGTATTTTCTTTTGCACACCTTCTACTATATATTATTTTCCTTCTGTGTGGTGGTGGAAGTGGCCATACCCTATGCTATAAGCTAATAACTTTCAGGATGCAAGATTGCTGTTGCCTGAGACTCTGAAACTGTGCCATTGCCTGACTGGGTAGTAAGTCCCAAGTCACAAAACACGTTTATCCCCGCTAGAGGCTGGCAGCACAATTGTCAAAAAGACAGAATGTTACTAGCAAATTTATAAAAGTACACATATATCTGTGTATTAATGCATAGTATGATTTCTGGCCTTAAATAAAAATTGGCTAGGAATGGGGAAAATTACCAACAGCTAAAATGGGTTAATTATATTTCACATTCATTATGTATAAATGAAAAGCCCAGCATTATTCAAAAGCTTCACTCAATTAAATCTTCATGAACTTCAAATTCTTATTGGTCCCTAATTAAATTAGGGGAATTACTGACAAACTGAATTGGAGTTGATCTGTATTTAGGGACCCCTTGAACAAGGTCCCTCATCAATATAATATCTTGCATATCGCTGCCTTAAATCTACCCCTGTGATGCTTCCATCTCAGTTGATCTAATTCATGGTTTTAATTTTGTTTCCTTCTCATGAATTCCGTATCTGTGGGTCCCAAAGAAGGAATGATTGCTAGTTGCTAAAGTAAATCTTTCATTTTTGTGGCACTGTTAGGGTCTTAATGTGGGACTCTCTGGGCTTCTTCGTTGTTGAGTGAAAATGTAGTGTTTTCTAAACTAGGCAAACCCCTAGAAAACACAAATAAGCAAACCAAGAGAAAAAGCTCGCTATTCAAAGGTGATTAAATAGGAATTTTGCAACTATATCTAACAGTGAAATGCCAGGTTTTTCTAAAGTAATTGTCTCCTAAGTTCTGAGTACACATACACTGACAAAAGAATATACTCCTATCAACAAGACATTAACACGTATTGTTGCCTTTAGGCCAATCTGTAGAATAAATTTTAAAGTTTTGCAAAGCAAGGTAACTTTTGTACTTCTTCCTGGATTTAATAGCAGCTCTTGAGTGTTTCCTATATGGATTAATTCTTTCTTTCATAAGAAAGAAATTAACATGGAGTTATATTCCAGGATCAGATAATATATAACTGAATGCTAAATAGTTATATCAAAGTATAAGGGAATTTAGTTTAAATGTTGATGAGATTCCTAAGCAGTCATGATTATTGTCATTGGGTGTCTGTTGGGAAGGAGAGACAAATACTCCAGAAATATCCCTTCATTCCAACACCCAAGTTGCTCTTTTTATGTACCTGCTGCTATAATATCAGAGGTGCAAGCCTGCATTTGAAAAGCTGACACATGGCTCTCTTCCAACATTTCCTGCCAATATAAATTAATGCTTACCATAAGACACACTTGGATGGTACAAAAGGATGGTCCTGTGAGAGATGCTCGAGGAACAGCTGAGTAGTTCTGGCTCTTATACATCAAATCTAAGGGTATATATTAATTAATTACAAAACAATCCATTATTGTTTCTTGCCAGACCTAGTGTTTTGTATGTCCACAGCGATAGCATCATATTTGTTTAGAAGGGAATATCTGTCTCACAGGAACTGGTATCTAGAGGAAGATTAATCACTCTGCTAGTTAATTAAAATAATGACACTTAATGCTGTATAGTTTATTTCATTTGTGAAGCTAAATGGATATTATTGCTCTCATTATACCCTCTACCATTTTCAAACCACGAAAGAGACACTATAATTTATTTATTTATTTATTTTCCTGTTCTTTAACTAGGAAGCTATTAGGGTTTACCCATGTAAAAGTATGGGGTTTGCAGAGCTTAACTGATATTATTCCATCTCTGGAGTGCCTGGATCTCAAACATCAGCTACTTCATGCCAAACAGAAACCAAGTAAAGAGCTGATGCCCAAACTTATTCTTCACCAAGTTTTTCTAAATGGGATGATTGTGCTAAGCAGAGGATTGTCTGTGAGTAGAAAGGTGTCAAAAGCATGATAAGTACAGCTCTCCTGTTTATAGTTTGGTGTTTTCAGCTGAGGGAAGGAAAAAAAAAATTCTTTTTTAAGAGGAGGTACAGAAACAGTTGATGGAACAATGAAGCAGAGAAGATTCTGTAGGTTGGTGAGATGAAAAATGGGGAGTCATACTGCAGTCTGCAGTCAGGTACTCAGCAATAACAAGGCCCTAGGTTTTAATTCCACTAAAATCAGAAAATCACTATTATTTCAAGTAGATGTGCTAGACTATATTTGATGCTGACTTCTTGCACATGCAAGACTGTGTTGTATCCCTATGATCAGTGGTATAACATTTGTCTAAAATTGAATCAAAAATACTTTTGGACTCTGATCTAGCCTCGAAGAACTTTTAAATGCACATAGTATTGACTTAATTCTTAATAGTGATAAACATTTCTGAAAGGAAAACAGTAAAAATTTGTTTTATTCACCTGTTAGTTGCTGTGGAGACCCCAGTCTATGATAGAGGTTTCCCTATAAGAAACAAGAAAAGCTGTGCTGCAGGATATTTTAGGTCTCATGGCTATGAATTTCTCTTGTTAATATTCGAGGGATTACTATTATTTTGATGGTGAATATTTCTTCCTCTTTCCTTGGGATATGGTTGTTTCAATTTTTTTACATTTGGTAACACACTACACCTTTCTTACCCATGAAAGGTTATATTCACAGTGAAAATGTTATCAGTGTCAGTAATTTTCAGGAAGTATGACTTTGTGCTCTTCCTATGGGTCAGAGACGTCCAGTTATAGAACAGAACTGATACTTTAAGGATCAGTCATATGTGTGAATGAAAACACTTAAAGGAAATTGTAGAGCTGAAATCCATCCATGTTCAGAAGGCCAATGTGTAATTTTTCCTCCATTTCAAGTTCAACCTCTGTCATTTTAAGCGTTCTCTGTGAGATAATGCTTTATTCTCAGAAAAGAAGGGAAGGAATCATGAGACACTTTCACAGTACTATTTTTTTCCATAGCATTCTTCTAGACTTGAATCAGTATCGTAATGTGTCAATAAAAAAAGGCAGCCAACCCCCCAAAAAGCTACTTATATCTACAGATGAGTGAGAGAGAATACATTTCACCAGTGATCTTTCTGAATCAGCAAGAAGTTAAAACCTTTGTCTTTCTCCCCAGCTCCACAAAGTCTTTGGGCGCTTGTCAGAAATGCGTCTCGGTGTAAAACTTTGCATATTTGGCTGTGTTGGTATGACTTCTCTCTGCTATGTCTATAGCTTGTCTGCTCTCTTAGTTCTGAAAACAAATGTCAGGAGCTGGGATATTGAACGCAGGGTGAACTTGTCCACTTGGGAAATCTTGCTAGGCGTCAGTGCTTCCTGTCAGACCCAATGCTGCAACAGCTAGTGTGTTCCTTGGATGCTGAGACTGAGTTTTGGAACACAAAACAGGCAAGGATGTATTAAAATCAGAAGGATTTGGGCCTTTTGGCTTAAAACATGTTTTCTAAAGAAACAAATATGTATATAAATAAACAAGTTTTTACAGTCATACTAAATAATCAGTATAGAAATGGTAGAGGAAGAGGACTGAACATGATTCCGTAATTTCGATACCCAGTTATTCAAATGGCTGCTGAGAGCCTTGGGATTTACTTGCCCTTGTTGAGCGAAGGTGGCAATGGCCCTCCAGATGTCACCACAACATGATCAGAAGAGGGAATGGAACTGATCCCTGGATGCCTTTGTTATCAGTGCCGTGTGACCTTTCTGGGTGTCTTGATCAGACCACTGCACTGGTGAATTGTCAATCCAAGCACCGCTCCTCTGATTATGTGATGGGAGACCAGATTAGAAAATGATTCAAATTACTAAATTACATCTGTCTCTTGACCAATAGGTTGGCACATACTGACCACCTAATTAGATCTGTGAAATGCTTTTAACAAATTCGGAAGTTTTTTAATATGGAAAACAACCCTGGGCATGCTTCGATGTGATCAGAAAGTATGTGATAAGTCAGTGGCCATGAGTTTGCAAACAAATTTTATATGTAAACATGAATGATGAAAGGTTATTTTTTAGGCATCGGTGACAAGGCTCTATGTCATATGTTGGCATGTGGTAAATGACAGGTAATGGATGAAAATACTTCTGCTATGAAGAACTCCAGAAGAAATTGGTTCATATATTAGTACCTGTCTTTGTGGTTGAGACTTGTTAAAACTGCTGTAAACAAGGCACTGAGTTCTGCAGTATCATTGCTTGTTACTGGGACTATGCCTCACTGAGTAGGGTCAACAATCTCCTCAGGCTTCCTTTTGCTGGCACTGTACATGCAGAAACTCTTCTTCCTGTCCATCTTCTCTTTTACTAGTTTGAACTCCAGCTATACATTGCTGATTCTACTCCCACATATGCACCCAGTGTCTACATTTCTCCCGAGCAGCTGTACTTGTTTTGGGGTTCTGCGTCCTATTGTTTTGTGCCTGATCTCAGCCAGGAGCTCTCCTTTTTATCTGTGCTGTCCTTGCTGGATTCTGCAAAGTGAGATGAACTGTTCTCGTGCTCTGATAAAGCTGACCTTGAGCTTTACCCACCTATCCTGGGTTCCTTTGCCCTGGCAGGCAGTTTCCCATGAGAGCCTTCTAAGCAAGTCCCTGCAGAGGCTGACATCTTCTCTTTGCATTCCAGGACTGCACTGCTGTTCATCCTACTCATTCCTTTTGGTATGTTGAGCATCTGGATTTCTTCTGACCCGTTGTATTGGCCAGCAGAAAACAGAGGCTCATGAGAGACAGCTCCTGCAACAGTGAGCCAGCTGCCCCAGTATTTCTGCCTTGGGGATTTCTCCCTGGCAGCTGGGGTTCCTGGATTCAGCTTCTCTTGAGCCGTCCTCAGCTTCCCAGACTCTATTTTTGACAGTCTGGGGCAAGCAGTTTTTTCCCAGCTAGCAAATTCTTCAGGTGACACAGGAAATAAGTACGAGAATCTGTGATCTTCCAGAGGGGGTTTTTATTAGCTCCAAAAGCCCCCTAACGGTCTCAGTACCTTTCTTTTATCCCCTAACTCTGGGGTGGGGTTTACAGAAAGCTGGCAGCCCGCCAAAACGGACCAATACAAAGCCTTGCTTTTTTTCAAACTCACAGGGGATTGTTCTCCATTGGAAAACAGCTTCTCCCTTGTCCCTCTTGGTTCCCCACACCCCAGGAAGGTTTTATCTGCCCCTCCTTCTTGATTATCAGTCTGGTATTTGCCTGGAGCACCGGGCCACCTGGGCCCCCCTCTTTCACCCTTGCCAATGGGGTGTCCTGCTTTTTAGTACAGTGCACATGGGCCTTGTCTACTTATTTGATTCTGGGGTAAGGAATACCAATGGGAGTGAATTTATAATTTCATAGTACGTTTCGTTGGGGCTTGATGCTGGTAATTGGATGTAGTGGTGTTTTTCTTTCTTTTTCCCTCTGCCTCAAAATTGATTCTCCTGTGCACTGTATAGCAGGAGTTCGTGTACCTGTATGTCTCAGAGTATTCTTAGATAAGTGCTTGGGGGCGAGGGAGAGAAGTAGCAGGTAATCTTGGAGCCTTTCATCACAGAAGCCCTAGAGGATCCTTTTAACATAAAACTACTTGTACTTAACATAAAACATACAGTAAATGAAATGTTCCTTCAGGTAAAAGTGTGACCGTTTGGGAAACTTACCTCATTCTATCACTTAGCCAGTTGCTCTACTGAAGAGGAAGGAATTGAAGGGGGAGTTGGTGATTAGCACATTAGCTTGAAACCTTGAACAGTAAAATCCTCATTTTCTCGGTCTTGTCTTTTCTTGTCTTACTTGACAAGTCTATATGAGGTTGTCTTTATAACATTTTAAATAGTAGTAATCTTCCTTGGTTCTGAATATTTGCTTCAGCTGCAGAATGTACAAATAAGCTCTGCCTTAATGTGCTTGAATAGACTTTTTTAGCTTAATGTTCCCTTCAGGGATTCAGATTCACAACTTTCAACCTTTTCTTCTTCCTACTTCTGTCTCTGAAAGCATCAGCATCTCTTTAAGTATCTCCACTTCCTCCTCAGGCAGTTTGTCATGAGGTATTTCTTCTGGTCTGTGAATTCCCTTTAAGCTGACTTTTTTCTTTCTTTGCCCCTATTAGTTTTTTGTGATTTTTTTTTTTTGGGAGGGGGGGTTGGGGGGGGGGGGGTTGGGTTTTCTTTCACATTATTTTATTCTTGGTTCCACGTCAGCTCTCTTGTTACAGTGTTGACACTTTTATGATGCTGCTGTTTGGGGAAAAAAAAACCCAAAAACATAATGAACTTTGTTCACTGTTCCTAAGAATTGTCTCTCATAATTGCTAGAAGAGAAAATTGAGCCTGTATAAAGGAAGAAACTTTTTGGAGGCTGAGGCTCTGATATTGCAGATATCTCTTTCCAGTCATTAATTTAAAGCATAATAGTTGTTTCATTGTTTGAATGGTATCACTGACATGCTGATGTTGGGCATACGTACAATGCTTGCAAAGTCAGGAGCCTTCGAAGTTTTCTTGAATGAACTTGTCAGTTTTTCTAATTATTCATAATCAGAATAAACAGATACACAAGAAAATGCATAAATTGAGGGATTTTCCTAGAAAATTACTAGGTTCAGCCAAGTAGTGCTGGCATCATTTTAGGTATCCTTCAGATTTTAGAGACATTCATTGGGTCAGGAAAGATTTCTCTGCACATTGGTAACTGTAAATAAAGAACACTATTCTGGTGCACTATTCTAGTGTTCCACGAACATTAGTGTATGTGCTCGTTTGGTTCAGTAATAGAATATAAAACTACCTTCTTCATAGGGCTGCTATAAATGACAAAGTCAAAACTGGTAATAAATAAGTTTTTTAGTACACCTGCTTTTCTTTATTTTTCCAGGTGACATTTGTCTATCGCTCCTTTGAGTCTTTGTTCCACTCCCTCTGTCTTATACCAGCATCAGAAAATACTGCCAATGGTTTGGAACTTCTTTCCTTTTTTTAGTTCATTTCATCTAGTACATTTCAGTACTGTTGTTTTCCATCACTAAGCATGATAAAATGCTGTAGTAATACCAAAGTTACTGGTTTATATTTGCATTGTGTTATTTATACTCGTTTATCATGCATGTTAGCTCCTCTTCCTGGAAATGAAGTCAACAAATGTTGTTATCCAAAACAGTTGGTAAGTAAGTATTTTGGAACATTTTTTTAAGTATCAAACACCAAACTGACATATTTCAGGGAATGCTGAGGAGCAGAAAACTGTTGGTGTTCTTTGCTGAAGAGCTGGTTGTTTGCTTTTATTCCAAAACCACCTGCTTGCTGACTTTTTCTATCCAGTGTTAAAAAGTATTGCATTCATTATGATCAGATCAAAGCAATTCTGACTGTCACAAGTAACACCTTAGAAGGAACTGGGTGTCATAACACTGGTTTAACGCAGTACTAAAAAGTATTAAGGTTTTTTTCAGTGGTGGTAGTAGAGAAACTTATGCTTCTGACTTGGCTTATCAATTTTTCTGTGATAAGAAGTGATGTTTGCCATTTGTTGGTTTTCTGCTTGGTCAAAGAAAACTCTCTGCTTAGTTGGCTAAGCTCCTCTCTCCATCTTCTTTTATATGAATTAGTGTCTAGTTTCTCAGAGCTGTGCTTTTGCCTATTCAGAACACCCTCTTTGTAAAACACAAACTAAATCACGATTCTGAAGTAAACATGCAGCATCTGAAAATTTGCCTCTAGCTTAAAGACGTACTTATGGAAATTTAGAAACTTGAGGGGACTGGAGATAGAATGTCACATGAACCAGACATGGTACATGGCATGCTCAGCCAAAGAAGAGGAGGTGGTTCTTGAGGCAAGGGGTTGGTAGCCAGGAGCACAGAGTGCTCTGAATGCTCAAGTTAGCAATGAGCCAAGCAGGAGAAACAGGAAACTTCTGGGATGAAAGAATCCATCAAAGGTCCTGCATACAGAGGCACCACCTTCAGTTGAGGAGGTCTCTCTGTTGCAAGCTCAGGGAATACTTGAGGAAACTATTTTCTCACAGCTGTTGTGTTGGGGTTTTTTGCTTCCCCAGCTAGTCTCTACAGTTTGCCATGAGAGGCAGCATACTGTGCTGGGTAGATTTTTGAATTGACCCTTATGGTTATTCGTGTGTGTATTTATTTTCTCATTTGCATTTTAGTAACCTCACCCTAAGACAATTAACTTCCACAGGCTTCTCCTGTTGCCAGTGAAAGGAGAGGCTACAGCTCTGGTGAAGTTTATTGTTAGTTCCAGAGTGGGAAGGAAATTGAAACCATTTTTACCTTTTCACTGACAACAGGGGAGACATAGAGGGTTTAGTTTCCTTATGCTAATGCACTGTGTGAATATGCACTGTGGTACTTCCCGAAATTGCTTACAATTTAATTTGAAGCAATGTGTAACAATTGACTGTAACAAACAAATAGAGGAATGATGAGAAATGCAAGAACAGAGGCGCCTGTAATAAAATCGTTACATAGTTCCAAGCGACTTCTGTCTTTGGACTTGGGAGCAGAATGAGGCATTAAAAGCTAAACAGTATGAAATGTAACATTCCAGCAAATTTGAATGCACTATGGGAATACTGACTCTCTCATTCAGATGTGAACTTTATGAAGGGTGGTTATTTCTGTGCTGGAACTCATAAAACAAAATGTTTTAAAATATTTGTCTGTTTTAGTCTTTTTATATTGCAAGGTCACAATGTGTTGGTCTAAAATGTTAATAAAATAGCCATTTGGCTCTGAAAGCTCCTTTTTACTAGAACAATTCACAACTCTGTTGCTGCTCTCTGTGCTGCAGCCCTCCAGGAAGAAAAAATTCCGAGAAAAGAGAAACTTCTTGAATAAAGGAATCCTCTCACGCATTGCCGGACTGAATCACTCAGAGCATGAAAAAAATAGCTCACCAAATTGATAGAGCAGAGCTGCCATCCTAGGTATATTTCTTTCTCTGTGTGTGCATATATATACACAAAGATGCCTCAAATGGTTTGGGCTACTCTTTCTAATATGGAAATGAGAATATTTTTCTTTATAGCCTCAGTGTGAAAGCAAGTACTTCCAAATCTTCAAATTGCACCTAAATTCACCCAAAGGAACTACACCAAGCTGTCTCTTTAAGATCTTTTAAAGTTGTTTGAATGTTGTGCAAACTGGGAGTGGTTCTTAACTGTCCATTTGGGTAGAAGTTATATAGATAAACTTCAGGAAATGAAAGCTTGGAGTCTGTTCCTTCTCCCTTACTGTGGAGAAAAAAAACCCCAAAAGATTTAAATGACAGCAAGTTGTAATACTCAATCATAGACAAAATACTGTATATCCAGATCTGTATGTATGCAGTTACATATATAGATGAATGTACAAGAAATCTGGAGTGGATTTCATAGATCTTGGGAACAAGGGGAAACAGCTGAGGCTTTATTGCTGCAGCTCAGCTTTGCTGAGCATTGCAAATATAGAATGTTGAAAGAAAAGCTAATAAGAGGATAGCTGTTGGCAGAAGAGGCTCACGTTTATCAGCAGTTTCAATTAGAATTAGGTACTGCACTAACAAAAGCCATAGCAAATGTGAGGATCAAAAAAATGACTTGATTTACAATTACCTCTGTGCCACTGATGTGTTTATCAAACAATTCAGAAGCAGTAATGAGTAAAAATACTAATGTGAAAGGAGAAGCCAGATCAAATCTATCTCCCAAGTGTAGTGTACAAATGTTGAATGAGAGAGGAAAGAAATAATAAGGGGAAAGAATGGAAAACCTGTGGAATTTGAAACCAGATGTCATAATTTAACATCATTGTCAAGATTCAAGATGCAGGAGATGATGGAAAGAGTGTCATAGTTAAATGGCATTAGGTCTTTACTTCTAGAAGTTAATCATAACCAGATCTCTGTTCTTAAACAGTAATTTAGTAGAGAAAAAATGGGTACCAGTAAGAAGTATTGGAACAGTAGGCAGTGTAATTCCAACACCTGATTCTATGAAGATCAGAGAAAGTTTGACAGGGAATAACTTAGAGCATTTGTGCCCATTTTGTTCAGAATATGAAAGATCATTCATCCATCTCTGTTGAAAATGTCATTACAGTGTATGGCAGGTGGCAGAGAAATCTGAATGTCAGTGAAATAAAGCATAAGAAATTTTTCTGGTGAGGCATGAAGGTTGTCATCTGTAAGTCCTGTTTCTTCAAGCTTCTTCCTTTATCTTTGGAAGAGAGAGGAGGCTAAAAAAGAAAATCTAATGGAATAGAAGATACTGGGTTATTTATGTGAATGTTGCACTATTGATACTTAAAAAAATAATTGCTTCTATGGATCTTTTTGTGCTTTTTGAACAAGTCAAGGAGATCTGTCAGGAGAGACTGGTCTGCAACTCTAAGTTTTCAGCAGGCTTCCTAGCCACTCCCCTTTGCTACAGAATGTGTGTTATTATCTGTTTATTACCTTGTTTGGATGACACTTTCAACTGGCTTCCCCTCAGCATGTCTGCAATGACAGAGCACTTCTGAAAGAGACTTTCAGGCTGTGACAGGCTTGCCTGGGTTTCTTGGCCATGCCTACGATATGATGGTTTCCAACACAGCTAAAAATGAATGAAGTAACTACCTGCTGTTTGAGATGTTCACAGCAAGTTGGACTGGCTGCAAGAGAGGAAGTGTGAATTTGAATTGAGGCACATAAACCTGTAAGGTTGCATAATTCACAAGTGACGCTTGTCTGAAATTGAATGAGTCTTAAACACGCACTCTGGTTTGGCGGGAAAAAAATTAAGAAATTATGTAGGGTAGAACTTTTTGTGATTGAAAGCAAATCAAGTAGCTGAGCTTTGGTGTGTAGTACCAGTCTGGAAGCTCCAGGGTAACTGGTTAAGTCCAAGCTCCTTGCCTCAAAAGGGGGTGGTTGTGCTACAGCTCCTTTGCCACCTGCAACTGTCCTATGAGGCTTGTCCTGAATACAGCGCATACCAAAAATGTCACTATTAGTCCCAGCCAATGCCTACACCATGTAAGAGTGAACACAGAACCAGGAATACAAGAGAACTTCATAGGAAGTTGTGTACTTATTTTTTTTTTAACTGAAGGTCTTTCACAAATGTGTTTTAGAAACTTGACTGCTTTGTTATATTATTTCCATCAGAATGTTAACACACAAACATGCTTTTATGTATTTTCTGAGATTTTTGCCTCTGCCTAAGCAAGGTATTTGTGATTATTTTGCATTTAGGGAAGATGCTGATGAAATTGTTAAATATTGTGTCTCTTGTCTGTAAAGGGATAGAATCAGTTTGAACTGGCCAATAATTCATTGGAGTTTATGTACCTTAGTCACTTAGGTGCTCCTATAGTCTTTCAGCATCTGAAATAGAAAAAAATATCGACTGTCATAAGAAAATTTTAAGGAAAGGTAACAATTTTTTGTTGTTATTTTCATGTGAAAATAGTTGAATTTCACTTTTTAAGTGAAAAAGAAATCTGTATTTTTAAAATTCCTTCCAACTTGATCCCAATTTAAGGCATCTTCAGTATTCTGTGATGCTAAGGGTTCTTTGCTGATTTTGATTCATCAATGCATGAATAATTTCTTGTTTCTTCTTCCCCTTGATGAATTTTTAGTCTGCTTATTTAAATTAAAATATTTATTTGTTTTCAGGCTTCTTAGCAGTGAATGGTGCACAGTTTTTTAATTCCTGCCCATGGAAGGGGCATTAGAACTAGAAGAATTTTAATTTCCCTTTGAACATAAACCACTCTGGGATTCTATGGTTCATGTCAGCTGAAGTGTTAGATGCCATTGGCTGTTTCCCATCAAATACTGAGATAGTCACTACAAGAATGAGGATATTTTTTTCAGGAATACTTGATCTGTGCTCTATAGAAGTGAGTTTTATAACAATACTTCTCATGAAGTATTAGTTCCCGAGATGAAAGAGAATTTGGGGAGGCAAATGAAATTTGGGGAGGTAAATAATTAAAATATTTCAGTGAAACAGAGTAAATCCACTATTGTTCCCTTTTATTGGCCTAGAACATTTTTCTGTTTTGTTCCATTCTGTGAAATATATTACCATATATCTATTTTATTTTTCTCTGAAATATTCTTTACAGAGATGGTGTACTAACCTATACTTCTTATTTTTATATCTCTTTGAAATCTAAAAGTGTTCTGTAGTATTTTGATCTTTCAAAATTCACCTGTTTACCTGATAAGGTCTTTCCCTGATGAATATTAGTAAGTTATTCTAGTTTCCCAGTTGCAGTAGACATAGTAATCTTTTGGCATAACCAAAAGTTTAAAATATACTGGTGTTTGGCTTCAAGATATCTGCCTGAATTACATACCAATACCTCATTCTTGCAATACAGGTTATAACAGATTTGAAAATAATGTAATGCTTGGGGGCTTTTTTTTGTTTGTTTGTTGAGTTTTTTGTTTGTTTGTTTCTGGGTTTCTTTTTGTTGAGTTTTTTGTTGAGTTTCTTTTTGTTTGGTTTTGGGGTTTTTTGTGTGTTTTAATTTTTTTTTTTTT
>VYXD01016793.1:186942-211025 GCA_013397195.1 Hylia prasina
TTTTTCCTCCCCTAAACCCATCTGGTAGCAGTGCATATATTTCAGTTCGGTCAGTAATGCTGCTAAGGACTTGTGTACACTGTCCTCAGAATCATGGATTAGCAGTGAGATTCAATCAAGTCCTCATATTAATGATTTTCTGCACTGGAACAGCTGCTGCCACCCATGGAAACCTCATGGATTTTCCCCCCGAATTTCTTGTGCAAAACCTCCTGCCTTCTCTTGGAAAAGAAGAAAAAAGACCCAAATGGCATGGTGATCACTGATATTTAAGACCTGCCTTGTACTTGTGGCTGTCTAAATCCCTAAATGTGGATTGTGACTCAGTTAATGAACCCCTACAATGGGAGAAGGCTCAGTGGAGAGGCACAGAGTAAAGTGCCCACTAAACTCAGGGAATAAGGTTAAGAAGCTGAGTATCCCAAAAGCAAGCTCCCTGAATCAGCCAGACCTGCAGGGGGTCTGTAAATACTTCTTTGTCTAACACAGGGTATGAAAACTGGATAATTATTAGAGCAGCAGGTTTGAACTGGCTTGACCTACATGTTCCTTCCTGGAGACTGGAGATAGTAAAAGTTACACCTTTCACATATGGAATATCTGAAAGAAACTGATGAGGGTTTATTGGGCTCTTGCAGTAGTAAAGGTGGATAATATCTAGAGATTGAATTGTTTCAGTACACCAGATCCTTGAATTAACAGAGGGATTATCAATTGAGTCCTTCTTACGCTGAGCGTTTTGTCACCTGGAATTGTAAAGTGCCTCAGCAACTTCTCAGACTTACGGAGACAAGCTTTGCTGGCTTGGAAGTGACTGTAAACGCCTGGTTTGTCACCTGGTTCTGCACAGTGGCAGTCCTACAGTGTGTGGTGATGAAGGAAGGCAACATTCTCGTCACTCAGTGAGACCTTTCCTTAACTTAATCATTGAAAAGCGCAATATAAAGGTTATTTATTTACATGACACAATATGTAAACTTGGTTGGGGGGACTCAATTCGTGTTGCTACCTCGCAATTTAGCAAACCTCTCTCCTACGAGTCACCATGAGATTTCTTTGCCATGCTGCCCTTCTGTGTATAATCTCCTTGACACCTCTATTGAATAACAAAATTCTTCTGAAAAGAACAAAATAAATAGATGAAGCAAGGAACTGCATTTTTCCTTTTTTTTTTTTTTTTAAAGAAAGATCTTTCCAAAGAAATAATAGTCCTTATAGTCCTTTCTAGCTTGAACCCATCAAATGGCTCGATTCAGACAGTGACGACAAAGATGCTGAGCTAAATATGTTGTTCTTGAAGAGGTGTAGCGGAAACAAGGGCAGTAAGCTTTTTCTTTTTAATATAGTAGTCCTAAGGAATATGATACTTTGAACCATTACGAAGAGAATTTACCAGTTAAACACTTGGGATCAGTTACTAGATATTGGAGCACTCACTTGTGGTTATCCAGATGTATTCAATAATGAATCCATTTCCAAAGAAGGATGTTTGAACCTGTGTTGGATACTGTGCTCTCAGATTATTTGACTGACTGGTCAGACCTAATTCCTATCACACCAGAGGTGATCTATTGATTTCTATTCCAATACTTATTTTCTTGAATAGCTTGCAACACTGTCCAGGAGTGGCACATATAAATATATGTAGTGATTTAGGCATTGTATTGCAGCTCTTTCCAGACTTTTGTAAGGACATTCATGTAATAGACTGAACTAGACAGGTGTTGCTTTGACCAATTAGGACCTGTGATTTTCTTCAACAGCTGTGGCAGATTTTTCATTCACCTCTCCCTTATTATATTTACTTGAGAGTTTGGAAAGGATTTGTCCTTGGAATATTGGATAGTGATGTATTTTTATCTCAGAAGAAGTCCTTTAATGACAATAAGCTTTTAACAGAAAATCATTACTTAAACAATTTTAGAGCCTTTTGCTATCTGTTGGAACTGAAATCGATATGCCAGGACATAGATACTGAAATTAAGTGCAAACTTGATTTGAGAATCATATTAGTTTCCAGACTAACACTTCAGAGCTATTTAGCTAACAAACTGCTTTTAGCTAAATGTTTTTCATTGATATTTTTGTAATGTGTTTTCCGTGTATTTTTATTTCTATATTGCCTTCACTCAGAAAAAATTTGTATTTTGCAAACGTATAGCAAGATTAAACTGAAATGGTGCCAAGAAACCCCAAAAACCCACAACAAAAAAACAAAACCTTAAAGAAGGTCCTTTTTCTTAAATCTACTATGGGCAACAATTAAAACAGCATAAAATAAGCACGTCATAAGAACTAAACATGTCATATGAACTACTGTGATGACTCAAAAGTCTAATTCACTTGCATATTCTAAGTTTTAAGCAGATATTTTACAAAGAATTTAATTCCAAGCTTTTGTGACATCTTAAAAGTGACTTAATCCTCTATTTGTCACATCTTTGCACAATGTAGTTTGGAAGTAAAAATTTTCAGTTCTCTCTTAAATAGATACAGATTTACTTGTTCTGTGTTTTTAGCATGTAGTGCTCTTGTGTTATTAAAAAGTGATACAATTCTATTAAGCATGACTACAAACCACAACTAATCAACTCCAAGACTTAATCCTGCTCAATGAAATCATGTCCTAATTTTTCCTTCTCATCACTCAAGGCAACTTGAAATGGTTCCAATGTGAACAACCTCCAACAAAGCCAGGAAGGTGAGGTTGAGGCAGACAAAGCTAAAGGATGGACATTTCCAGTAAAATGAGACTTGGGAGGGAAAATGTCTTCATGTAGACTTTTTTTTTCAGAAAAAAAGATAAAATTATCTCAAATTTTAGTGTACTATTTCAGAGATACCACTGCTATATATTTTAAGTGATTAAAATCACTTATATTTAAGTGATTTTTTTTCCCCTCAAATTGTTATTCATGTTAGTTATTCAAATTACAAAAGAGATTGTCTGTTTTGCATAGATTTTGGCATAAGTTTTAGCAATTTGGTCATAGATTAGGTAAAAATTGCATTTTTAGTACATGATTTTTTTTTTTGATAACTGAACATAAAGTAGATCTGAATTTCCTGAAAGAATAATGGAAATTTTGACCAACAATATTTGTTATTATTTTACCTGAAGAGAGACAAAACAAAACCCTTTTTTAATTACTTTTTTGATTATTTTTTATGAATTTTATCCTTATGGGGAAAATGTAGATGTAGAAAATTTTATTTAAATTTAGTATTTGCAAATTCATAGACTCTATGACAGCTTGTCACAATGTTGGGTTTTTTTTGTCTTTATTGTTTGTTTGGTTTTAGGGGTCTTTTGTTGCTTTTTTGTGGGGTTTTTTTTTGGACAAAAATCCTGGGAGAAAGCATTAGGTTCTATACATAGAATGAATTTTAGTAGCAGCTAAATTCTTCAAAATAATGAGATATCTTTTCTTTTATTTTAGTATAGCCTTCTTGCATTTGTTTGTTAATTCTATGTTTGGACTTTTAAAGAGTTTTATTTAACCTAGCTGATACTTAAATGTTAGCCTATATCTCATACGGCTGGTGTTTACATTTCATTAACGTTTATTCCAGGACATAGTTTAGTGCCTTGGTTGTTATTTTTATTGTAAATAACTTCAGTCAATTATCCACGGAATAACTCAAGTTAATGTAGGAACAAGCATTTAAGTTCATGAATAATCTTGTTCTTCAAGTGAGTACACGTTTAATATTTCAGAACATTGTTATAATATTTGATACAAGCAATTCAAGCCGGGCTATGAAATCAACTCCCGATAAGCACTTCATGCTAGAGAACTAATTTTAGAGGATGTCCTCTCTTGCAAAACACTTTGTGTATCTTTCCTGGTGTTTGCTTTGCACCCAACTGCTAGTGGCAGCATTCTAATGGATGTTCGAGCTGCCCTTTCTCTGCTCCATTGCCACTGTGGATGGACCAGACCTGCTTCTCAGTTCTCAGAGATAATGAGGTTATAATTGCACTACAATTATATTTTCAAGGAGGACTCAGACCTCCTTGCATTTACCACCTAACCTGCCTAGAGGCTGGTAAAAGCGCCCATGGGGCACTGCAGTGTGGTGTGCCTGCCCAAGCCGGACTGGAAAGCTCCCCAAGAGGCAGTGGCACTAGACTCTCCTGAGCTCAGTGAGGTGTGGCTTCTCTTGTCTTTCCAGCCATCTCTCTTCAGATGGAGGAAATGTCACTTGGTGCTGGCAGAAGCAGGAACTTTCACCTCTAATGTTTGTTTTTGCGTGTGGATTGCACTTCTGTCACGGAGTTGAAACGCTGCCTTTCACTTGTGCTTGCTAGCAGAGCATCACATGTAATGTTTCTCAGCATAAGACTGGTGCTCCTGATTTGTTTCTTCAGGTTTATTTCTGTTAGATTATAGATATGGTTTGCTTGGTCTGGTTAAGCTGTGTCATAGCCTCCACCTATCCCCTGCCCCAGAACTCATCTGATCAGCTGTGCATCACAGCTGGAGGTATGTAAAATGCCCACCTGAAAGGACTTGGGAACCTTGAATAACTTATTTTGTGCAGGCATGCATGGCTGTCTTTTTTTAAACCTCTTGGACAAACAGAAAGGAGATGGATAAATCGAAAATGCAGTTCTATTTTTAGCTGATAAATTGTATCTTAATTATAATAGTCTGCACATTAGGTAAAAGCATTCAGAATTTAACCTGTGTATTTTGGAACCTGATTTTTTTTTTTTTNTTTTTTTTTTTTTTTTTTTTTTTTGCTTTTGCTTGAGCTGGTGATGATCAGGAAACTAAAACACTTCATGTAGAAGTCAGTTGATCACTGTTCACACTGAGCAAAATTTAGCTAGGTATTAGATCTCTAGCTGACTGAATGTGAAAGAGCCTGAGTTTGGTAATAGCACCAAGATGAGCATCAAGCTGATTGGAAAATATATTTTTCCCTTAAGAAAGGTAAATCTTGGTGAATTTGACATTGATTTTCTGGTTTAATGCTGTAAGGCTGCATGGATTTGGTGTGCTTTGGGCTCAAGATGGCACGCTGGAATTTACTAGTTGATGGGATTTCTAAAGTCTTCAGAAACTTAGCTGATAAAATGATAAGGATCCTCCAGTTTGTTTTGGCATTGTCACATTACATACAAGCCATCCAAAGAACCCTTCACTTTGTTTGGGTAGAGTTTATTTCAGTAAGCGTGGCATTTTCATAAGATATTTAACAAAAAAATATTATGAATCTTATTTGCCACAAGGACAGCTTTTTTCTAGTTATATATTTACAGCAATTATCTTTCATTAAATAATTAGAATTATAATTCATCTCATTAAAAAATAAAGTAGAGACAAAATTCGAGAAAGCATCTATGTTTTCTATTCAACCAATTACCCTTAACTGTGAAGGGCACTAGTCTAGATTTAGGTCTACTGTGTATAGATTGAAGCTACCACTGACTTGAATGCCTTTTTGTCTTGATAGCTTGCAGTAAATTCTGATAGAGTTACTAACATCTATTTCCCTAGAAGAATACTGAGTGTGAGTCTCACTTTCTTCTGGACATGCTGTATACTTAAATGCATGATTCACATATAGCCTATAAAATGAGATACATTTATTAATGTCCAAGAATTCATAGAAAATATTGCTATATTGCTTCAAATTCAAAATATAACATCAATGTTTCTACTGAGTTGCTGATTTTCTTCCCAAAAAACCTAATCATTACTTCAAATATACCTCTTGTGCCAGTTATTAATGCTAGCAATATCAGCTATTTTCGAAGCTAAACCTTTGACCTGAGCCTCTTCCAGAGCTCTGCTGCCTTTTCCAAATTTCATAGAACTTTTCTCTTTTTCTTCTTGTTTTACCTTTTATTTTACACAGAACTAAGTTGAATCCCTTTTTCTAATGTAATAAGTGCCTTTTCTTTGAACAGAAATACTGTACCCTTTCCACTTGTGAATCAGAATTTATTATTATTATTACTGTTCCCTTTTTACTTTAGGCAAAGCATGAGGTATTCAGACTTGC
The DNA here is from genome assembly GCA_013397195.1 of Hylia prasina. Taxonomy (NCBI): domain Eukaryota; kingdom Metazoa; phylum Chordata; class Aves; order Passeriformes; family Sylviidae; genus Hylia; species Hylia prasina. The sequence goes on from VYXD01016793.1 coordinate 192,958, forward strand.
CATGCAAGTACACCAGTATGGGTGGGTACAGACAGGGAAGTGCACAATTTGCAAACTCATGAGTCAAATGACATGACATTGCAAGTAGGGTCATCATGCCCTGTCTTTATGCAGATAAATGCCTTTATGTATTGCTCTGATGTTGAGATACTTGATCCAGTGATCTCTTCTCTGTTTTATTGCTGCTGGGCTGGTGGAGTGAGGGGTTTGAAGCCTGTGTGATGCTGCCCATCCAGCAGACTCTTGTGATGTTCCTGCAGCCAAATTTTTCTGTCAGGCTTTTAGTCCATTGCACTGTGGGTCTCAAGCTGGGTGTTGATAGCTATTGCTTTCATTGAAATTATAAGACTGGAGGGGAAAAAAAGCCCCATTACATTGATTTTTCTTTTTCAAACACTTTTATATTAAAGTAACTTTCAGATTTTAATTTCAAAGATCTGGTGTATTAAAGTAATATAAAAATGTGAAATATAAAGTTTTCCCTTATTAAGTCAATGACATTATATTGATCAAAAACTTATTTTTGTTTCTGAGAATATTGATTAAATATTATGTTGAAATTCAATGTTTGATAAGGATTGGATATATTTCTGTACTTTTCGTTGAATTAACAATGAAAGACATATGGCAGGTCTCACTGACTGCTAAAACAACTCCAATCAATCTGAACAGGCTGTCTTAAAACCCTTCATCCATTTAGTATATGTGCTTTGCTCTGACTTCCATTCCTAAAGCTTCCTTATTCTGTGTGCCCTTGGTCCTTTACCCAGAAAATTACCCAGAAAATTCTTGTTCTCACCAAGAAAGGGTGAAGAGTTTGTCCATAAAGGGGCGAGGGTGTTAGTGTACAGTACACATAAGTGTATCTGTGAATTTACAACACACTGCTAATTCTGTGCTAGTTTTCTATGTGTTTCTATGTGCTAGTTTTCTATTTTCTCTTATTACTTAATACTTTGATTGGCCATAGCTTTGTGTTGCCTAATGTTATGCTGTAAATTCAAACCTTACACTGTCCTTCAAGTTCCTTCCCAGGCACACAAAATCATTCATTGGAGGAGAGAAGTCACCAGAAAGTAAGAGGTTGCTACTGTGCAGTCCCCAAGAGGTCAAAAACATAAACACCATGGGATCTAACTCAGTGAAGGTATATTATGGACAAAAGGCATATAGATTTGCAGGAAGTTGCCACCTTGTCTGTGTTTAACTCCAGGAATATTTAGTGAGGTTATTTACTCAATGGCTAAAAGTCCTTTTCATCTTTTTCATCCTTTTCTATCTAATCAACCTAATGAGCATTTTGTGATATGCAATTAACTCTGCAGTTGCCCAGACATCTGGGGTCAAATCTTCTGACAGCTCTGTGTGTATGTGTGCATGTTTCGGTGTGTAGAAGCACTGAAGGGTGTTGTGCTTGCTAAACAGTATTTTTAGGTAGTCTTTATTTATAGTTGCAGTACGTCTATTCACCAATGATTTGACTATACTATAGTTCTTAGGATGTAGCTTTTAATCNTTCTGTTCACCAATGACTTGACTGCAGTCAAGAGGTTTATATTCTTTAAGGAAAAGTATGTGGTCGTAGAAAAAGTAGAAATGTTGTTTGAGAAGAGAGCTTTGAGGCAGGCCAGCTGGACTTATCCACATTGCCACAACTGTTTGGCCAAATGTAATTTTTTTTTTTTTTGGTGAAATACTATCGTTCTTAGGATGTAGCTTTTAATCATTGTATGTGGGCGTTGGTTTCCTATATTAATTTTTGTGTGCATATTTTGGAAATAGTTACTTGATATACAACCATCAGAGAAATTTTGAATTCCAGACACTTAAGGTTTTCTCTTACCGTCATGCGTTCAGATTATTTTTATATAACATCAGGAATCCTGGATTAAGCATCATTTTTTCACCTTGAGGATGCTTGGAAAACAGCACCTTTTTAGTTTTTCTTTCTGGCTTTCTCATCCTAAGGAAATGCGAGGCCCACACCCGTGGTAATCAGTAGGAGCATTTGTTGGCCTTGCCTACCTTGGATGTCCAACAACGCCTTAAGAGGCCTCCTATGCAAGCCTACGAGGATGAAATCGATAAGATGAACTTTTCAAACAAGTAGCTTAGCTTTATTTTTGATTCAACCATCCATTCTGGAGGTGCATTATGCTGCAGCTCCCGGCGAGACGAGCGCTGTGGGAGCCATGGGCAGAGCAGGCCCGACTGCTGCCCTGATTAGATCGCCGACAGAGCAGCAGTGATTTAAACAAAATTGGCTGGGCAATGGCTGCTGAGGCAATAATTTTTTTAAAGGCCATCAAAGCATGGTCAGGTGGTCAGAGTATGAGCGTGGAAACCAAGTGTTTTGGGCTTGTTCCTGCTTATAGATATGTCGAATTTGTCACCTGCGTCAACTAAATTTTCCGTATCTGAAAAATGGAGGTAAATCACTTCTTTCTCATGACCCTAAGGTGACAAAGTGCTATTTGGAGCAAACTTTGGTTAGATTTTTTTGTTTAGCAAAATTAGTAATTTCTCTGGCATCTCCCAGATGATTTAAGTTATGTACTGTTTTCTGCTTTTAAGCATTACCTCAGTTTGAAACCTGCAAGTGAAAAAGTAGAGAAAAGGCCGTGGAAATAAATGTATTTATGTATAACAAGAAAACCTCCTGTTGCTTTCATGTGTAAAGATGCACTAGTTAATAGTAAAACTGGACTACTCGACCTGCTGTAACTTACCTGTTTTATCAATTTAATTTCTTGTTCTGGAAATCATTTAGCGATCAAGATTACTCATTTTCTTAAAGATGCCTAGATGAGAGGATTCATCTTCCACAAGGTGGTTGCAAAATTATTGACAGTGTGCTTACGAGATACTATTATTTCAAGTTGGGTTTTTTTTAATGAGATGCCTGTGAAAAAGAATTCCTCTCTAGCAGCATCCAGGGTCTCATAACAGGCTTTTGTCTTAACTTTATAGTGTATTAATCTTTAAAATACGGAATTTCCTTATGAAATTTATGATTGTTAATTTATACAAACGTAGTATGTTTTACATTTGAAGCTTTATATAGACAGCAAGAATAGGATTGATGTTATCTACTTTCTTCCTTGAAATGTAAAATCTACTTTTCTGTCAATATGGTGCAGCCAGAAATACTTTTTGGAGAGGTACATTTTTTCTCTACTTTTAAAAAAGTAATAATTGGGCATGGCTTGATTTTAGGACCTTGTTCTGTATCTATATGCCATATTAGATCCTCCTGGATTTGTGCTTACAATATCAACAAATTCCCAACTATATTGGTAGTGCTGAATTAAAAAAAAAAAAAAAAAAAAAACTTAATTCACACTCTAAGCCTGAAAAAATAAATTTTTACCAATAGTTTTTATCAACAGTTAAATTCCAAGTTGGTTCAGATCATTGTTTCCACATATAGTAATTTTTATATAAATTATGGCATTCTAGAAATTACTTTTTGTTTAACTACTGGGCACACACTATTTTTTATTGTCCTTTTTTGTTTTTGTTAGGTTGAGGTAATAGAAACTGTAACTGAAGTGCAAAATTCTCTCAGGAGCTCCAGATTAATATTTCCTTGCCTAAGGGAGCAATGAGTATTTCTGCCTCAAAACTGAAACAGCTCCTTCTTCCAATCTTGAAGCAAAACATCAGGTGCCATCTCCTTTGTTCCTTCTATAAAGTTTTCCTGTATTATTGCTGTCAAAAATCAGATGCAACTGCTTTGCCTTTAAGGTTTGTCATATATTTACTAGGCCTTAGGCTTTGTACTTAACCCCAGCATACCTGGGTCCTCCATCAGTGTGCTTTCAGCTCAGGAGCTTAAAAATTTAAGGGGGCCCTAAGAGTCATTATGTCATTCTAACTGAGTAAGACATTTTGCACTTTGGTAATAAACCAGATTGCTGACATGAACTAGGACCTCAGGTGCCACATAGCACATGATTTTTGTTGCAAGCCTTAAAAGAATCCTGCCAAAAATGGACAGGGAAAATAAAATCTCTCTTCCATAGCTGTTGGCTTAAATCTTCTGACTCTTCTATAGTGTGTTGTAGCACCTTCCTTGCTTTAATAACTATCTGTCACATCTGAAATAGAGGATGTGTTTTGGTGCTGGGATGACGTTAATGTAGGCAGGGTTAAGAGAAGAGGATTGGAGAGGTGTTTCTGCAAGCCTCCTAGTACTATAATCTTATGCTGAAGAAAAAAGAAAATATAGAAAAAAGGACATTTTTTCCTACAGTAGGTGCACAAAATAAAGCAGCCAGGAGCAAGAGTAGTTTTTGCCATCCTATATAATTTTAACCATAGCCTCACCTCTCTAAATCTGCAAGCATAAACCTTTCCAAGCAAGCCTGTGTGTATACAAACACTCACACACACGCTCTCAAAATAGGTAACTCATCTTTAGAGTTACCACAAAATTTCATTGTTGTGATATTATAGCAGATTTTGAACTCCAACCATCTTGCAAGCAGAGTGTTTCATCAGAGCCAAACTCCTCTTAAAAGTGAAAATAGCCTGTTGTCTTGTGAGCAGTCTCAGGGCAGTGTACATGATTTTAATTGCTGCATTATTTTAAACATGGCCTTCATCATCTGCTCCACCCTCTTCACAATCAATGAAGAAGCTAATGCATGACTGTATCATGAAATGAAAGGTAAAAGTGATGTGTGGTCCATATCTCTTATGGTTTTATTCCCTTATGATTTTTCTTGAAAAATGTGGGAGGACTGGAGGATTGCTGGACCTGGAATGCTTTCTTTTTAGTCTTAAGGCAAATTTGAATTGAGTCATATTTTCTGGGTACATTCAGATCTGTTGGCAAAATAGAGGGAGTTTTATATAGAAAACAAAGAAAAAATAGTAAAACAAAAGGACTGTGCCACAGAAATGACTGAAGAATTCAAGTTCTGTGAATACAACAGGAGAGATGAGGAAGATAACTGGTCTGTGAGAAGCAAATTCTGCTCAAGCATTATAACAGTGCTCAGTGTCTGTCTGGCTGGCTCTGGTACAGACTATCTGTAGGACTTGTTGTAGGGAAGTGTAATTCCTGATAAATGTCAGCTTGGTCTGGTGGTCATTTGGTTTGTTTTTTTCCTCCCACAACCCAAGTGCAGCCAAGTCCAGATCAGTCAAGTCTGGTCCATGTCCAGCTAAGTCCAGGTCTGTCATGTCCAGGTCTGGGTCTGCCCCTGTGCCAGGTAAGGCAGATCAGGTCAAGTGAAGGCAGGTCCATGTCCAAGTCTAGCTCTGTTCCTGTCGAGTCCAGGTCTAAATCTCTCCCTGTGTCTGGGTCAGGTCAAGTGGAGTCAGATTCAGCTCCAGGTTGCCAAGCCATGCTGTCCCTCCCCAGTGCCAGCTGCTCAGGGAGAGAAGATAACTTGGTAAACAACTATAGGTTGAGATAAGGCCATCTACTGAAACAAAAACTAAGTTTACTCATGCACCAGCAAAGAGAAAAGGAATATTTTGTTCTCCACTCTGCATCAGCAAGAAATATGCAGCCACATCCTGGAAACAGGGCTGCAGGAGGGAATTATTGTACATAAGGAATGTCCTTTCCTCCTCCTCCTTTTCCTTGTCTTTATAGCTGACCTACCATCATGTGGTATGAAATATCCCTTGGCTTTTCTCTTGGTGAAAAGGATCAATGCAGTCACTTCAGTCCCCTGGATCATATGGAGCTTGTTAAAAGTACTGCCTTAATCATTTCACTGAAGATTATACTAAAAATCCATAACAGATACTGAATAGAGATGTAAATTAGACATTCCTTACCCACAGAATACTCTAAGGACTGTGTCCAGAACAGCATCAATATATTTAGCATTGAAGTTTGAGAGTTTGTGTCTAAGCTTTTGGGGTAAATATGTTCTGGGAATGTAAATATGAAAAGGTGAAGAAAGACGCTTTTGAAGGAAAAAGAATGAATGCATTTGTTTGGGAACCTGACTCTTTGTAAACATCCACACAGTCTGTCTGTGTGCACATGGGCTCAGGGCATCACAAATATTTCTCCAACAAACTGAGTTTCTCGCTTGTGAAAGCACTGCAGAATTGAGTTACAGGAACATACGACCATTGTTTGCACAAAGGTTCAAGAATATGAAGAGATTAGGTTGAGGTCCAGGACAGCATGATTGTTTAGTTTGAGAAGAAAAATATGGAATTAGGAGATGCAACCTGTATAATTTCAGCCACTCACCTCTGCTTCAATGTAGACTAGACTTTTGGACAGAAGCATGAGAAGAAAATATATGCATTAAAAAAAAATCTTACTTGAAAGAAACTATTACAGGGTGGGTTTTTTGAGGGTTTTTTGTTTGTTTGGATTTTCTTAACTCCTGTGCTTGGTTGATGTATTGACATAAAATTTAAGTACTTTTTTAAAAAGTATGGATGACCAGAGGTGGACAACAGAGCTGGGGAAGGGTCTGGAGCAAAAGTGAGGAGGAGCTGGGGGTGTTGAGGCTGGAGGACAGGAGGCTCAGTGGACACCACGCTGCTCTCTACAATTGCCTGAAAGGTGGTTGTAGCTGGGTGGGTATCAACCTCCCAGGCAGCCAGGGACAGGATGAGAGAAAATGGCCTTAAGCTGTGCCTGGGGAGGTTTAGGTTGGACCTTGGAAGGAAAGTCTCCATGAAAGGAGTTGTTAAACGTCGGAATGGATGCCCAGTTGTGCAAGGAAAGGAAAACAGCCTGGAGGAGAGGCTGGCAATAGTATGCTGATTGCCTCTGTAGAGGACAATATCAAAGTATGTTTCCACCAGACAGAAATTATCTTGTTTCTCATCGTCTGAATTTGTCCCCATCTAATTAAGCGGCTTAACTGAGTCGCCATGAACAAAAACTAATTTATACTTCATTTATACTGACTTGAGAGTTTTGTGGGGAAGGGAGTTAAAAGTGTCATAAAAACACAGTGTTGTTTAAAGGATCACCTTGAAAGGAATGAAGAAACCCTTGTGAAGGAAGGAAGGTAGAAGCCTACTGAAGGGAGGGGGAAGTAATAGATTCGTACTGAGGAATTTTGAAGTGTTTCATTGAGCAGCTTACAGTTCTTGATTATGCATGACTTTTGACTCATTAAATATATTGATGTAGGTCCTCAAATATATTTTATCTGGTTTTATGTAATATACCCTCAGTAAAATCAAAATTATTTCATCTGACTTTATAAGGCCAAATATGATTCAAGGATAGTGCACACATTGACTTCATGGAAGTGGTTTATCTGTATTTGAATTGGTTTAGTTAAGTTGTCTGTTTAATTATCTCTAGATTCTTAAGTTCTGACTATTTTTTCCCTTTTCTATAAAAATATGCAAATAAGCAGTCAAAAACTGAGCATCAATAGAATCTCCTGTGAACTGCCTGAACAAAAATTTGTCACAAATCTGACTCCGCACTCAAAGGGGTGGAAATAGAACCACAGATGGATTTACAGGATACCAATAAAAGCCTTTTATATAAGAACATCCCCAGAGACAAATCTTTTATATACTCTCAGAGGTGCATAAATCACTGACAAATCTGCCTGGCAAGCTTGTTTAGTAATTTCATTTATTAACCAAACCAATTTAACAGTTTATAGACTTGTTCATTTGAACTTGTTAGAGATATTCTCTGTATGTTTAAAACACTACTACAAGTGTGTGCCACTAAATTATAACTAAGGATATCATCAGTTTCCACTCCTCCCATTCCCTCACTCTTTATGCAGTGTGCTGAAAACGGTAATTGTGCGCTATATAGCATCTTCCCTGAGCATTTTGTTTTGGATATGCTTCTTAAAGAACATCTTAGGGATTATAACAGCCTTAGAAACTTGTCTTTATTTTCTTAAGCAAGAAAAGCTTATTCTTTAAGGGTTATATTAACATTGTTTCATTTTTCCTCTGAAATTTCTCCCTATGCCTTCTGATACATAGAAACAAGTTAGTATTGCAATTTGCAGATGGACATATGTGGTCCTCTCTATCATGAAGCCTTTTCCCATCTTAATGAATCACTCCAATTTAATGAAAATTGCCTCTGTGCACTTAGGCTGGCACCAAAAAAAACCCTTGCCATCCCTTTTCTGACAGGAGGTATCCTGCCTTTTTAAATGTGGCATTAGTAGTCATGTCCACCAACAGAACATTTCTGTCTAAATGAGATTTTATTAAAGAGGGAGGGGAAGGTGCTCTCAGTTATGACAGACTGAGACTCCAGCAGTTGGATGTTATTGAAGGGGGAAGGGAAAAAGATGAAGAAAACTGAGCTCTAGAAGTAGTCTGGACATTAACAGGCTCTGTCAGCTGCAGCTTTTTGTAGGATAGATGACTGGAGGCACTGTAACATAATGAATGTACAATAACATTTTTATTACCCATGTTTGCAGTCACCATAATTAGGAAGGCAGGTGAAGGGGGCACATGTCTATCAGCACATACTTACACTTAAGGCTTGAAGTTTGTGTAAACTAAGCATTCAAATAGGAATCTTTGCTCTCAAATTATCTATCTCTAAGCATACTCTCCTATGGTCATTACTCAGAATGCTCTTTCAAAACATGAGCTAATGTGCTGGGCTGTTTTCTTATGCTATTAAAATGTATAGATCTTAATTACTGGTTGCCTTTTAAATGATATTCAGTGCATTAGTACTCCAGGTAGAAATGGTTATTAACGTCTCTCTTACTGGAGAAGCATTAGCCTGCCAGGTTGAGGCCTTCCTTAGACTAAAATATCTTGATGATGCAGAGAATTCAATTTTAAAGACAAAACCGACAAAAGAGCAACAAGAAATTAGAAGTCAGAGGATAAAAAAAAAATTAGCATGTTTTTATGGATTGAGAGAAGAGATTTGCACAACCATTGATATGATTTGCAGTTCTAGTCTCTTTGTTATTGTTTTCCTTGGTGTAACTTAGTATGTGACCATAAAGGTAAAGTTGATTTTAGTGGATTTTGTTTTACAGCTTGCTATTTGCTCTTAATAAAGAAGTTAGTGCAGAACTAGAATAAAATGTGTAATGTTTTGTGGCCTCATATGAATGGAGTGGTAAGCTGTAAGAAAGAGGGTAAATTAACACCAGATTTGCCTCTACTAAATCTTCTCCAAATTAATCAGAGGCATTAATTAATAGATGGCAAAGTATATCTTTTCTTGTTAATGAATAAGAAAAATGCCTTATAATATCATGCGCTGAGGATAATAAGGAAGAGAGTGACGTTAACAGAAGGCTTTTTCCTCTGCCATGAATTTGGAAACCCTCTCCCTATTTTGCCACCCACTCTCTAGAAGTGCAGTGACTGTGGCTGGCAGAAGGAAGAGCAAACACTGCCGAGCCAGCTATTTGCAGCTGTATCTGTGTCTCAGCTGTGCCCATCCATCTGCAGTCGTTGCCGTCTGCCAATTGCTGTAGTTGGGGAGCATCTGGAAGGCGAGCCATTTTAAAGAGAATCTGCTGCACAGCAAAGAAATGATTTCCTCCTTTTTCTTTCTAATCTTTCTTGCTTCTCTTTCCTTTCTCATGACTTGTGTGCGTGGCAGATGCGCACCAGTAATGTACTGAGACAGAGTGTTCCCTCCAGTATCCCACAGAAAAAGGAGACCAATCAGGGTATCTGTGATGAGGACAGCACAATGAGATGCTCCTGTCTTCCACATTTTAATCTATGAGCAGATTCTTTGTAGGAATTCTGTGTTATATTAAGCTCTACAGGAGAGGATAGGTCCATTTGTGTGCACTTCCTTATATTTCTGAAGATTTATCAGATAATGAATCATCTCTATAGCTTTGTTTTCTAGGGCCTTAGTTTTAACAATCTGGCTCTTCTGTTTTATTTTCAGTTAAAAAATATATAGACACAGCCAAATGTCTTGTGTTCTGGTCATCTTTTACAGTTGTGGATATAATAATGCAGAAGGACTTATTATAAGTAAACAAGAATGCTTATTGATTCATAAGTTTGTGTCAAAACCGCAAAATTTTATGCATAAAGGATAAACTGAAGCAGAGCTGGAAATCTGAGAACTCTGCAAGGAATGATAATCCTACCACCTTTTCTTGCTTCTGTTGGTATTGTTTGTATCCATGATGGAATGTTGAAGCCACATTTTTCTGGATATGTTTGAGAATTCATCTGGGTATGAACTGAGAAAAAAACGAAATTGGAACTCCTAGGTTGGGGTAGACTTTACCTTGAACAAGACATTTAATATGAAAAACCTCGGATAACAAAATTATCCACACCCATGGAAAATCTGACTTTTTTTTCATTTGATTTTTTTTTTTACCCATATACCCCTCTTTAAAACTACCATCTTGCTAAAACAAACTAAGAAGCAAAAATTTATTCTCCCCTCACCCAGTGATAATCTCTTATTGGAATAAAAGTTTAACAGTGAAACTGGCAAGAGAGCTGTTTAGATTTGTGCAAGCAACAGGAAACAAATGCACTAAAATATCTGTTTACTTCTTTGCATCCAGATCTTACCCAGGCTCTGTTTGAGGCAATGCCAGAGTGCCACTTTCAAAAGGCATCTACATCAGCAGCTTTAAGCAGGAGAAAGGGTTTTGTCAGAATAAAAGAAAAATATTGGGAACTTCTATCAACTTTATTTTCTGGCTCTGTGGGTTTCCCTCAGTTGGAATCTGCACTATTTTCTTTTTTTAAAAAAAAAAGCAGTAAAATTCTTCTTGCTTGTGCATTAGTGTCTTATTTACTGTTGCTTCTGAGCAGGAGGTTGTCATTCCTATTTTTTTTTTTTTCTTTTTTGGTTTGACTGTTGTGGGGATTTTTTTTGTTGTTTTGTTTGTTGGTTGGTTTTTTGTTTGGGTTTTTTTGTGTTTTTTTCCTCCAATCTTCCAGTCATGTGCTTTGAAAACTAACTTCTTCTTTTCTATTCCCTTTGTGTTGGTACAATAAGCATTTATTTCTGGCAACTGGTTCTGTAGGACTCTGGTCCTTGGCTGTGAATCTTGGATTCTCACCAATTGTTCCTGTTCTGGGCCTGGTAGCTTTAGCTCATTAATCTAATATTCTATAACTTCCTGCTGCTAATCCTGGTTGTTGGGCCCCGTGTTCATTAAGCTTGCTCCTGACTCCCATGTATGACATGGAGTGTGAAATAATCTGTAACGACAAGATACATGGAAGCACGGCCTTGCTCCCCAGGCAGCCCTCCTGGCTTCTGCAGGATCGCTTGTGCTCCAAGGATGGATCAGCCAGGGTAAAACCTGTCCTATGCAAATGCTAATACTTGTTAGTGTGCACAGAATAAGTGCTTCAAGCTTCTTGGGTTTTTTTATTATTATTTTCTTTCTTGCTGAATAAAAGCACTGAGCCAATGTCAGTATCTGATGGGCTGCCAGCATGAGGCTTGGCCCACGATTAAGTGGAAAAGAGCAGGTCAAGTTGCAGACAGCCTCCTTTTCTCTACCTAAGATCAAGGCATTTTTGTTGTCCTTGTGATTTGAATGCAGAGTGCCTCATTGCTAACGACTCTGAGGCTAACACCTCAAAAAAGGGCAAGAATTCCCTGTATTTTTCCATCTTTCAAAAGCTAAAATATCAGTCATCTTTCTGCAACACACAAATGCTCCAGAATGAAATTAAGGGTATCATTTTTACTATTTGAAGTCCATGGGGGTGGGGGTGGTGTTGGGGTGTTTAAATACTCCCTGAGTTCATAAACTCACCCCATCATTGTAACTTCAAACTTAAATTTTAAGAGCTCTAGACTAGTTTTTCACATTGTCTTAGCCCCTGGTCAATATGGGGCTCTTTCATGGGTGTCTGGCTCTGTGATAAGGAGAATAGCAACCCTAATATTTTAGGTCTGGGAACAGTCTGAGTGACTGGCTGCATAATGCTCCTTTTTAGGGAGCACCCAGACCTTCAGCACTTATGCAAAGCTAGGAAGCAGCCAGGAGCAGCAAGTTTTCTGTACAGTCCCTTTATATTTTGCACCAAATCTGTCTGCTTGTTGAGTTGTTTGTTTGTGGTTTTTTTTTTTTTTTAATAAAATGTCATTTCCTCATAAAAGCCAGTAGGTTAGTTAGTTGCTGAGATAGTCCCCGTCTAAGTTTTGAGGTGGTAATTAACTTAGTGCCTATTTGTGTAACCTCAGTTGTGTGGTGGCCCACTACTAAAGAGGGAAAACTCCTGCCTTTTGGCTCTGCAAATGTTGAAGGTTGCAGTAACTCATCATGGCATCTTTGTTAGACCATTTGCTGACATTAATTCTAGCAGTGATTAAAAAGTTTGGCTGTGTAACCAAAAGTTTGGGGAAAACAAAAAAAACTCTCCAACAACATTTTTAGTGTTCGACAATCAAGGCATTACTTATTTGGCAAGGATGTGCAACAGTAATAATTTCATCCACACATTGCCTGGGTTGTGCANAGATATGCAACAGGAATAATTTCATCCACACATTACCTGGGTTTTGCAGTGAAAATCATTTCACCACACATAAATTTTACTCAATTTTTCACATATTTTATAACGTCAAAACCCATAGACATTCATTCATTCAATGTTCATTGGTACCAAGCTGCACAGTTATTAGTATTTGGGTTTCTACTGGTTGTGGATTTCTTCACTTCCGATGCTAATTTAGTCCTCATTCTTATCTCTCTCTTCCCAGATCAGGTGTCTCCGACCATGCCAGGGGCAATGCTTGGAGGTGGTCATTATCAGTCTTTATCTTTTGTGTATCTTCTGTGCTACTCCCAGTCTGTTGGCATGTAAAGCCCCTTAGATCTTGCCTGATGGAGCAGCCCCCAAAAAAGAAACTTCAATTCCCTCCCCCTGGGACCAAAGTGAACAAAACTAACTAAAATTGCATGAAAAAGAATTAAACTTTGTATAATTTCCAACAGCTGCAGCCTTGCCTTGAGAAAGAAGGTGGCAGCATATGCAGGTGTGATAGCACATCTGGTAATTCTTTGTGAAAACTTGAAAACATCTGAGCTATGCCAGACTGTATTTTTACTGCATAGTAAGATCCGAAACTGGTCAGAATATTGTGGCTGAATCTTTACTTGCACCAAGATGAATAGCAAGATTACTTCATAACTCTTGCTGTAAAAAGGTCGGTTTTGGTTTTGTTTGTTGTTTTTTTTCTAAGTGTATGTTAGGGAGCCTAAGAAGTCTAGGTTTAAATTATAATAAAGATTGAGCGTTGAATACTATGGGAAAAATAAATAAGTCATGGAAAGGGGACTGGAATTCTGCACAGATTTCCTGGAAAATTGCAGTGTCCTTGGTATGAGATGCTTTTAAGCGAGGTTTACATAAAACCAGCTTGGATAGGAAAAAGGTAGCTGAAGTTGCCTTACTGTAGGGGAAGTGGTTGAAGGATTTTTCTAAGTCCCTTCTAGTCTTATAACTCTTATCCAGAAAATACTTAGAAAATTAAATCACACTCCACCTCTGCCCTTGGTTTGTCCCATTTTGCTTCTCCTGTAAAGGTGAGCTGCAGCTTGAACCATGTAACAAATCATCTCAAAAGCATGTTTGCCCACTGCTGCTAAAGAACACCTTGCAGGAAAAGGCTTGAATTGCGTAGTCACCCCCATTTGTTGAAAAACCCTTTTTTACTCCTCAGTGAAATTCTAATGCCCTTGCCTTAAAATATATTGAAAATAATGAACACAGTGAGTTTTGTCCAGTTTTCCCCATCCTGGCTACAAAATGCTTGAGGCAAGTTTGTGCTGCAAGCTCAAATCATTAAGAGCTGTGAATTTGCTGGAACAAAAATAATGATGATAATAACAAAACAATACCCTAGTATAGGGAGTGATTCCCATTCTGAACAGAGGGAAAAGAGGGTGTTTGTAACTGCAGTTCATAGTGAGTTACATATTTTCATATGTCATTCTTGGCATGAATCCTTGGAATGGTTATAGAGGATAATATGATGTGCACATTGACATGAATAGGTGTAGCACTTCATCTTAGTGACACCTCATACCTACAACATTCAGAAGTATTTCTGTACTGGAAGCAGCTGAAAGCAGTCTTTAAAACAACAAATATGATGCTTTAGTTTGCAGAATTCCTCGGTTCTTGTAAGCATGAGTGAAATATTGATGTTTATGTGAAATGAATTTAAATATCTTCATCTCTATCTATGAGTTACTATGCAAGACAGCTCCTTCCTGAAGCTAGAAGTAAAAATTAATTAAAAAGCTCAGCAAATGCCAAAAATCTTATTTCATATGATACAGAGGCTCAATAATTTTCATTGAAAACCAATCTACAAACAGATCTGCAGGCATTTTCGACCATGTTTACATAGGTCAGGAAGAAACTGAACAGGTAAAAATGAAGATACAAGTCTATACTGTAGCATCAAGATTTAATTATTTGGGTTTTGTGTTTAATCATCCACTGTTTTGTTTTATTATGCACAATGCATTCTCTAGCTTTGTTAAATGCTTCTTTACCAAGAGGGTGGTCAGCTTGGGAACAGAGTTCCTGGAGAGGTGGTAGATGGTGGCCCCATCCCTGTCAGCATCTAGGAGATTTTGGACAATGCCCTTAATAATGTGATTTAACTTCTGGTCCCCTGACTTGTACCAGGTGATCCCTGTAGGTCCCTTACATCTGAAATCCTTTCTTTTATTCTAATCTGTAAGAGATTGAATGAATGAGTATCTCTTTTAAAATAATAACATCCTTAGGTGGCTTTTAACTGAAAAAGTAAATCCAGCTTGCTTTAACAGGAAAAGTGACTCTCTTGTTTCAAATAGGATCAGATTTTGAGCTCATAGTTGTTCAAATTTGTGGGAAATTCTGCTGCAAAATTATAAACTAATCTCAGGGGTAAATATAGAGCTGAGAAAGCTCATTTTATTAAAACAAACCAAAAAGAGCTATTTCTGTGTTCCCTGCTTATTTAGGTGGAATAGATCTGACATACACATCTTATAGGAGCCTGAAGAGTCTGTTTCCCATCTCCCCAGCTACTTTTTCAAAGTTATTAGCATATCACATATTTCCTAATAAACTATGCATTTTTTTTTTCTGCTGCTGATTTGGCCCTTTAATATGTGCTTTGGGAATAGAACTGATTCAATATAAAACCATACTTATTTACCCTGGCCTTTTGTCTTTCCTGAAGTGTCTCTGCAAGACCAGAGGCAGGAATGCAAGTGTCCTGTTTCCCACAGCTGGGCCCTGGCTGCCTGACCACTTGAGCCTACTCATCTGCTGACATCTGTTCAATGTAGCCTTGAGCTCAGAGACCCTCTTCTTGAGATCTGTAAAAAAGGTGGGCAGAATTTAAAAAAATAACCCAAACTATTCCAAATAAATAATGCACCTCTCCCATCTTTCCGTCTTTTTCTCAGATAAGATTTTTTTAGGAGCAAGTAGGGTTGCTCAGAAGCAGAGGGGTCATTCCAGTTTCAGCAGTTTTTAAACAAGGATAATTAGTGGTTCATAACCCTATTTTGGTTTTGTTCAAGAAAAGAATGGGAAAAATAGGAAGGCTTTTATCTGACCAGGTTAACAAAGAGGTGTAAAGTGACAATCCTGTGCCCTTCCACACAGGGAGGGTGGTATCTTGTGCTAAGTGCCCACTTGCCTGACAATTTTAATGCACTCTGGTATAGAGAGTCTGTGACAATTCTAACAGGCCTCCTGTCCAAATAATGAGCCCTTACCTTTTCCCCTTTTGAAAAACAAACACATACTGCTTCACCACATCTATTTGCCTTTCCGAGTGAGTCTGGAAAACCATGGAAGGGCTGGGATAGGATGGAGTGGAGAAGCAGAAGTACTAACTTAATTTGTACAGAAGAGATCTGTGTGGAGGGTCATTGCAGAGGGACACAGAGACTGTGTCTTAGGTTAAAAATGTAAGATGTGCCCAAAGTGTGTATTCTATCACCTTCTTCATGAGGTGTTGGAACCAGGTGGGGCAGTGTTTCCCTTATCTTCTGCTAATGGCCCATCAATGCCTTGCCCCANCTTTTCTTGACTTGGAGTCTCTCACTGGTTTTGCTTTCAAACCAGCACAGACTGTAACAAAGAACGAGAGAGGTAAATCTGCTCTATGTGAACCAAAATATAAGTGCTAAGTTTCAAGTCATTTAGTCTGAGCTTGGATAATTTATAGTTATATATGTAAAAAATAGGTTTGTCCTGAATAGATTTTGAAGAATAAGATAGAATACGAGATAATAAAAATAAACTCAAATCTCACTGGTAAAATTTTGAATGGGCATTTGGCTTTTATCTTAACTTGGATCAGTATTTAATACTCTTGTCATTTGGATTTCTGCCATAGGATGGGTTTTAGAAATTATGCCCAAAGTGATATATATATACATAAGCATATTGAATAGGTTTTATAAGAAATCATTCTTAGCCATCAGGTTATCTTTTATTTTGTTATGGTTCTCTGATACTAATATTCAAACTCTGGAGTACAGTTCCTTTTAAAATTAAAGTTGCCTGACTTAAAAATAATATTTTATGTTTTGTATTAAAGCTGTTCTAAATTTCCATAGTGTGATTCATGAAAGGGTGGCTGGTAACAGTAAAGAAAACACTGTTCTGGAGACAGCTATAGTGTTTCGTGTAGGTGTTATTACTGGTAGGGGATTGGCAACACTTTAGAAAAAAAGTTGACAAAAAAATATTAAGCTCTGAGTGTCTTTTAATTCCCATTTTATAACTTTTAAAACTGTATTAGCTGGGCTTCTGGGATAAAGAGCTGCAATTTTCTTTACATCATTCTTATTGCTGTCTTAGCACTCTCTCTCTTAATATACAGCATTTTTAGAAAAAACAAGTATTTCTGTGTCTGCCTTTATGTAGTGGGATAGCTTTAGGAGAGCCATCACATTCAGTAAGACTAAATTTAGTAAGTCTTAAAGACTAAACTAAAAATTATAAATTTATGGAAAGGAAAAAGAAAATAGCATATTTTTTACTCTGGAGACTAATTTATACATTTGTACTCACAAATAGCATAATCAGTTGCTGGAAGACATGCAGGTCTAAAACAGTTCAATATCTGTTTGGGAGATCTCATCCTGTCCAAGTGATATAGCATAACATAGCTGAATAAATAAGCTGTATGTTCATGGTAGAGATTAATGTCTATGGACAACTCAACTCCATTTATTAAGGACAACTTAGCAATATCTGCAGAAGTCTGGATAGTAGACTAAATTCTGTTTTCTCTCTCTTTGGGGTACTGTCAATCTGTCTCCATAAATTGCTCTCCACCATTTTTGAGATGGAACCTTCTTCTCATTAATTCTTAAGCTGTTTTGCCAGTGGCTTCGCAGCATAAATACCTTTGCCATATTTAATCACAGATGTGCCTCTCACAGTACCTGAGTCATTCTTTCCTTCAGCAGTAGAGCAGAGCACTCAGAGATGCCACATATTAATGCAAAGCATTAGGCTAAAATTGCATTTGAAAGCTTCAATACTATAGAGCTCTGTGGTCTCTTTTTGCCTTAGAGGCAACAGTAGGGAAACTAGCACATAATAAGAATTTTAACTACAGTTCTACTTTGTATTATCTATTGCCTTGTAGCATGATGCTGAGAGAGACAGACATACCTCTGGGAATCAAGCCCCTGGACTGACTAGTAGATATAATACAGGTGATGATAAGCATAAGTTCTTCCAGTCAAAGCCAATACTCTTCTCATCCTTCATCTATTTTTTTTTTTAATTCTTCAAGATTGTTTATATTTATTTCTCTTTTGCTGATATAATTCTCTAATACTTTTCTTTTTTAAACATCTACTAAGCACCCTAAGGAAAGTTTTAAGTCTAAATCTGTAAATGAATTGTTATCAATTACCTTGTTAAAAGGAAATAGTGGTTTTTTTCCAATCTTCTGAATTAATTAGTTTTTCACAGCAGAATAACATTGGCAGAACTGTGTAGTTTAGCCTTTTACATGTTATATAGAGGACTACAAGTGAGACAGGTTTTAAGTTGTAGTGCAATATGTGATATACCTGCTGGGGTTTGTATCATTTTTTCTTACACACAAAACCTACAATGTTTAAAAAAAAAAAAAA
>VYXD01016793.1:212570-279396 GCA_013397195.1 Hylia prasina
AAAAAGTACATACTGAATTTCAGTTCATGAATGAATGAGGGTCTGTTTGGTTTCTTTGAAAAGACATTTGAATCTAGTCAAATTATCTACAGACAAGCAAAGTCTAATTTACTAGAGTTTTAAAGGAGGCCACTCTTGCATGGGCTAAGTTTTCTTTTAGATAAATCAAGAAATAGATGACTGGAAGTTGTGAAGAACAACTCATTAAATGAATTTCTGTGACTGCTTAAGTCGTGGTTTTTGAAGTACCTTTGTGAAGAAGCATCACTGATAGAGCTGAGAGAGCTCTGAGTTTTAGAGTGGGATTAGTTCCTTATTAAATTTTATTACGAGTAAGACAGGTAACTCCATGGAAATGTTTTTGATGTGGGTTTGTGTGTATGTGTAGGTTTTTTTGTTTTGGTTTGTTTTTTTAAAAAAAAGTTAACTAATTGTTTGAATTTAAGCAGAAGGGTGTTGTGTTTGGGTTTTTTCCCACCATAAGGACAATGCAGTGATAACGAGTATTTTCCACTTCAGTAGAATTCAATAAGAAAGTGTATGTGTGGAACCTGGAGTTTTTGTAAGCTGACATGTTAGCCACTAAGTCAGGTGTATGCCCAAAAGGAATTGGTTGGTAAAACGAGGATATCAGTTTATATCTAGTATGAGAGAAGAAATGGATCATCAAGAAGGTTTTGTATTTAGCTGTGCAGGAGCTTGCTCTGCTGAGAATGTTTGACCTGCTTGGTAAAGAATGTTCATAGAGCTAAAAACACAGGGATTGGAATGGCAGATATGTATGTCAAGGGGGATGGACACAAAACCCCCCATTTTAAATATTAGCATTTAAGTGTGAGGATAATGTAAATTGTTACGGAATAATAATAGTTTGATGAATATTTTCATTCAAATGAAACACAATTGGTGAGAACACTTTTTACTAAAATGCTAAATGCTCAGGGAACAAAGGAAGGCTGGTTTGGCAGGAATTATTACAAATCTGAGAATGATAAACAGGATTGCATCAAGGACAACTGAGTCCCTGTTTTCTTCAGTGCAAAACTTTCCTAACATGTAATGAGATAGGTAGCTAATGTAGCTAGCTAATAATAGTTTTCAAGTTAATCAAGGGGGAATAAATTATTAAGTAGACTTGATAAGAATGTACAAGACATGGAATTAATATTCACAAATACATACAGTATTTTTAAATCTTTGTCTTTAACAGAAGAATGCGACAATAATCAGCATCAAGGTCATCAAGTGTGCTGAGGGAAAAGTACATGGAGAGACCCAAATTCAACATGTTTTACAGTAACATATTTTGCAGTTATTAACCATATGAAATTGGGAAAAATTACTGTAGTTTGAAAGACCTCTGTGAATTAATTGTTACACTGTTACTTCAGCTAGTAAGGAGAGTTGAATTAAATTTTACATGCTAATGAGCGTAATGGTGCCTAATTTTTATTTGATACAGGAACTGAGAGTAGAAGGTTTATGTGTGTGGTGATGTTTTTTAACCAAATAAGCTCTTTAATTGCACATGACTTCACTCTTGGTCCAAATCTGCAAGTTTCCCTTGTCATCATTCCACTTATATCTGTAGCACGGTTTCATTATAGAGAAGTGCCCAAAGGATTAGCCTTCAAATTGGCTAAAGGGACAAAACGCTAATCAGAATAAAATGTAACTGAACTGGCCAGGTGAAATCCCTATGTGTATTTGGTCTCATGAGGAGAAATATTGGGATGAAAGAGTAAAGATAGGCTCCTGGGACAGGTACTGAAGATCTGGAATAGGATTTTTTCAAGAATGAGTAATGGTGCTGGAGCTGCTTAGTCAAGGGGAAGAAACTGTGTATGAGCAGGAGCAGAGCAGAGTCATGGGGGACAGTGCCATGCTGGCAGCTGCACTAAGGCTGGTCAAATTGTTGTTTGCAGGCAAGGTTGGCATCGTGAGCTGATCCAAACTGAGCAGAAACAAGTTGACTACAACAAGCTGAAGGATCAATATACAGCAAAAAAGGAGTTTAATTGGCTTAACAATGACAAAAAAGAAGAAAATTTACATGTTGTTTGAAATTTAATGAATAGGGAGATGGGTGGTTTTGGGTTAAGGATAGGTACAGGTATGCAGCATGCCATGTGGGAGATGCACTTCTGTAAACTACAGTTTATTTTATTATATTTGCATTTATCTCCCTGTCCTAGGCTTCACACTTCCCCTGGGTCACTCAGAGGTAAACTAGTTGAATGGTCACAGTTCTGGCACTATTTTTAGCCTAGAACTGTAAAAGCATATTTGAATTGTGAAAGCAAACTATGAAGAACACTGGTAAGTTCTGTGAAGGAATTTGCAGCCCTAAACAGCAGGGTGAAACAGAAGTCCTCACCTGACTGAATTACCTTAGTTTTTCTCAACTGATTTCCAAATGATAGCAGATTTTTCTGATTGATTCTAATCTTCATCAGAAATTGCTGCCTTTCACCTTTACCCTTCTGTTTTTGTTTTTTTTTTTTTCCAAACTAGCTCAGTTTATTAAATTTTATTTAACTCTGCCCTCCAAGTCTGTCTGCTTGGAATGGTTTCTTGCTAGCCTTGCCACAATAAATAGACAAGAGGAAGAATCAAGACTGTGCCATTGTACTGAATCATCGTCTAGAGATTTGAATTCCAGAATTTTTATGCCTGCTTTGCAGCTGCTGTTATTTGTGTTTGGTGTCAGCCTGCAGAATGGAGGGAAGATTAGTTGAGCAAGTTGGCAGAGGCATAAACAGCATTGGTAAGACCCATAACAGAGGTGCTCATCTGCTTGCCTGTTCTTTCGTCTTCACTCGTGTTCAATTTGAGCCCATTGCACAAATTTTGCCCATTTTCACCCTTTTGATCTGTCCCTCTTTTACTCTGTTAGGCATTAACTTTTCCATAGGAAGCAGATTATTGTGCACATGAGAGAGTCAGTAGCAGCTTCAGCAGATGTTGCCGAGCACGCTGGAACTGCAAAAGCATTCCCTGTAACAAGAAAATAGCAAAGTTGATACCTGGTACTTTGTCAGTGCTGAGGGGGGTCAGGGATGCTTTGGGACTGCCTGGGTGCACCAAGGAATTTATAACTTGGCACTCCTCTCAAATGGGACTTGGGAAATGTTGGTCCCGGTGATCTCAGGGAAATGGTGCTTCTGTCATACCTTGGTCGAAGCTCAATTAAGATGAAATGAAAGTTTTATTATGCAGCTCTTCCAGCTCCAGGAGATTCAGAAAGGGAGGGGGGGGCAGCTGTACAGAGAACCAGTCTACACTGGGTGTTGCTTTGTGCATCAGATGAAGTGCAGAGTAGTTCTTAAAAGGTTGGGAGCACCCAAACAAAATAGTTGGGAGATTAATGAGTCTTGTGCTGCAAGGCATTCTTCCAAGAGAAGAAGGTACTTTGCTATTTTATCTTTTAGCCACAGGTGTATATTTGGTGCTAATAGTGCTCTTGAGATCATCAAGAGGAAAATGCCAGAGGCACGGCAGGATTTGGAATGGCTAGTCATTTATTATCCCTGTGTACAGTCGCTGTGAGAGAAACATGTTAAATTGTCTAGCATATAGTGAGGGTGGGGAAGAGCATCTAAAGCTTGCTGAGAACTGCCTGCTGTGACAGAAACAACTCGATTTCCTTACAAAGGAATGGACATATGTCCAGCTTCAGGAGGAGTACAGTTAATAAAGAATTCCGGAAGACTGCTGCTCTCGGAATGATTCAGTGACTATCACATTAACTTCTTAAAAGTAGTATAGCTTTTGAACAGTCTCAGAAAGTGAGAAAGCCTGTTCCTGGAACCAGTACAAACAGCTTTTAACTGGGAAACCACTTGTTTTTGAAATCATCATGGCTATCTGTAATGATAGCTGCTAATAGGTGCTGTTATTAAGAGGTAGGTATTATGGGATGCCCTACTGAAACAACATGCCTGGCAGTGAAGCCATCTGTGGATGACTCCATCCAGATAGTGCGTTTTTGGAGTAAAGGTGAAAACTGGATGTGAGAATTATCATTGAGGTCATCTCTTTACTACCCCGGATCATCAAAAAAGCCTTTGAGAGACACAGGCACTAAGGCAAAGGAGAAATTAATCAGTAGAGCTTTATGGCGCAGTACTGAGGCACGTGTTTTCCAGACTTCTTGTTCAGGGTCTCTGAACACCTTGGGAGTGCACACTGATATGAATTTCCATGCCACAGAGCAGATCTTGATCTTACCCCTGTGATCTTTGTGTAGGAAACAGGATCAATGCAGGCAGCATTGCTCATAGTTGATGGAGTCTAATAAAAGAGCTCTGCATGACTTGAAGCTAATACCATGGCAAATCCAAGCAGAGTGGCAGATATGTGGTTTTGGAATGCTCACCTGGGAGGGAGAGGATTGAGATCTTGTTCTCTAATGACTGTTAAAAACAAGGAAAAGAATCCCAAATAATCAAAGAAATAAAACTTATGTAAGTTAATGATTGGGACAATGATGGGAAGTGAGAGAACTGAACATTGATGACGTAGATGAGGCTGGTTTTCACCACTGGGTCCTTTGGGGAAAAAAGAGAGCAACAGGCTGGTGAGAGGCTTGGAACACAATCCCTGTAAGGAACGACTGAGGCAGTTGGGGTTGTTTAGCCTGGAGAAAAGGAGACTCAGAGGTGAACTTATCAATCTCTACACTTCCCTGAAAGGTGGGTGTAGCCAGGTGGGGGTTCGGCTCCTTCTCCAGGCAGCAACAGACAGAATGAAAGGATAGAGTCTTCAGCTGTGCCAAGGGTAATTTAGGCTGGATAGTAAGGAAAAGTTTTTTACAGAAAGAGTGATAAAGTACTGGAATGATCTGCCTGGGGAGGAGTCACCATCCCTGGATGTGTTTTAAAAAGGTTGGATGTGGTACTCAGTGCCAAGGTTTAGTTGAGGTGGTGTTAAGGCATGGGTTGGACTCAGTGGTCTCAAAGGTCCCTCCCCACCTAGTGGTTCTGTGAAAAGTGAGCAGCACTGTCACTGTCTCCTCAAGGAATATTTGAGAAGGAGTGCCATCATGCTGGCTGTCCCTCAGGGGGGCCCTGCAAAGTGACTCAGAGGCTCAAAAAGGAGAATCAAAGACATATCTCAGGAATCTTCTTCAGTGCCTATTTGTCCAGAACCATTAAAACCTACCTGATTCTAGTTGTGCTGGCGAGGAGCCCTTCCCAAGAAATCTTCCTGGTTAAATCTTCCCCAGGTTAAGTGTGGCCAGGAAATGAAAATGAGAACACAGGTGTTTGTGTGGCATAGGCATGTAAGTGGTTCTGTGGAGCTTTCCCGTAGCCTGTCACAGTTTTGGAATATTTCATTAGCTTTCATACAGAGGCTGATAAAGCCTGAGGACTTGATGTATCTGAAATAAAAGGAAGGAAATATTTAGCTACAGTTATCAACAGCTTCAGGTACTTAAGAAATAGATTTGCCACATTTCAGCAGTCTGAAGGACCAATACCATAAAAACCTGATGTACAGGAAAGATCTTGGGACAAACATATCAAAGAGTGATATCTACTATGCTCATCTACTTTTTGTCACAAGAAAATATAAGTTTTCCATGATTTTTTTTTTTGCCCCCTGTATTGTGATTTGTTCTATGCACAGGTCTGCACTCAAAAGAATCCAGTTCTAATTCTATTAAACTATTCAATCATGAATATACCTGAGAATAACTGTTAGACCCTTGGCAAATAATATATGGATTAGAGCAATTGAAATGAACTCCATCTGTTTTTGAATTTATTTATTAATACATTTTTATATAAATACATCACACAAAAGCTAAATGGATGCACAAATATCTACAAAGGCTTTAACACTTTGATAAAATATGAGCATCTCATTGAAAAGCAACAAGATAGAAAATATGCTGCAGAAATTCTTGCGGCATTTTTAGAAGCAGTAAGCTTTTGAACGTCACTAAGTTTTTCTAATAGAGCATACTGTGTATAGCAGGTTCTCTCTTAATTCTGTTGATACATTTCAGAGATACACAAGAAATCACCAATGCTGCTGGAATGACAGTAAAAAAGATCAATATCTAATCTCATTTAAAATTATTAAAAGCCATTATGTAGGACTTGCTAAATATTAAAAGCTACTTTATATAAAACTCTTATATAATCTACAGAGACAGGCAAGAATAACTTCTTTTAAAACTGAGCAAAATAAAATATAAACCAAAAGAAGTCTGCTTTTTAAAAAGCCTTCTGTTGCTCTCAGATGACAAAAAGTGGATTATAGAACTTGTCCCCATAGCAGAAACAGAAGTACTGGAGGTATTGAAGTTTTTCCTTTCCCATAAAGTAGCAGAAGAAAGTAGTTTTCCCCTGTTGTGTCTTATAAAATTGTTAAGGCTCAATTGAATCCAATTCTTGGGAAAATTAGGAACTGTGAAATGTTTAACTGTTTTGTTGTTTTTGGGTTTTTTTAAGTTTCCTTAGACATTGTACTGGAAAAAATATTTTAAAAGTTAAAGATCTTTCAGAGCATGTCAGAGTCAGAATATAAACTGCCAGAATTTCTTTATAGATTACAAACTCCAAGCACTTACAAAACAGCTTTCCACAGCAGGATTGCTGTTATGAAGGGTGTTTTCAAATGCTAAATTTATGGCAGAAAACATCTTGAAGGTAGGATAAGTTCAGTTGGCTGCTATTTTGTTCAGCAGGGCTTTGTTTCCAGACTATTTCAGTGTTTTATTTTTGTGGGTAGTACTACCAACACATTTCTAGTGATGAAGACCAAAGTGTCTGCATTGGGCAGAAGGCAGTCGATAGTG
Source organism: Hylia prasina (assembly GCA_013397195.1). Taxonomy (NCBI): domain Eukaryota; kingdom Metazoa; phylum Chordata; class Aves; order Passeriformes; family Sylviidae; genus Hylia; species Hylia prasina. The sequence goes on from VYXD01016793.1 coordinate 219,379, forward strand.
TAGACTGAATCTATTTAGTTCAATTTGTAAAAGTTATGAAAAAAGTTTCAGCAATTTGTCATTGTAGTAATTAGGTAGCCATGGAAAGATTCCTTTAGTTTATAAAACTCATTCATTCTATGTACTCTTCTTCCATTTCCTCCCTTCTCCACTTGAGAAGGAAAGCTGGAGTGATTAGTTTAAAAATGCAGATGGAGTGCTAGTTTATTTGTATTATTGAAAATCTAGCTAAAAGGAGGAAGTTTCATTGTCCTTCATCAAAGAAGTTAAGAAATTATACTTCATTCATCTTGGTGGGATTTATTACATTGAGACAAGAACATTCAAAGTGACATTTCCTGCCACATTGAGGAAATGCATTTCTCTCCTAGTTTTAGATGATGCCACGTTCAGCACCGATGAGATGTAAGGTCCAATGTTCTTGTGTCAAAATGAGATGGGAGAGAAGGAACTGGGTCACAGAGATGATGTGAGATGAGAAGACATAGCAGATGTTTTACATCTATCACACTTACACTCATGCAGTACATGTTCCATGACCCTAAAGATTTTTTTTTCTACTTGCTCTCTTCAAAGAACTGCATAAGAATTCTAAAACAATAGAATTAGAATGATTCTATCATGCAACGTGAGGTAATATTTCTTCAAGATAAAAGCTAGAAAAAACAGGCGAATTCATATGTCTCATATTCAGAGCATAGGAAAGGAATAATTTCAAGAGGGTTTTTTTTGAATGTTATACTGCCTCTAAAATAATGATTTCTTTTAACAGTAATGTTCTCCATAGGCATTTTAGACAAAAGCTATACCCACTACAGTTATCCAAACTGCAGGCCTATTTTGTAATAATCTAGATAGATTGAACATAGCAGACACAATTTTCAAAAGTAAGTTTCTCAGTCTTCCTGTGCAAGTTCACTGAAGACTTGAAATTGCATTGATTTCCCATGAAACTTCAATTTCTAGTCAGTTACTTACAAGAAAAATCTATTTCTCCCCTCATACCTTTCTTGTGTATCATCTTGATATAAATTAAAATACTCTCCATAAGCTGGATAAATCCAATTGTCAGGACTTCCATTAAGTAAACACCTGAAATGAAAAGGATATGACACACATTGTTCAGATGTCTTGCTGTGGTTTGACTCTGCCTTCTCAACTACCTCCACCAAACTGCAGTGTAATATCACACAGCGAGTGTCTGAAATGAAGGACAAGAGTCAAGGGCTTGTGAGCATAGCAGCAATTTTTGTTTCTGCTAGAAAATACTACTGAAAGTGTTTCAAAGCATTGTGGTTGTGATTCTTTTCTTTTTCTCAATGTCATTCTATTGTCTTCAGCTGAAACCCCTGATATTCCCAGGTAGAGAATTCCTGAAATTTGTAATTTGTAAAATTAACCTTATTTTTTTTGTTTGTTTGTTTTCAAATCAAATTGATAGGCTGTGTCTGTGCTATAACAGTAGGGTTTACCAGTGCATGGATTCTGACTTTTTTGTGTTGTTCAACTCATCTCTGCAAATATTATTTTCTGTGATTCTGTGGGTTGCTCACAGTTTTTGGAAGAGTTTTGGTTGATATCACAGATACAGGACAGAGTGAAATATTCGTTTGGAACTGATCCTATTTTTTTTTATTATTCTTGAATTCTTACTCAGGATGCTTTGGTTAGGGTGGTTCTTCCTATTTAGTTAGAAATAAAAATAATTATGGAAGTCTTAAAGGGTGAACAAGAATAAATTGTAGTGCATTGTTTTGGCAGTGGAAGATACACTTGTGTTTCTAATACTGGCAAAAAAGTGAGTTCAAATATGCCAAAACCACCCCAAAAGTTAATATAGAAAAAGGAAAGCAAAGTGACTTAAGATTTTCAGCAATGAAAGATCATTGTGTAATGTTCATTTGAACTGAAAAATGTGCCTGTTGTACCTCTGGAATTTGATGGGACAGCCGTGGAAACAGTAATAACTTTGTGACTGTTGGCTAATTATATGGAAGTTTTACCAAAGAAGGTTATACAAAGCCTAAAGTATTAAAGACTTAATGAAACTGTCATCACTGGAGTGATAAATATCTGTTCTAGAATGTCTTCTCAGACAGTACTGTAAGCATATCAGAATAAATAGTTGACCATAATTCTGTAATGCCACCATATTTTTGAAGAAATTATTGGCCTTCAAGTAGGCTATATGTAAAAACTAGGGATTTGTAGCAAAAGTAGTTGGAACTAGTTGGAATAAGTAATAAATGACATAATTGAATCCTGAAGTTCAAAGCACTGATAATTTTGTCCAGTTACCTCATGGAATAGGCTGAAATTCCCCTGAAAGCCTCCAGGTCTAATTCATCCATTACATAAATGATGGCTTAAGTTGATCTTAAAAGTGGCCACATATAGAAATACAGCTTATATTTGTTTAACATTCAGTAGGTCTGAAAAACTGATAGAGTAGCAAAGGCAAACATCAAGAAAGAGTGATAATAAATGCCTACAGAAACTTCCCTGTTTAGTGCCTATTTCTGTCATTCCTAACAGCCTGACAGGACCTCAAATCGGTTGCAGTTGCTATATACTCAATTTAAAGTGCCTACTGTGTGCTGAATTGGTGTAATTTCATGTGCACTTGTTATACGACTTTAGTTTTCCCTTAAATACGTTACATATTTAGCATGCAAAGAATAAGAACTAATTTCAGTGATGCATGTTGATTACGCTCTTGTTAGGCATAAATAAGGGTTATCTTGTGCTATACAGTACATTTCTTTGCCTGTTTAACACACACATAGCTTTCTGTGTCTTCTTCCACTTCCACCCACAGCCATTTAGACAAAGAACGTAAGCTGAAGCGTGAATCTCTTAGCTCAGAGAAAAGCCTGATACAAGAAACAGCAATGTTTATTGATTGCTTGCAGCTTTTTGACACTGCAAAACCAGGAGAAAACAAGGGTATAAAAATGTCAAAACTAGAGTTAAGGCTACCTCTTTCAGAGCAAATACATGAATTTTGCACCGAAGTTATGGACAATATATGTGAAGATATATAGTTGGTAACTTAAAAGTATAAAAGAAGGTAGCTCATCTGGATTTATCAAAGTTTTTTTAAGAAGAAAAGAACATGTTGATTTAGTGTGTTTGACTTGTTCTTGTTGGTAAATTTGACAACCAAAGGCAAAAAGAAAAGCTATATTGGAAGGAAGATTACCAATGAAAGAACATTTGTGAGTAGGACTTCTGATGTTGACACAGTTTTCAAAGTGAATGAGATCATATGTTAAAAAAAAAAAAAAAAGGATGAGAACACTTAGAGGGAAGGAGAAGAAATTTAATCATCTTAAAGAACACTCAGGAAGGTGTTCAAGGAAGATAAAATGTTGGAGAATGAAATTTTCCACTCTGTCAAATGGACTAGATAAAATGAGAGGGTAGGAACAGAGGAGTAAAATTGGGAGTTCAGGAATTAATGTGTGCATAGGTACTCGTGCAAATGAAAAAGCTGCTCAAGTACAGAGGCAAGAGAAATTGGAAGGCATATGGAGAAGGAGCAGTGGCTAGAAAAATACTGTTTTCTGGGATCAGTGAAAATTGGATATTTCAAAGAAATAGACTGAGTGCGGTCATACTTTCAATCTAAGAAACTAAATCCTTTAATCAAGACCTCTAACCCAAGGAACAATTAATAACTTACCACTGTTGCTACTGAAGAATTAAAATTCCTCTGGTTCACTCAATAAACATTTTTCTGTGATATTTAAGATTATCTTCATGTCTTGAAGACACTGTAAACATGTCTGGAAATGACACACTCCCACAGTTTCTATACAGCAGAATATGATGAAACCAGCCACCAAAAAATATTACATTTTCCACTTGCATTCATATCAACTAACAGAATAATATCCATGTGATTTAGAACTAGACATTTCAAAAGTTTTTAAAGGATCTGAAAATCAAGTTATAAACTATAGTACTTCCTAAAGTTCCCTAATAAATATATTATTTTCATGTGATGTGCGAAGGGGAGGAAATAGATATGATGGCATAGAATGTTTTGTTATTTTATTTTTCACTGTTGTTCATGCATATTTTGTACATTGTTTTTAAGCATGACATAAGTTAAGAAATAGTAATTTTTGTCTAAAATATGAATACTGAGAGTCAATGAAGAGATTGCTGATGTGTGATTATTTTTTCTTGAGCAACTCTAGGTTTTTAACCCAGTTCTGTCACCTGAATATTATCATTTTGAGACAGGGTCTATGGTATCAGTAGTGCTTATTTTCATGTTTAAGTTATTCTTATTATAGTAGCACTTTTAAAAAAATGCCTTTCACAAATCTCTTAATATTGCTGACTGCCATGTGATTACCTGTTTGGTAATTTTTGTGAGGCTGGGTTCTGGTAGCTAATACTGATATCCTAAGTACTGTTGAATTCCACTGAAAGCAAATAAGCACCTGAATGGAAATAATATGATATACCTCTGAAATTTTAGGATTACTTATTTAATTTTTTCAAAACTACATCACAAAATGATGAATCATAATTTGAGTATGCTCTTCTGATGGACTTGAGAGGAGGAAAAAGTTCAATTCCAGTAGACCCCTACCTCTATGATTTTATATTTCTTGCACTCAGTTGCAAAGGTGTTACAGGAAAGTACCTGGTCAATTTTGACATCTAATGTGAATTATTGAATTAAAAGCGTGTCTGTAAAGTGCAAACTTTTTTTTTTTGTGCTGTAGGTACCTGGCCACTCTAACACTACTAAAAAAGCTGCCAATTCTAAATCTCTCTGAAGTCAGAGAAAAAAATCCATCAAGTTTAGTAAACAGTAAACACCTTGCTCAAGACTGAAAGAGAATTATAAGGCTGAAGATTACAGAATCTTGATAAAGAAAACTAACACTTAAGAGGGATGAAATGAAGCCTAAGCAAAGCACAGGGCACGATATGCAAGAAAGAAGGAGGGACATCTTGGGGAAGGATAATTTAAGCCTATATATTATATATTTAGTATCACTGTATATTCAGTATCAGTGTAAAGCAAGAAATAGCCAACTGCTTTGAATACAGGTCTTGGAAGAACTGGACCAAAAACCCCCAAAAGATTTCTTCATCTTGTTTTCAGTTAGAACATAGAAAAATATTCTTAGCAAACCTCCAAACTAATGAAACTCTAATTTAGTGATTCAGTGCAATAGAACTGAATTGAAAAAGATTCCTTTGAAATAGCAATGAACACCTCTCTCTCTACTTTAAATGAGCACAAATATGTGAAATACATGGTGGCGTTATGAAACAACCAAGGATGTATTAATGAGAAACCTCTGATATGAACTTTAGCTACGGGGTGTATCCAATATTTTTGAGAAGGAAGTAAGAAGTAGTGAATTTGTGTACTCTAGATTACTTCATAAATATAAAACAAATAAATATTTATAATATATATAGGTAGAAGTAATTATTTAAGTAGAGATAACACTGGGGGAATTTTTTCCAAGAAACCCAGGTGTGCTGAGAATGCAGCTTCCATTGATTTTTCTCTCTTAGTCATGGGCCTTTGAAATCTCTTCTAATATGATTAACAAAAATTGTTTATTCTCAAGTGCAAGATAGATCTGAATTATCATTTTATCAATTAAAGAAAGCCTGGTAGGTCAAATGCTGTAAACATTGTGTTTGCACACCAGGATTCTGGGCTGAGGAAGTGCCATTCAATGACATGTATAAATGAGATAAAACTGAGCCATAAAATCAGGAACACGGAATGAGGAAAGAGGTGTTAGGCAGACAACAAGGCAAATTAACTCGGTTCCAATTACTTGGGTTAAGTTCATTACAGATGCAACTGAAACTTATATTTGCAAAGAGAAACAAGAAAGGTAAGCGTGATGATGCTTGACATCTAAGAAGGCCAAATGGTACTTTTAGATGGTTTAACATAAACCTTATATTAAATCATTCAGTTTTAGCAGTGGTTTATAATAATACAGGGTGGGGAAAAACTGGTCAATGGTTCATCTGCACAGGGAGCTTGTTTAGCTGCTACATCATACTGTATTTTCCTGAAAGGGATAATTTCTATTTCCAGAGCTACCTGTTTCATAAAGCTTCATGTCAGCATTGCTGGCCCCCAGCCACTGGAAAATCTTGTGGCTTTTAAAACCCTCATGTTTTGTTCTTTGGTGGATTAGGGAAAGTGGGAACTCACATAAGTCTCTGACCCTCACCTTGGAGGAAATCTACCATTTGCTCTGCAGCCTTTATAAAACACTTGGCAGCAGTGTGTGTATAGTTTTGTTTTCTAGCTAGTTAGGCTGGAGACAGAATTTGATAGTTTTTGCCTCAGAAAAAATTTTAACTGATAATGACACTAAAAGTAGAAAAACCATTTTCTTGAGAAAATAAAACTTCTACAAGCCAAGTACACAAACATAACAATGCAAACTTGCTGTACTTCTGTACTTTAATCTGTGCAATTAATATCAAGACCAAATGTAATTCACATCTTTCTTTAGGTAAGAATTCTTTTATTTGCAACTTTTTTTTTTTTTCTGAGAAAGCTGTGAAGGACAGCTTAATAGTTTATTAAAAATAAAAAGCCAGCATTGTTTTTAACCAAATTGCACTTTCTGAAAAGTGATTTGGACATGCCCTTACGGATTTATCAATTCCCACCACTTTAAGTGATTTTCTACTTTAGTACTTAGATTATTAAAAAGTTTATTTCTTTGTAAAGTTCGTATCACAACAGAAGAACTGTGTTTTTTCAGAAGTTAAGACTTTGCTTGCTAAATAACAGAGCTTGGGGTAGCTAACAGAGACATTAAGATAGAGCTTGCATGACCATTTCAGTTTATGATGATGTTATTTTTTCCAAAATCAGAGAGGTATTACTCAGTGGCCTTTCATATCTGCTGACAATTTTTTGACATTTTGCTTATCTAGAGGAGCAACATGCCCCATATAGAAAAAGCAACTTATGCTGGGAATTAGTTAAAGGAAAACCTTCTTCTACATGCAACTTGTTGCCCTTTTGAATCCAATTTCAGCACTTTGTTGGCGGTTCTTTATGTATTTCAGGAAGAGAAATAGGTTCAGCTCTTCTGTAAGTGAAAATATTGTGAATGCTGTAGCCACAGGTCTCATTTTGAAGAGGGGTGAGATGTTGTTTTGTTTTCTTTTTTATTTTTTATTTTTNTCAAAATGAGAACTGTGGCTACAGCAGAGAGGTGGGATGTTGTTTTGTTTTCTTTTTTCTTTTTTTTTTTTTTTCTTATTAATGTGTTGGGTGTTTTTTTTAACTTTACTGGAGAAGGATTCACTTCCAATGATTTAGATTCCTCATAACAGAAAGTAGCACATAGTCAGAAGTTATAAGTTTTATAGTAACAAAGGCATCTATTTTATTTGCCATTTTCAGGATCTAGCATTCAACAGGTTACTCTTCAGCTGAATTAATTTTTAATAGTTTGCCAAAACAGATATTTGAAAGGTTCTTGTTTTACTTATTTGCTTATTCAATGTATTCATTACTGATATTTGATCAAGTTTTTTGTAGGGTTTACAGTAACTTTATTTTTATTTTCATGTCTAATGCCGGTTCAGAGTTGCTTTGAACTGAACCATGGAGAAGTGAAAATCTCTTAGGCCTTAATTCTGTATTTCGGTTACTTTATGTTTTAGTTTCACAATTATCATTAACACTTGTTGTCCCTTGACAGATAGTAGAACTGTATAATCTGTTTTATTAACTGCTCTTGAACAGTCTTCTTTATTGAAGTGAGGGCCATATTGGTTTGATCTTTTAAATTTTATCTCTGAAAAAAAGTTGTTTATATATTTATATATTTTCAGTTTGTTTTCATAATGCCTGTATATATTTCCTTTGAGTATTTAGAGCTTTTCATCAGAAAATTTTATTTGGGATAGGAAGAATATTAAAGTACTTTGAGGCATGGAAATTAGTCTACAAACTATTTTGAATTTATTTTGTTGCGTTTCACTCATTTCAATGAATGTGTTCTCCTTTGTTGGTTTTATTAAACTAGTATGTCTGAAATTGTTTGGAAGACATTTATTTATTTACTTTTGAGGTATGGAAAGGTCTTGACAGATTAAAATACAAATCTAAGAAAGGGAATTCTGCCTTATGGTGTTTTTAAATTGTTTTCTAGATCCTATCATATACTGAAGTGCTTTCTGCTAATAAAAGTGCAATTATACTACATTGATTCTTAACATTACAACATATTAAAAATTATGTTTTGTTTTAAAATGTAACAATAGCAAGATTTTTTTTTCCTTTTTTTTGTCTCTAATCTCTAAAGTTAGAAGAAACCTTGAACATAATGCATAAAAATGTGTTTCAGGACAACAATTCACTACAGTGAAGCACTATATTGCTTTGTCTTAGTGAGGCAATTAGTGCCTGTGGAGCAATCCATTTTGGCCCCCAGCTTGTGCTACCTTGACATTTCAAGTTATCTAAAATAACTTCAAATTTCACATGGTGAAGATGAAGTGAAAACCTTGCATGCTTGTCAGTGAAAGTATAGCTGTAAGTTTTATTTCAGAAAAACTGAACATTTATGTCAGTTGTAAAATGCAAGCTTGATTTACTACCAACCAGCAGTAGGCATTTAGAAGTGTACAGCTCTTGTTATTGTTGATAAGCCAATCTAAGTATATAAGGAAGAAATTTTCTTTGCAAGCCTTAAAGGATGATAACTGAATTATTTTCAAGAAGATGAGTTAATTTAGAAGATCATAATTTTATTTTTCTTCCCAGAAGAAAAAAAGAGCCTTATTGTGGTAAAGATTGGAAATTCAACATTGTCTAGTCTAACAAGAGATAGATAAACAAATGCCTAACATGGATTTTTTTTTTTCTGTCTAAGCAATGCATCAAATATCCTTGCTCTTGTAGAACTGCAGTACTAGAGAGTCAGTCCTTACAAAACTGTCATCTTCTGGTGAAAATAAAAGTTAGTACAAAGATGGTGTAGGAAATATGATACTTAAAACTTCTTGCATTTCTTGCAGTCCCATTCTTGCAGTCCCATTCTTAAAAGAATGGGACTGCAAGAAATGAGTTGCAAAGGAAGAGTTACCTCTAAGATAAACACCTCTTCATGTTAGCTCGAAATAGTGACAATGAAAGTTGCTGACAGACCTCAGGTGATCAACTCACTCAGCTGATGTTTGACATGTCTTTAATCAGGCAACTACAGCATGCACAGGTGACCTAGCCAGGAGAAGAAGTAGGTGAACGATGCAGGGTCATGACTAATTTATTCATCCCAGTGAAGGTGATCAGTGTCCAATTTAAAATCTATAAGTATATTTATAACATCCAGAAATTCTGATTCCACACTCAACATTTTATGTGAAAAACCTATTCAAATAGGTGAATATCTGTGGTACAAAGAAGAGCACAGGTCAACAACAAATCAGGTAAACCCACTGGAAAATTTTTAACTGGAAAAGTGCTGCCTCTTAGTGACTATTTTCTATTGACAGTTGCTGTTTTCTAACCTCAGTTACCAACTGGTCATTTTTGGAAGATACCTTTCGGCTATTATAGATGTGCATGGCAACTCTGATGTGTTTGGGGTGTGTGAGTTACTTTGGCATCTGGTAGCTCAGATAGGACCACGGGTTCTGGGATTATTGGATATTAGTGACAAAAACTTTCCTTAGTGATGGATCTGTCCAAGAGTAAAATCAATATTGCCATTAATATTAATGTAATAAATGCACCTGCAACTGAGTGAAGCATATAATAAATGGGTTTAGGTACAAGTGGAATTAAGTGCATCAGTTCAGGGAATGTGCTGTTAAGAGAAATATCTGTAGTTGTCCTAATGCCTTACATGAGTGCGAACACTATTTTTCTCTTTCTGAACACTTGAACTCTTTTTTTATGTGAGCTACTACAGTTTTGAATACTTTCCCAGCTGAGGAATTGCAAATGTATTTGTAATAGCAGACCAAGCTTAATGTAGTGATAATTCTGGTAACAATGTTGAAGCAAGGTCTTCTGACAGGGGAAGAGTGAGAAAAAGCATTTTAGAAGAGGCTTTAGGAAATATACATATAACCTCTTTGCAGCAGCAACCCCAATGAGATCAATGTGTTGTGCTGTATTTCTATTACTTCCAGTACAACATTGATATTCTGGTAAAAGATTGTAGGGAAAAGCAATGCAAATAGCTTTTCAGTGATTATTCTGTATCCTGAGTATGCTGGGTCATATGTTGCATTTGAAAGCAATTTGTCTGCATTAGAAACATATAATTTTTTACCTCCCTGAAAGCAAATAGTACCAGTAGCAGGATTACATTTATTATGCTGCAGTTAATGAGATTTGGAAGTGCTTAATGTAAAAGTGTGGCATCATATATATTTCACTTAATTTGAAAAATATGTAATAAAAAGGGTGAGACTATTTACTGATGAAAACCAAAATCATCCCCTTTACCACCAGAATGAGGACACCAACCAAGAGAAAAGCAATTTAGTCACCTACTGTGCAAAACACCACTGAAAATTATCCTGGCAAAACTTAAACCACAGAAATCTGGAGACTTTTGAGCTCAGAGGTTGGCAAGAGCAAGTGCTAAACATTGTTAAGTCTGTTGGGTTTATATCACTGTCTAAGAGAAGATTTATGCCTTTGCAGTTCCCCTCATGTTGTGCAGCATGAGCAGAATTTTGTTTCTTCCATGCCTCAAGTCTGACAGTGCTTAAGTCATTTGGACAAGGGCTTTAAAAGCATGCTTTTAACTTCTGGTCACCTCGAAGGGGTCAGGCGCTTGGACAAGATGATTAGAGGTGTCTTCCAACTAAAAATATTCTGTTCCATTCTAAATAGACTGGCAAGTACTGTGCATTAACAGGACCTGATCTTTAGAAACAGTTTTGTCAGTTATACTAGGGATTTAACATCCACACCAATCACTCTTATATTTATATATTTGATTGCTTGTTTGGTTTTAGGTTTTGTGGTGTTTAGTTTTAGGTTTTGGTTTGATTAGTTGTGGTGGTTTTTTTTTTTTGTTGTTGTTGTTGTTTTGTGGGTGTTTTTTTTTTTTTTTTTTTTTTTTTTTTTTTTTTGTGGGTGTTGTTTTTTTTGAGCCCTTCATGGATTGAATGAAGTGTATTAGGGATGCCTCCACAGTGCATCTTCCACCTTTTTGTTAATATGGAGGGTTCCCAAATCATATGCTTTGAAACCATTTCAGAGAAAAAACCACAATACAGAAAATGGAGATGATCAGGTTATTTTTATTCAAAAGCAGCCTTCAACCAAGCTAGAGAAGCTATAGGTACAACCCATCTAATTTGGCTTATTTTTAGAACTAATGCAGAGTTTCTTGGTTTTACTGTCTGTTTTCCCCCTTATGAATAGATTTGAGACTTTTGATTAAAAGTAATACAGCAGTTAATCCCCAACTATCCCCCAAAATTGTGACAAAAACATTTGTTTGTTTCTTTGAGATAGGGAAAAGGAATATATGGCTTTAATACATGCTCATTTTCTATTCCCCTAATCTTTTTATTTATAATGAGGTCAAAGTGAAGCAAAAATGATTGCACTTTTCAGTAGGTACGCAGCTCCCCCCAGTTTCATCTGTTCTCAATTTTTTTTCTTCTTTTCATCTTTTCTTTCTGGTCCCCTTATAGAAAACTAGTATAATTTTACTATGATACCCTTTTCCTAAGAGATGTGCCATTTTGTATGCATACAAGCCTCTAAATCTTCCTTTTTTAATCCCCCTAATCTGTTGCAAGTCTACCTAATTTAGTGAAACTCAGTAGTGTTTCTAAGGGAGGTGTGCATGCTGGAATATTACCTTTATATGCTAATTAATTGAATATGATAATGAGGACATGATGACAAAGTCAAAGCAGAAGCAGAAAACAAGCAATCTTAACAAGCAAACTAACTTAATAGAGGCTAGCCAGCGTGCCTGCAAATTCAGTTTGCTTCATGTCAGTTGCGTTTTAGAGTACAAGTCTCAGGGGATAAATCCTAGGAGATAACCCTGTCTTCATGGCTACTTTTCTGTAACAAAACTAGTGCACTTGGCTATAGGAAGGATATCTCTTACGAAGGAGTTGTCAGGACAGGCTCTGCCGTGTAGGACGTGATTCTGTGAGCTCTAAACTGAGATCCCACCTTGCCAAGATTCAGAGGACTTGTAGCACCCAACCTGAAGGACTCAGGAGGATCCCAGCACTGCCAGTGGCATGTGCCTCAGTCACCTCTCTTTTCCTCCTCCTAAATACAGCAGTGGGATTATTGCTGCACGTGACCCAAGGACAGTCTAGGTAGCTGTCTCATAACACAGCCCAGGGAAGGAAGCAGTCTTGAAATGCTCACAAAGAATATGCAAGATTTGTAAGGGCTGTAGATTGGAAAATCCTCATATAATAGTAATAACTCATGTAATTTTGTTAACGTAAATCCACTTTTTGCACCACTGAGACACTGTTGCTCTCCTAAACTATTTTATAATTTGGGACCTTTGGAACTGGAAAATCTTCCCAGACAGGGAAGCTCTACAAAAAGAAGAGCACAAAGATACATTTTATTCCCCCTTCTAATTTCTACATTTTCTTTACATCTTACACTGTGTTAATCCTATTCTCCCAGCTGCTTACCAGCATGTTTAGGTTGATAAGAAAATGTCCTGCTTTCTGATTCAATTTTCTCCTCCACTTGCTGTTGTGTACCACTTTACTTTTATTCTCTTTTTTCTTCTAACATCCAGTCCAGAAATATTTCCTTTATACTGATAACTTGTAGCTATTGCAACTTTGGGATGAAAAGTGTCAGCATCACATATTTGCAAAGGACATTCTTATGCCTGTAGAATGCATGTACTGCCTGGAACAGGCACATGGAGCTGTCATTGCCTTGATTTAATTTGTTCTTGCACTTCAATTTTTCAGTAGAAATAAAAACTTTACATTTTAGGTAGTTGTACAATTTCATAAACAAAAGGCTTGGTGTTGAAGCTTTAAACCTAACAAAGCCCTTAATCAGGCTACATATCTGTCATTTATTACCTTTTCATATATGCTAAATAATAAAAAAAGTTCTTATTTTAATCTATACTTCACACTGTTCTTCAGTAAATCTGAGCTTTATAGAGCCCTCTTTATGCATATAAATACCATTTATATCTCAAGCTCTGTACTGTGATGAACACAGTCTCACCTCTGTGGAATTTGCATGGGATGAAAGAAGCAATATTTTTAGGATGCTGTCTTTTTCCTAGCAAATAACCTCAACAGGGTTTTGTGGTACCAATGACCCTTAAAAATTAACTTTTTTGAAATGGGAAAATTAGCACTTAGCAATAATGTGACATGACTCAGGCAGTCTCATGTTGCCTGTCAAAATCTACCATCAGCAGAAAGATTTGAAAGAACTGGAGATGATAGGAGGAAAAAAGCCACTTGCCTTATTTTCTTCCACTCATAATTCTGTGTGGGTAAGCAATTAAAAAATGAAAGGAATTGTATACTGACATAGTTTTAAAATTTAGGCATTTTTGAAGCTCTCATGTGAACACTTCTAATTTCATTGAAGACAGCCAAATTACAGTCATGTAAGTTGAGAATACTCATGCCTTGTGCTATAAACATTAATTTGGTAAATAAAGCATGAGACTATGTTCAGTCAGAAATAGAGCATGTAAAAATTTTTGCAGTTAGGAATTTATTTTCAGCAAATGAAATTTGGCAGGAGTTCTCTTAAGCCATTTTCAGTGAAGATTTCTTGATGTTATTCCTGGCTTTTACACAGTTTCTCTAAAATATCTGCAAGCTGTTCCATTTTTTTTTCTTTTTCTTTTTTTTTTTTTTTTTTTTTTTTTTTTTTTTTTTTGTGTTTTTTTTTTTTATACNATCATACTGAGATTTATTCCTTAATACCTCATCTGAAAACCTATCTCTCTAGTAGGCATTAGACCTAAGCTTAAGGTGTGACATATTTGGACTCCTAGAGGGGACATCCCAGCAGTCTTTTGCAGAATGGACAGAAACAGAAAGGGGGGAGTATGTGTACATGTCTATGACTGATAGATGAGTTAAAGTAACATCTAGAGAAATTAATGTGACCAGCAGAGTAGCAAATAAAGGAGAAAAATTGAGGGCAGCATTTGAGAGGTGTGGAGCTGAAGTGGAAGGGAAAATGAGCAAGCAGAAAGCAGACACAATGAGCATTGTTGTATGGAAACCACTTTTTTTTTTTTTTTTGTCTAGACTTGGGTGCTTCCCTTTGAAGATGGTTCAGAACACTTTAGATTCTAATAACTGTAAATATCATTACAACTAATGTAATTAAAACATTACACCTGTAGCACTTCTTAGAGCTAAGCATTACCAGTGAAGTGGACTGTCCTTAGAATTATGGTACTAAGCATTTGCAAACAGATATCTGGTATTAAGCCTAAATAAATTAATATATGGACCCCCAAGCATAGGAAGAATTTAATTAATTTTTTTTCAGAACTTTCTTTACAATTGAAAAAGACTTTAGAGTATTCTCCTGGGGCTACATTCATTCGCTTTCTGCATATTTGACGAGCCAGCCATAACAAACCAAAAAATCTACACCCATACTACAAAATCAATCTTGTTAGTAACACAGCTGCTCAGAGGGAGCATGTTTCACTGGGAGCAGAATCTCATGCTAAATATAATAGTTATTTCCAACTCTGTTGTCCTCACTGACTTGTATGTACAACTAGAAATCTTAGCCCATTTGCTTGATAGAAAGTATTGACTTCTCCCTGTTCTTTTTCTTCTTGCCATCTTTGTGCCAAACAACTGGCAGTCCCCTGATGGGACACATGCTCAGTTTGGGCTCCTCTGTTCACTCCAGGATGTGACTGTTCACTTGTGTTTAGCCTAAAGGGTTTTCTCTATTGCCTGCTCGTTTAAAAAAGTTACTGAAGTAAGTTGGCAATGGCCAGCTGCCAGACGCCCACCTGGCTGCTGTCAGTCCCCTTCCTCAAGGACATGGGGACAGAAAATAAGATGTCAAAGGCTCAAGGGCTACTTCTCAAACTGTTGCCCTCAACACCAGATGGGTTCTGCCCTTGGTTTTGTTACTGGCATGCACTTTATGGCCTCAAGAAAAGGATTTCAGTAAGACAATTATAATTTTTAAATGTGCTCTATTTTATGGCGTAGCAGCATTGTATGGATTGCTTTAAAAGGATTACTAGGACTTTGTAGAGGTAAGATTATAAACTGTTCTTTCCCCTTCAAGAGTCAGGGAGTGATTTGCAAATATGAAGCACATTCAAAATATATAGACAGGGAAGTAAACAGGAACTTCTAACTATAAGAAAAAAAGCAGACTGCCCAAGCCATTTCATCACTGATGGTTTGCAAGGACCATCACAGCCCTGTGCCTTTCATTAAATGGCCTACTTACTCTGCCTAGACATATGTGATATCTGCAACAACCTGTACAAGACACTCAAATTCATTGATTCAAGGAAATTTTTCCCGATCTCCTTAGTTTACCAGGAGACAGGACTTCTGTACATCTGCTCACCTATAAAGTGTGTATATGCATGTGTGTGTATATATATATATGCTTGTGTTATAACTTCCTGGATTTTGAATGCCTAGAAAAGGTTGAGTAATATGCAACTTGGTGCCCACTTCCTGTAAGCCACACTGCAGAGATCTCTGTGGGTTAATTAATAATGGGTTTCCATCAGCATGCAGGGATTTATTAATAATTTGTTAATAACCACATATCAATTACACATCTCCTCCTTTTTTCCCTTTAAATGGAAGCTTTCTCCAGGACTCTGCCTGTATCTGAACTCTCCAATATCATAACCTCTGAGTCTGAACTCTGATCTCATTCTATCACTCTACCCAAGTCCAAAGCTTAGGTATGATTTAATTCTGAAAAGAATGGTAGCTCTTTGAGGGAGGGAAGTGTGACTGAACCCTCACTATCTCATCTAATCTTGTTATGCACACACCACTGGTATCTGAGATACTTCCTCAGGAGGCTGGAGGGAAGACAGATATGGCCCAGGTGCTTAGAACAAGGGGACAGCTAAGAACATTACAGGGGCAATCACAACCTGATGTGGTGTATTTTGTGCATATAGGTGGATAGGAGTTTCTGAAGTCAACATCAACAATAACTAAAATTCACTGTTGTACAGATGGCTCACGTTTGTCTCTTTGCTTCTGTGCTCAAAGTTGAGCTGTAAGTGGGCCACAGCCATGAGACTCAAAAAAGCTGGCTATGACTTGACGTGCTTTGAACTTTGAATTTCAAGATGCTTGGGAATCTGAAACTGCAAGAAAATCTGGCACTATATTTTATCACGTTTTGTATTTCACAACACTATTTTATTTTTCTCTCTTCTCATAAGCACACTTCTTAAAGTAAGAGGGTTTTTTTATTGAATGAAAAAAAGGAAAGAATGTATTTATAAGTAAAAAATAAATAATCTGGAAAACATTTGACAAAGCATATAAGTATGTGTTTCATTTAGCTTTTTTACTTTTTTTTTTTTTTTGAGTAAGCTAAGCTTCAACAAGTTATGTGGGGCATGTATTTTAAGAACAAAATTAACTGTAAGGTAAAGCTGAATAATCTTACAACCACAGTTTGGCTGTCAACACAAGTTTGATTATCAAATGGTGCTGTGCAAAGAACTTCTTTCAAAAACAATTTTAGATTGGCCCCTAAGCTACTGAGCTTTATAGCCAAATGAAAAAAATGAAAAAAGCAAAGCATATGGAAACTGTATACGTCTGTCTATTTTGGCATGTAATGCTGTCCCTGGATTGTAGTAGCTTCCTTCTTTATCTTTAAGGTGTGTGTTTAGTTTCCTGGCCAAAATTTTAGTCTTTTTCATTTCACAACTGAATTCCATCCATCTTTATCTCTATTAACTGAATTGATTTTGACTGTTCTTGCAATGATCTCTTTTGCTTTTTTTAGACTTTGTTAGCTGCATCTTACCTTTCAGCATACTGTAATCTTTTTCAGGAGTTGTGTGGCTCTAGAATTAAACAAAAAACCACCTCTTCTAATATATAGGAAAAGAGGAGGAAAGCACTGGAATTGCAGTAACATCTTTTCCACGCAATAAAAGTGGAGAAAGACAACTTCTCTGGGAAGGCAATTCCACTCACTCACATAATCAGCAAGAAACTACAGAGATCAGTGTTGGCTTCAGGGGGATCTTCCTGAAACTGCAAGCTTTGTAGCATAAACTAAAGATAGAGATCTGGTTTTATACATAGTAGAGTAGATGCTGTGTGTGCAGTCGTTGGGAGGCAATGGAAATGCCATGAAAACCAACATGTGGCAGAAGTAGCCTGGGAGGAGAGATGACAACTTTATGTGCAACAGCTTTTCTCTCGCTCCTCGTTTCCACGTGCCAGGCGCAGCTGCCATCCAGAGATGCATGTGACAGGTGCCAAGGGATGTGTTCCCCCCTCCCACAGCAGCTTTGCCTCCTTGCATCCCCTCCTGTTTTCTGACCTGTTGCAGGTGTGTTCCCGTCATGCAGTGTTGCTGGAGGGAGTGATTTCATAGCAGACTGGCTCAGCAGTTGGACAATCCTGGTGATTTTGAGTGATACCATCCCTGCTGCAACAGGTGTTGTAGAGTTTGAGGGGAAAAAAACCCCAAACCCACACAAACCCCCCAAATACAAAAAGACAATTCAAATAAATGACTAAATTAATATTTTTCATACTCTAGGAGGTATATTTGTTGGCACTCAGTTTGTTCATGGAAAGGTTGGGATTGTCAGCACTGTTCGTGGAGCTAACTGAAGCTGTTAAGTTTGGATGATCTAGCTCCCTAATTTCAACATGGTATTTTTACACCCATATTGTATTGGTGTATGCAGGATGTGAAAATGAGAATAAAACTATACTGCCCTGAAGTTAAACAAGCTAAAATAAAACCAAATCAAGACCAAAACAATCTTTTCAATGTAGCTCTGAATGCAGACAATGTCACTGAAAGTGAACCTGCCACCACTAACATGATGCAACAGCTTTTTTTACGGGAAAATTACTTCACAAATTATAATGGTGCTTAAAATTGCATATCTAGTGACAGTTTAGATGCCCAAGGATATCCCACACTTCCACCTGCTGCTGCAGAAGAGCAGGAAATCAGGTTCTGTGTTGTTCTGTCTTGTATCCACTTGGGCATTTAAAACAGCACCTGATGCTTGTGTTTAGTACATGAATCACTCCCTTGGTATAAGACTCAGTGTTGTGTTTCTAGTTCCAAATCAATAATACAAGAGTTTATTTACCATGTTTTGCCCTCAGCTTTTTTTTTTTTCAGCTGGGGAATCTTTTATGTTTTGTTATTGTCTTTACAAATTGTACGTAATAATTGTAAAAAAGGAGAAAGTTGTATAGTCCCCCCTTATGTTTTTACTTCTATTGGGGGAAAAAAAAAAAGGGAAAGTTAAATGATATCTGATGAAAAGAACAGGTATTTGGACAATGCTACTCATTAAACAGACCTGACTCTGTTATATTTCTGAGGCAGATGTTCAATGAATCTCTTTCATTGGGTTTATGCATCTGATGGTGAACATCTACATATAAATGAATCTCCAACATAATTAAAATGAAATTTATTGTTGGTTGCAGCATGGCATAGTAGATTGTGGTAGATGATTAAAATTAAGAAGGCTAAGTTAAACAGCAAACCTCAAAGCTGAATGAATTTTTATAACTTCTTTCCCAGTGACTCCTGCCCTAACATTTTTTGGGGGGCTTTTTAAAATGATCCTCTTGTTCACCCATTTGCACTTTTCCTTTTGCTTCTTCTCCATATGTGTATTTCTCTGGTACTTCTGTGCTGAAATATTTCTGAATTTCTGTGACAATTTGTTTGGGACTCTAATGATGATAGGAAGATCATGAACTTCATTTCCTATAGTCAGTGTCACCTAATTGTTCTCCTTGCAAATACCTTATTATACAACTTAACTGTATCTTTGAGATAGTCCTTTATAATATACCTTGCTGAAATTTTGTAGTGGAATCATTAATTGCCAAAGATAATTAGATGGATTGATTGAAGAAAAAATGTTATTTCTTTAGCCTAAAAACAGCACAAGGGGTTTGAGAACTTGGTGACTGTTTCTAGAATGTGAGAACTATGACAATTTTTCCCCCCTTTACATATTTCTCTCTTTCTTGCAACTAGATTAACATTTCTTTAAATATGTCCTGAGGGAAATTTATCGTTTGCTTTAAAAATCCTGATAAATTACTGGTTTGAAATGAGTATTTGGATTTCTTTGAGTCTTAAGTACACTAAGTCTCTACAGGCTGAGATCTCCATGCAAGGTTTGTAAAGAATAAGGGTGAGTTCCTCACAGGTCCTGCATCCAGAATATTTAGTATGACACAATGCTTTAAACATATATATGGATATGTGAAAACAAAAACATGAAATCTGCATATGGCAGGACTTCTTTCCTCAAAAATAAAAGAATATGGACACAGTGGGAACATCTTGTGATCCAGCAAACACATGTGCAACCAAACAAAAAATTTACTGAAGAACATTCACTTTCCTGTGGAAGCATAGATGCAAAAAGGGTACTTTAATGTGCTGCTATTCAGGAAATGTGAGACTTTAGTAAGCATACTACTGCCCTGTCACAATTATATTCATTGTATTCTTGAACAGTCTTTACTATCTTTAAATGTATGTTATACTTAATGTCTTTGTTTAATTTTTATCAGTCAGGAGAAAGTATCTTAATAACTGATTTTCTAAGGAATAAGTAATATATTTGTTAATCCTGGATATTCTCTATTGCAATTTCTTATTACTACAATCTCTGTACTTTGTTTCTCTGGTTTACTTGCAAGTATCTTGGACCAAGGTGCAGTGAGTTCCATGTGCACCTTCTGTTGGGCTTCACAGTCTTTATTTTTGGAAAAAAATATATTTACCTTGTCCTGGCAAATATTTGCTAGTAATGTAACAGTGACCATACAGCTTACAGGTTTCTTTTCTGTCATTGGCAGGGGAACTGTTTGAGGAAAGGCAATTAAAACATCCCTGTCCACTAGCTGCTTGTAAATGTAAACAATGTCACTGTGGAATATTTCTACCTCTATTAAGTGACAACTTTAAATCATTACTAATATGGACAGAACATACAGAACATCACTAGATATTTACTGATACATACAAAGCTGGGCTGCACCTTTGTTATATTGCACAAGACACAACTGGACTTGTAGAGGCATTAATAAAACTTCGAGTCTTGTTTCAATCTTACAGTGAAAGAGGAAAAAAGAATATCCATGGACTGAGTAACCGATTTTCAGGAAGTGTTACTGGGAGGTGCAGTCAGTGCAGTTTTATGGATCCCCTTGTCTGCCCCCCTCCCCTGATTCCTTTTTATAGTCCTGTAATTCATACACAGGTGAAGAGGATAGTTTTCAATTAAAATGCCTTTCTTGAACACCAAGAAAAAAATGCTTTAAAATGTTTGTGCAGAAAAGATTAATGAGAGATGAAGGAAAGGGAGGAGAAAAAAATGACTTAGAATTTCTACATTAGACAGTCTTTTTGCAGAATCCAATTAATGATTTTTAGTAGTGCTAGTACTTATTACTGATGTAGGGATCTTTGCAGTGCTAGTACTTATTACTGATGTAGGGATCTTTGCTTTGGGATATATATTCCATAAATACCAAAAGCAGAAAATATGTTATAAGTAGAGAAGACCAGAAGAAAGTGGGAGAGAGACATAAGGGGACCTGATAGAAAATGAACACTTAAAATGTAAAGCTAGAACTGAAGTCAGGCCATAGATTTACCTGGGTCAGGTTGGAAAGGACTGCAGTTGGTCACCTGATCCAACCTCCCTGCTCAGGCAGGGCCACCCCAGAGCACGAGGCACAGGATTGTGTCCAGGTGGTTCTGGAAAATCTCTAGTGTGGGAGGCTGCACACCCTCTCTGGGCAACTTCTTCCAATGCTCAGTTAATGCACAGGAAAGAAGTTCTTCCTCATGGTCATTGTGAACTTTTTGGGCTTTCTTCTCTTGCCCTATTGCTTGGCACCACTAAGCAGAGCCTGGCTGCATCCTCTTGGCACCCTTCACGCAGATACTGATAGACATTGATGAGGTTCCCTCTCACGTGTCTCTTCTTCAGGCTGAAAAGGCCCAGCTCCCTCAGCCTTTCCCCATGAGAAAGATGCTCCAGCCCCTTAATCCACTTGGTTGCCTGTGGGCCTGCTATTTCTGAGTCTGTAAGGTTTTCAGCCTGTTAGTGGCTGATTTTCTTCCCAAGGGAAGATTTCTTAAGAGAATTTTCTTTCAAGGACAGTTCCTGTAAATAACTATTTTCTTCTCATAACATCTCTAAGTTCTCATAACAACCTCTCTCCCAGGTGTTGTTTCTGTTACTTAATCAATGGAGAGAGGTGTCAATTCTGTAGGCATATTCTATATGCCTTTTAGTGCAGCATGTTATAAAAAGGCTGGATGAATTGTAAATAAAGCCTTCTGATTCGCTTATGCCTTCTAACTAGAGTCAAGCATCTTTATTTTGTGTCCAGTTTTGACAGTTGCCCTCTGGAATTGCACAGAATTCACAGAATCACTGGGTTGGAAAAGACCTTCAAGGAGATCGAGTCCAGCCCAGCCCTAACACCTCAAATAACATTGGCACCAAGAGCCACGTCCAGTCTTTTTTAAACACATCCAGGTATGGTGACTCCACCACCTCCCCAGGCAGACTATTTCATTTATCACTCTTCCTGAGAATTTTTTTTTCCTAATATCCAACATATATTTCCCTTGGTGCAGCTTAAGACTGTGTCCTCTCTTTCTGTCAGTTGCTGCCTGGAGAAAGAGACCAGCCCTACCTGACCACAGCCACCTTTCAGGAGGCTGTAGAGTGTGTTAAGGTCACCTCTGAGTCTCCTTTTCTCCAGGCTAAACAACACCAGCTCCCTGAGTTATTCCTCACAGGGCTTGTGTTCCAAGCCCCTCAACCAGGAGCTCGGTGTCTCTGACTGAGAAACCCAGAACTGGACACAGCACTGCAGATGTGGCCACACCAGGGCTGAATAAAGGAGCAGGATCATCTCCCTTGACCTGCTGGCAATGCTCCTCCTGAAGCACCCCAGGATATCTTTGGTTGTCTTTGTGCCCAGGGCTCTGCTGGCTCATGGACAGCTTGGTGTCCACCAGCACCCTGCATTTTCCTTTGAGTTTCAGGAAGTTTCTCTCTGCCTGTGACTCCAACCTGTCAAGGCCCTTCTGAAGGGCTGCACTTCCCTCTGTGGGGTATCAGCCACTNACCAGGAGCTCGGTGTCTCTGACTGAGAAACCCAGAACTGGACACAGCACTGCAGATGTGGCCACACCAGGGCTGAATAAAGGAGCAGGATCATCTCCCTTGACCTGCTGGCAATGCTCCTCCTGAAGCACCCCAGGATATCTTTGGTTGTCTTTGTGCCCAGGGCTCTGCTGGCTCATGGACAGCTTGGTGTCCACCAGCACCCTGCATTTTCCTTTGAGTTTCAGGAAGTTTCTCTCTGCCTGTGACTCCAACCTGTCAAGGCCCTTCTGAAGGGCTGCACTTCCCTCTGTGGGGTATCAGCCACTCCTCTCAGCTTTGTGTCTTCCAACTCCCTCTATTAGAGCTGCTGAAATCCCTGTTTTAACTCCTTATGAGTTATCACTATTCAGAAGAAAAAAAAAAAGAGGGAAAGAAGCTTATTATTAAAAAAATGAAGGGATGAAATCAGATGTTTCTTACAAAATTGCTGAATTATCAAATCTGTTTTAAACTTGATCATGTAAAGAAAAATAAGTCGTGAGAAAAATATAAATAACTTGAGAGTATCTCTGATGGAAAAATACAATAAACAAACAGTCTCTTTTTTTTTAACATACAGTATATAGATCAAACACTTTTTGCACAAATAGGCAGCAGAGATATAGGTAATGCACTTAATAAAACAATAGGGACTAACTGTTAAAAATAAGAAAAATTAATATGAGAATGTAAGGACTACCTCTCCCCAAGAGAAGCATGCTGAAAAATTAAGGAAATCCTCATTTACTGCTTCCCACATTTAATCTCTGTGGAAATGGAGATACAATAATCCTGTAATAACTAAAAGGAGCATAAAATATTTTAAGTAACATAATAAGTTAACAGTTATGAAAAAAAAATGAAATACAGTCTGTACCAACACAGAAGAACCTAATTAAAAATGCTCATACAACTCCCAGGCAAACTTACTAATGATGAAATCCAGCAAGGCTTTTCCAGGCCAGTGAGGCAGTGGGTGTTCATTCCTGGAAAGCAGGTTGGTGACATCTGACAAAAGTGTTTTGTCTGTAATGCTTTCCCCCTGAGGCTTCAAAGTGTGGAAGATGCAGCTTATTGTCCCCTTACAATATCAGGAATATCGAAACAAAAATAGTAAGGGGTTTTCATTGTTGTGTTTGATGAAATAGGCTTTGGCATAGCATGGTACTTCAGCATTTATTATTTATGTGATTTTTATCTTGTCAGGCTTAATCTGCAGTATGGCTAATCTTTAATGGATTTAATACTGCCTGTGAGGTATTGGGAATGCTCTGTAAAAAGAAGAAAATTATGTTGCTGTTGTTACTTCCGTCAAGAATGACGTATCCATAGGATAGCATTTAAATATTCCAAAAGAGGATATACAGCTCAAGGAGTATGTTAAAATCAGGTTGAGGATGGTTTCTCCTATTGTCATTTGGATGCCCTGGACATCCAGTCTGACTAGATTATGGATGAATTAAAATATTTTTTAATTGCTTTCTCCATCAGAGCACACTACAACTGATCTTACAGAGAAACGGCCCTGTTGCAGTCCATTGCAGGTTGTGTGCAGGGATTTCTCTTCATTGTTGTGGTGTAAATTATCTCAGAAGAGAGAAACAGGTCTGTCTGTGTGTTTTCCATCTGTCTGCTGAAATTTTTGGGAAGAGGAGGCTAGGCTGGAAATGATGGGTGTTTCAGCAGTGGTCCTGGAAGATTGCCCTGGTGCCTTCTCCAGGCTGACCAGCCCCAGCCTGTGTCCATGGGAGAGATGCTCCAAAACCCTGATTATTTTTGTGGTTCTCCTCTGGACTCACTCCAACAGGTCCACAGCCCTACACTGGATGCCCTGGAGCTGAATGCAGGTCTCTAAAACTCCTAATTTGCATGTGTTTTGCAATATATTCTGGCACTATATATTTTGCTCTCAGGCAAGAGTTACAACTAGCTATTGAAAGTTCATTATATAAGTGTACTTAGAAGAAAGGAAAGCAAGTGTTTTATTTCTCTGTTTGGAAAATATCAGTACTTGTGCTAAGTAACAATTGTTAACCTAACTTATGTAGGCAACTATGTAGGATTTCCTTTTGATAAATCCCATTTTTACATGGCCATTAACTGCAATGACTGTAATGGAGGTTTTGCCAGAAACTTGATTTTGCTAAAGCCAGATTTTGACATATTTGCCTCAGCTGCATAATTTTAACCATCAGGTTAACAATGCCAGCCTTTACTAAGCCTCTACTCAAATAACCACTAAATGCACTTGAATAATTTTGTTTGCCTTTTTTTTTTTTTTTTTTTTTTTTTTTTTTTTTTTTTTTTTTTTTTTTTTTTTTTTTTTCTAACTGAATACCTACTGCTGAAATCCAGGCTACTGGATGTCCTGAGGCTGTGCACAGCAGTCTTTGTCTACAACTGGAATCATAGGCTCATAATTCAGGTTGGTTTTGTTGGTGTTTTTGCTTGTTTGCTTTTTGTTTTGTTGGTTTTTTTTCTTAGTGTTCTGTTTTGCATTGTACTTTAAGCTCCAGGAAGAATGATTGATTGTAACTTGTCCTCAGTGGCTGTATATCCATTGTGAGACTGAACTCTGTGAGGAAAAACCCAAACAAACAGGCAAAATATTTTTTATGCATTAAATTGGTATCTTTAAATAGAAAGTAAACAAAATCTCTGAATTCTAATGGATTGATAGACAGATTTCTTTTATTTTAGAAGTGATAGAAGATATATCAATAAAGAGGAGAATAGCTACCTGCCTGATGCTTTTTATTCCTTGAGGGCAGAGGGATACTGGGTTTAATGTCCATAAGAGCACAAGTATAACTTACGGAGTTTGTGTACCAGATTTGTTCTGCATTTTTCATAAAGATAAATATCTTTATACTCTAGACTTGAAGCAAGGGACAAGGAGAGAGGAATGATTGAAGATGATTATGAACAGCAAACTATCATTTAGAGAGCCATTATTCTAAGCCTCAGCCCTCAAGTGCCTCACTGGAAAGTGCAACTTATATAAAATTTGTCTGAATGTCTTGGTTATTCCTATGACCTGTTCTAAGACCACCAAGTAAACATCTATATATCTATAATATTGTTTTCTTGTTGTTGTTTTGCTTTAAATCTGCTGCTTGTTAGATTGTGTATGGTACTGCTACTAAGGAAAAGTTGGTTTTAGCTGAAAAAATATCAACTAGGCAGTCAAAGCCATATTTGCTTCTGTGTATCAACAAATCTCAGTGGCTTCTTCTTCCAACCTGTTCCTCATCCCTTGAAACCATACAAACTTGAGTAGCCACAATGTTCATTGGGGGAGGAAAAAAAGAGTTTTGCAGCTCTGGAACATTTCAAACCCAGCAACACCTTAATCCAACATTAACTTGCTGATCTTTGGATTTTAATGTGGCTTTTACTGGCTTCTTTTGACTTTTAGCTCTTCCTCTTCTGACTCTTCTCACTGGAGACACAGTGAACATCTAGTTCTCAGCCAGCCTACGCTGTAGACCAGCTCTTAGAAAGGTTTTGTAGCAGCCTCATCAACATCTGTTTCTGGATGGTGAATTGATGTATTATGCAAAAATCAACTTGTGCTTGAAATTACTTTTGCTTAAGTGATTGGTGGATTTTATCCAGAAATGCAGACCTCAGAAATTTTGAACCTACTGAAATCAGAGCAGAAATACTTGTCTCATTAGGACCAGGATTCCTTAGAGAGCTGTGTCTGTTTCATAAAAGTGTAAAGAATGAGAGTATAACAGGCCTTCCTTCAAAACTGTCAGAGCTAGGGTAAGAAGAATCTAAACACAATATTTTCTAGCTCTTTTTGCATTTAGAAAGTTGCAAATACCACCTCTGCCTTCCACTTTCATGGTCATATTAACGTAATGTAGGTAAATTGCCTAAAGTGATTGATCTAATGAAGTGCTATACAACACATCCAGCAACTCTACTCTGTTTGCTTAATGAAGTGTCAATATGTCTCAAATGGTCCCTCAAATGATTTAAAGGAATAGTCAGATTTAGTCAAAGAAGCCTCCAATGATTTACAGTATTTTATAAAGCTCTTAATCATTCAACTATAGGAGTGCTTCAAAGCACTTGTCATTTTTTCAGCTACTTATCCTGATGCATATACTAATGTCCAATTTGCTAATTGGAGGAGGAAGATTGTAGTACTTTTACAGGCAAGGCCAAAAATGGGTTCTGCCCATCAAAGGAGTCACAAAAGTAACAAAGACAATTTGCAAAGGAGGAAATAAGGCATAAATAAAGCAATCAGTTTCATGACTGGAAATCTACAATTAGATAATTTACTATAAAAAATTAAAATGAATGGAGAATCATGGTAAATGCATATAAAGCCAGAGGAAAATCCTAATAGGTTTCAAAAATAAAACTTCATACCAATTCGTTTCCACAGCAGTTTTAATAAGATCATGTGTTAAACAATCTTCAAAAAATTGTTCCTCATTATATAATCTGTTTTAAGAGGGAACATCAGGAGTTCCTTATTTGTTACTTCAGAGTGATGTTAAAACAAAGGACAAGACATCATGAAAGACTACCAGACAGACTACAGACTGCCAGTTCTACTAACAGAACTGGGATGTAAAGGAAGAGAGGCAAGTGATGAAACATCTGAACAGTCTCACAGAGTTTTGCGAGGAATCTGAAAAATCAGAGCTACAATTCATTTAATGGAGATCATGTGACTATGTTAAGTTCAGAAGAGCCCACAGGCTCTGGCAGACATGCTTCTATAATTGCAGAAACAACAGTAGCTTTGCATTTGTTATTTTCTTTTGTCACATGTCCCATGATCAAACATAATTTTCATGGTGTTAACAGCCCAGATAGATCATGGCTAAATTGCAGAGGAATTATGTGAAAATCAGAACGTTAAATTTGGGATATTAACATTAGTGTTTATCCTGTGAGATTAGCTTCAAAATAAATTCAAACACTATAGTGTAAGAAAACTTAAATTACAATGCATTAAAACATAGACAGTATATCACATTAATTTTAATATGTTGAAAATTGTAATCAGAAATAATTGGACATTCAGTAGAAAAGTAAATGAAGTTGCTGAAGCAAAAGGAAATTAACATTGATTGCAAGTGGAATAAACTCTGCAGATCTGGAAGGTTCTGATTTATTGAGGTGGGAACTACTTCTAAGGCCATTAACATAAAGATTTAATTAATGTGTCATGATTTTTGCCAGATAGTGCAAGGAGTTAGAAGCCATTAAAAATATAATTTCATTTTGATAGGGAAAATCAATATGAAAATTGCAAGAGAAGCAATCTCAGATTACCAGACTGGACATTAATAAACTTAGCTATTGAAAACAATTAAGAAACAACAAAAGTTCCTAATAAGCATCACAATTTCAAGCATGAAAAGCTTTTCTCTTTCACATTCTAATGACAAAATCTTTGTCTCTTGGAGAAAGTAACATGTCTAGGAAATATGTTTCTTACCTATTTGTCTCTTTTTGTGCTTCCCAGCCCCTCATATACCTGCCCTTTGAGCAGTATCCAAAATCCTTTAACACAGTTACTTACATATTTCATCATCTTTCTGTGCTCTGCATAGTTTGTACCATGATTCAGAGAGCACTAAATAAACTTAAAACATCTCTGCATGATATGATAGTGCCCTAAAAGCAACCCACTGCTTTTGTAAAAGTGACCATAGGTGGATGATATATTGGGATCACTTCGTGCTACTTTACTACACCAGTACAGATTAATATTCTGTGAACTAGGCAAGGATGAAAAAAGTCTTACTGGATAAGGACTCTCAAATATAGGTTAATTCCTGATTTGAAAAGCTATTCTGTTTATGACTCAGTGAAAGGGGAATACTTCCTTTGCTGATTGAAGACCTCAAGGATAAAATCCAGTCATGATTTTGTTGCTCTCAAACTGTTTCTGAGGACCCTGTAAGCAGCTAGATAAATAGGAAGAGAGAGATTGATTTTTCTCTATTTATATTCTGTAGACACAAACATAAAAAAATTCTTACCCTCTCTGCTTTCCCATTAACTTCAAAATACTAGAGATTTTGTAAACTACACTCTTGCTTGCCTCGAGTGGAGAATTCTGTGTCACAACTCTCCCATCCCCCAGTGAAATTTGAATGTTCCTTTTATCACCTATGAATCCTTTAGAAGATAAACCAATCATTCTCTCTCTCCTTTCTACAGTAAGTGGTGTCTTTTAATTCACTCAGTACTAAAGAGAGTGTGCAAGATATGATACTGAAACATTTTGAGACTCAGTTTGTAAATGAGAGGTGCAGGGCCTCCTCCTCAATCCTGATGCCTGTGTTCTCAGAACATTGGCAGCAGAACAGTGCAGCCTCTTTTCTTTCACCACTAGAAAAGGGAGTAGCCCTTTCCTGTGAGGCTTCCTGGGTAAGGATTCAGAAATTGAAGCAGTCTGTCATGTTGTCCACTGGATTCCCCAGATACCTAAGCGAGACATATTTGAAAACAAATTTCTTTGTCAGATGAAAAGAAATCTTGTTCTGAAGTGCTTCTTGCTCTTGAAGGGAACTCTCAACTTCTCGAAGCTGTCATTTTGCAGTGTTCATTATCAGCCTCATTGCTATTCAACAGACAGTTTGGGACAGCAAAAGGAAAGCTGAGGCTCTGTAGGAGTAGGCAAGTCACTGTATTGTGCATAGATCCTCTTTTCTGTGTATAACATTATCAGTACTGTAAGAAAAGCTGCTGAGCTTTTATTGCATAGCCATGTCATTGCAAATGCTGAGGTCTTTCAAGTGTGTTTTATCAGATGCTCTCTATCTCAGGGCACAAAGAGCATATGTTAGGATTACTGAAGATATTTCTTTTCATCCAAACAGTAAACAAACAAACAAAAAAATGTAAAGCCACCAAGTGAATAAAAGATATTCCTAACTTGCCAGCCAGACAAAAGCATTTTAGTTTTCTCCTCCATTTAGTTTTTTGTGTCTCTGTTTACCACAAAGCTTAAGTTACCTAAATCTAGCTATCTCCTATTTCCCCTCGCTTTATTATTGTCACTAAAAGCAATTTATATGGAAACAGGTAGTTCGGATATCAACCATGCAACTGGAACTCCCCTAAATAGTAGCAAAAATCTTCTGTAAAGCAGTTTTTATTTATTTTGAAGTTTCATCATTCCTTTCTGCATTGTAAGGCTGTGATTTTCCTATTTCCCTCCTTTAGCATCATAAAATCAATGGTGAAATGGAAGGGTAGTGGCTTAAGATGTAATAAGCAATTTTATATTTATAGAATGTTTTTTTTTGAAATTAATAATTTATCCCTAATTGTTGGATTATTGCACTAGTTCCATTGAGTCTTATGGAAAGAAGCACTTTAGGTTCTACTATTAAGTTCACGACAGTAACAACCCTCTATTGAGGCTCTTTAAGAGTTCTATGAACATATGCAGTTTAGGAGTTGCAATTAGCTTCTGCTCCACAGTCAGAGGCAAGAAAAGAAGGATTCTGAGATGGCCAGGAAACTGTTAGAATAACTTGACCTGGCTTTTGTAGCAGTGAATTCTGAGCCCCAGGATGTGCCCAGTGTTACAGAATGGCAACTCTCTGAGGTGCCCCCTTCCTGACTGCTTTTACTGTGGATCCAAATGGGTTAAGGGGGTATTTCAGGAATTCATGCCCTTACCCCAGAGTACAGCTGAGGTGGAGACACCAATATCTGAAGGTAATTGCTCAGCTACAGCAGCCAAATGCCACGGACACACAAAATTGTTGATTTATGTCACACAAAGGCAGCATGGAAAGCAAGCACCTGGGTCAAGTGTGCTTTTTCAATTTTTTTTCCTTTACTTTCTTCCTGTGTTCAGTCACAAGAAATGATACAGAGCCAGCCTGAAGAGTGGAACTGAATGTTTGTGGGAAGATTGTCAATTTTAAAGCAGACTCAGGTGTAGATGTAATGGCCATATCAGAAAAGAAGTTTCACTCCCTTCAGAGCTGAGCCAACTGTGGCTACTCCAAATAATCCTACAAGCAATGTAAACACAAAGAGGAAAAGCTATATTTTTAATACTTGGGAGAGTCTCCTACTCAGGAGACTTTAGACTGATATTTTCCCTCATCAGAACACTTACTACTCTCCTCATGAAAAGAATGAAAGAAAAAATTTAAAAGGGTGCATTTGAAACATCTGTTAAGCACACACTGTCCCTGTTTATAACACTGAAACTATAAACTTCACAAAATTTCCTATCTCACACAGTTCAAATAGCTTCCAGCATAACAGTGTTGGACCAGCTGCACTCAGCATCTTGTGTGATCAGACCCTGGTGTGTCAGGAAACTTGAAATATGTAACAGAGATGTTCTGTGTTAGAAGCACAGTATCATCTGCTGTCACACTGTGAGGAAGAAGCTAAAAACCCAGACAATATGAGAACCTCAAAAAACTCTTGAGAATGTGGAAAAAACATTTTATAACTTTCTAACTGTGGAATCAAAGATATTCTCTTGAAGCAGAGGTAAGGATACTCTAGCTACCTTCCTAATAAATCAGCACCCTTGTCATCCTCTAATAAGGCTGAGGCATGGCCATTGAGGCAATCCTCAGTCTGTCCCAAGGATTTAATTGATTGCTGAAGAGATACTATACTGACTTGGTATTAGGCTGCTCTGCTCATCAAACATGTCAGGACAGGTTTGAAAGGTAAGGGTAGATGAAATTCTCAGTTGTTTTCTGTGGAGACTAATGCATTCATTTAATAAAACCAGTATTTTAAAGTTTACCTAAGTCTGTTCATTTTTTAAAAAAATGTAACTCTCTACATGTTAAAAAAACTAAAAGCTGTGAAGCCGCAGTAGGTTCTTTGTATTTATCTTATGCATAAGTTAAACTTTTTGCCACATGGAGAACACAAAAGTGTATGTTTTAAGTCTCAAGCATTTTCATATCCAGAGGACAGTGGTAATCTGATTAATGGCTGTAACATCACATAACATGAATGTATGTTCCAAGACTTCAGACAGTGTTGATTATTTCTTTCCTTTCATATATGGAATATTAAACACTCAACTTCTTCCTAATGTTCTTTCAAGTATAGACAATGCTACTTTTAATTAAAACAGCATATTAAGGATAAAACTAAGGGTGCAGAGATCAGATATGATTTCTCTTCTATAGTTATCTTCCAGGCATTATTACTAGGATTTTCTGAGGAAAGAATTAAATAGAAAGTAGGGTTTAGTTTTATTATAAATGTGGATCACATCATTAGGAGATAATACTATATTATTTTTCTGAATTGACAATGAACATGATCACCTTAATAGGCTCCTTTTGATGCAGTATTTAAAATGATAAGTGAAGGATGTGTTAGGAATAAAATAGAAGCACAGGTGGTGTTTTGGTTTCCCTTTCCCACACTTCAAATACTGAGAATAAATTATTGGATAAAATATTCTACCTGAAGTTTGGAAAATACTCTATTAATTGCTAAAATATTTAATTTCCTGGTTTGAGTCTGAATTAGAAACTTCAACTCATAACTCAAATATCTCAAAACAGCAAGGTTTTAAGTTAAACGTTAACCATTGTTTAATCATAAGTTTGCTTCTAAGTAGCGGCAACACTGAGACAGGCTGGAAAGTCCTTTGAATTCCAGCGTAAATTAATAGATTTAATGAACCTTTTCTCTCTGGTTTATTGAGGGCATTTTTAAATTTTCAGGCTCAGGATTAGCTTTATTGTTGACCTGTGTGTGGCTGCATCCCTTGGAGAGCACGTGTGGGCGAGTGTCACTGCCACTGGAGAAGGTCTCAGCACCAGCGGGGCTCTGCTTGTGTGACAAAACCACCTCTGCGTGCTCCTCCACGGAAGGCTGGAGATAATTTTAAAAGTCAGACAAATGGCAGGCAGGGGAGCATGCTGTCCTCCCCACTGTGCCAGCGTGGCACTGATTCATGAGGGGAACAGATGACTTCTCTGAGGCTGGAAGGAAAATGTGTGGCAGAGCTGATCACTGGCATGAGAGCATCAACTTTTTTTTGCATCAGCTGCAAAAGCAGCAGTGCTGTATGTTCTCTGGCCTTTACCTTTGACTGCAAAATATCTGCCTGTGTCCTGGTAGGGCTGAAAGACTGGGATTCTTGCCTGCTGCAGGAATTAGTGTCAGCTGAGCTCAGAGCAGTGGCTGGCATTGCCTTCCACCTGAACTGTCGGTGCAGACAGTGGAGATTTAACTAATTACCTCCCTGAAAAAACATGGTGATCAAAAAACCTCTACAACCAAAGTCCTGATTCAGAGTTCCTTGTTTGGGAACTAAAGAGATGACACTATGCCAGTAGTTTGACAAGACTAGGTCTCATTAAAGTGATTATTGTCATGTAATGATTAGGGTCAATTACATTTGCAGGCACTCTGAGATGTCTAGCTGCTGCTTGGATATAGAAAAACTTGTATAAATCTAAGCCTTGCTTAATGAAAAAGTAGAGTTCAAAGTAGTGTATAGAGGAATAAAAAGGGCACTTATGCAAGAGGCAGTAAATTAAAAGAGCTGAAAAGATGTGAAGACAGATGAAAATAAGTATGTGAATTGCTTCTGAAAAAACATTAAGGTATAGTAGCATCTCTATCAATTGTAACAACACAATTTTGTTTTCAAAATTTCATTCATATTTATTTTCATCTAGTTGTATAAGTTTTTCTAGTATGAAATATTGTATGTTTTTCTCAACTGTTCCCTGTAATAAGATATTTGGTATGGTATTACAAGATAATAACAACTTTCTCTGACAATACATCTCTCTCACTCTCCATGTTTTCTGGGTATTTTGTTTCTCCTTTAATATTTTTGACAAGTGAGTTAAGACCAGAATACCAAATCTGCATAATTCAAATAAGAAGGTCGTGTCCTGCTTCTCCAGAGGGAAATCCCCAGAGGGATTTGGTCTGCTGGAACTGCATAGATATTTGAAAACCAGCCCCATCGACTTGGTGGGAGGACTAAAGGACTTGAACAATGCATAGTCACTTCTTTTTCACCTGTCCTGTAAGGAAAACTTTGGACTTTACAGTGACATAATGGTGTGTTACACTTACGTATTTGTGTATACGTGGAAAATTCGTAGGAGAGGGAGAAAGCCAAGACTTTGTTCCTAAAGAAATAGGAAGAATGTTGGGGGGGAAAAAATGGTTTCTGGCTATCTAAATACATGCTATTATCAGTTTAAAAAGTCAAAAAATATTTCCTTAATTTTGTGAAGAGGGAGGAGATGATGACAGGCTAAGGAGTCAGCACAGCTGGATGAGCCAAATACAACAGCAGCATCTGGCAGCTCCACCCACACTGAACACAGGTTCACTTCTTTATAGATCACACTTAATATCCAGCATGTGGGTTAATCCAGCTGTTCCAAGCCTCTTGGTGTCCACCACAGATGCTGCTGGGTGGCAAAAGCAAACATATAATGTGGGTGGATTAAAAGAGCAGGTGCTACCTTTTCCTTAAACCCAGCAGTATCTGCTGTATGAATGCTTCCATTTTGTGCTCCAAGTCAATCAGGGATTTCCACAATTATTCAAGTAATTTGAGGCCATTCCCAAGTATTTCAGGGCAGTGTTTGAAAGCGCCGGTCGTTGTGCTGATTGCATGTTCCATTATTTTAAGGGGTCGATTCATTTGCTACTTGGTTACATATAGGGAGTTGTGATGGTAAGATATTGGTGATTTCTGAGTTCAGGCAAAAATGTGTTTTGATGCCTGGTTTTGTTAAAAGCCTATTCTTCACTATATCTGGGACTATGAATGCTTTTCTCTTTATAGTTTCTTTGAATATGAGGATAAATAAGAAGTTATTGCTAATATATTAGCAGGAGTTGATAAAAGAGTAAGTGCAAATGATGGATTTCTATATAACCCATAGAGTATAATTCTGGATCCATTGAAATAAATGACAGAAGTCTGAATCTTAAATGGAAACAGTTTTATAAAAATATTTCATTATCTTAACTAGACATTAGACTAACATTGACTTCAGCATCCCTTCACTGAGTTAAAGTTAATATGAGTGAGACTAGAAAAAATCTACTATTGAGAAAAAGGATTCCTTCAGTTGAAATTATTGATGTAGTCTCATGCATTTTATGGGTTATGCTTATGTAACACATTACCAGTAGAAATAGAGGTGATGGAATAGCCATCACAGTTATTAGGGTGCTGTTTGTTTTATAGCTCTGAGTAGATTGGTTGATTTCAGAATAACCCAAGTTAATGGAGCTGCTAGTGTAAGTACAGTGAGCATGATTTAGTCCTTGACACATACATATTTATGTATTGTTGTGTTGTGGGGCACTTCTTCAAGCCATGATTATTCTATTAAGTGCTTGCATTCACTTGAATTTTTCACATGCTGCTTCTTATTTACAAAATGTTATCCAGGCCTTGCAAGACCTAATGAATTTTTAATTGTGAGCCAGTGATACAGGTTTCTGCAAACACTCTGAAGTCATCCATCATTAAATACATTTTACAAAACAATTTTCTTATGCTTACTAGGATCTTACCTCCCTCTTTCCATCTTATTGTTTGACTGTTAAAATATTAAGTTACTCAGCTTTTGAATGCCCTCTGTATTATCAAAATTCTGACTGAATACTCATCTACATACACACAAATCTCAAGTTCATTGCCATCTCTTTATGGGTCTGGAAAAACCTTAGCACATATGAATTTTACTGTTTTGACTCATTTGTCTTCCTGTTATTTCCTTGAAAAAATCATATAGATGTGACATGAATAAAACATTGCCTTGTTTCTTTACATTGTTTATTTTATAATGATAATCCAATAATTTATACTGACTTCACCATTCTATTTAAAAAATAATAGTTTTTTGTTTGTTGTTTTGAGGTCTTTTTTTGGGGGGGGTGTTAGCATCAAAAATATCTTTATATGAAAAAAAATTTTTGGTGAGCAGTTGTGTAAGAGAAACTACACTTGCACTTTATTATGTTCTTCTCTTGCTATTGCCCAAGGAAGGTGTATTTGTATTGCATTTTATACCTCAGGTGTTGGGCAGCATCTGTGAACATCAAAAGATTCTTCTTATATTTTGAAAAAACAATTAAACCTGGCAAATTTGGATTTCAAGATCAGCGTGTGCATTCATGGTTAGGATTATAAAAGCAATTTATGAGAAATGAGACATTACTTCTGAAACTTTGGCAAAATGTAAATTAAAGAAAATAAGTGATTTTTTTTAACCATGTTACATAGTGCAGTGAAAAATGATACTGTTAAGATGTAAGAAATACTTACCAGTGGAAAATTATAGCTTTTCCATAAAATTAATTGATTTTTAAATTTTTATATAGAACTTCTGCTCCAATTACTGTTACATTCCTTAAGGCTTTTTTAAATAAGCAGGTGTGGGAATACAATTTAAGTCTGTTAATCAGCTTTCCCAAATGAAAATATTAGCCTCTGAGTTCTTGGCATTGACAGAAAACAAAACATAAGCAAAATAATTTTATTTTTTCAAGATTATCAGAAAATTTCATAATTAAAGCAGAGATAGAATTAGAAATTGTTTCATGTTTGAGAGAAAAATTGATACCAACCATTATTTAATGAAGACTATAATTCAGAGTTGCTCAGAACAATAAAATAACAATAAAGGAACGTTGTAAATTATTTACTTTTTTCTGTGAGCCATGGCGTTTCTGATTTGTTGGAATGATGGTACAAAATCTCCTTTGTAGCTCAAAGTGCATGATCTCATATTCATAATATTGACTAACATGAAATAGATTAAGGTGCCTCTGAAACACATCAACAGTTTGGCTTTCCTGAATTGTTATAAAAATTGTGTGAAATAAATGGTCCATTGATATTTTGGGGGCAAACTTGTAGAGTACCTTGATGGGGTATAGAAACTTGTGGGTGAAGGCTTTTCTTGTAGCCCATATTCCCCTTTCAGGTCTGTCTGATGCTCGAGTGCAGCAAGCAGGTGCAATTCTATGGTATATTAGTGAGGATGTGGAATTAAAAAAATCCTGCTTTGGAATACACTTGAGAAAATAGTTTAGAAAATTCAGCAGAGGACCTCAGTGTCCCTCAGAGGGATATTTCCTGTAGGTACCCAGACAGAAGGATGGCTGTACTCCAAGGCTTTGTCAGTTTTTCAAGGGAGTATCCTCATATGTTTTCAGCTGGATAGAACCTTTGACGGAAACAAGGGGTTAATATGGATTTATACATTAAAAAAATTGTCTATGCAAAAAGTTTTTAGATATGAATTATAACTGTTTATTGAGACATTTTCCTTTACTTAGATTAACTCCAAGTCTTCCAAATTTCATTCTAAACCCAAGATTCAGTTGGGTTTCAAGCTCCAGAGATTCAGTGAGATCTATCTCCTCTTTGTGGGCAGTTGTTACATCCTTGGCACTCTGAAAATCTTGCCATGTATCACAAGACAAGTTCAAAATGTCTTTTTTTCTTCCATGGTCATGAGTCCACACAGAAAAAGGCTTTTTTATGTGCTATTCAAAATAATTGAAAAGGAAGGAAGACCTCTCCAATTTACAATGTTATCTGAATCAGGTTTTGAAGACATCAGCCCTTGAAGAAAACAGAATTCCCTCTTTTCAAGAAATTGGTAACTCACAAAACCCAACCAAACAATGAAAATCCTAAATGACTTAAAAATCCTTTTTGAACAAAGGGACTTGGCCCTAGAATGTACTGATTTCATCCCCTTTGTTTATACCTTTTATAGCATCTGTTAATAGATATTTTGGTGGAAATCCACTGAAGTTAGTGGGTTTTTTTGACTTTTAAATCAGTGTTGGAAATATCCATTGTGTATCTAGAAATTTCACTATGGAAATGGCCAGTGGGTTTTTGTTTAGTTAAGTCAACAGGATTCATAAAAGCAGAAACAGGGTTAATTTATAAAACCTCTTAACCATTAGCTTTCTCTTGAGAAAATATCTCAGATTGGACTTTGTGAGTATACAATAGTGAGAACTGAAGTATTACATTGAGAAAACCCTCTAATACTTTATATAACATTTAAAGCTAGTTTTTATAGATATAAAGGTGTAGCTGAAATTCAGTTAAGGTTGAACTGTCCTTTGAAATATATCTTCAGCATTTTTGACTAGCTGTAATGTTTAATTTTATTTTTAGGAATATAAAAGGATAGTATTTTTCAAATGCCTGAAGTATAGGGGGAAAAAATGAAAATGGTTGACTTTTCAGAAAGCTTTTTTCAGCTTTTTCATTTAGCCTTTTAGAAAGGGCAGGGTTATGCAAACTGAAGATACAAATAACAAAGAGAAGTAAAAATGATCTTCCAGAAGGTAAGGAGGGAGTTATACTCAGTTCCACACTCTTTACTTAATGAGTTGATTATTTTTTTTTTACCTAAATAGGAAAATCTATTCTTGAGATAAACCTACATTTTAATATATTAGGTAAAAAAATTGACTGGCACTCTGTAAAATTTGAGGATCAGTAAATAAAAATGACATATTTTTTGCCCTGGACAGGTTTACTACTAGATTACTACAAAATTTAGTGTTTCTACTGGAGCTTTAAAAGTATTTATATAAGTTATGAGGGTGAGGAGTCTGAAATGAACGAAAAAAAAAATAAGCTCTGAAGAAAACAGTTGATTACATAATGGCATGAGTAAGTATCTCACTGTTACGCAAATAAGGTTTGCTGTAGGTGACTACAGAATAATTATTCTAGTGCTAAAATTGGTGATGGCAACCATATTTTTCAGGAATCTGACTTCCAACCTTGGCTCTTGGGGCTGACCTTGTGTAAGTGGTAACTAGTGACATAAAAAACTTCACAGGTAAATGTTCTGCTATGGAGAGACTCTGTAAAGCAATAAATTGTGTCAACACACATCCCTTTCAGGGATTCTGTGAATTAATAGACTGCTTCAGTAATTTAACAACATGGGTAAATGTCCATCTGTGGAAAGTTCTTGAAAAATGATGGCAACATGTATAAAATCTAAAGAACAAGTGTAGCACAAATAACTTGTGATAGGATCCAGTGCGAATCTCAAAGGAGTTGAATCATTTTATTGCAGAAAACTCTGTATTGCAAATTCTAATAGCAAGAGAAATGAAGCTATAGTAGACACATGAAGATTTAGCAGGTGGAAACCATAATATGCCAAGGGATATTTTTCTTGTTTTCAGAACACCCACACTCCTAGTAACTGATATTAATGTTACATTTCTGTATGCAGAAATAAAATTGTCTTCAGAAGGATTTCTCTGAAAATTTATGTTGCCTTTCTGCTGTCTTTTCTGATATTACTTACATGCTGTATTTTGAAAATAAATAGTCTGTGTG
Source organism: Hylia prasina (assembly GCA_013397195.1). Classification (NCBI taxonomy): domain Eukaryota; kingdom Metazoa; phylum Chordata; class Aves; order Passeriformes; family Sylviidae; genus Hylia; species Hylia prasina. The sequence goes on from VYXD01016793.1 coordinate 258,127, forward strand.
ACAGAATCTGAATTTTTCAACGTACTAGTAATATGTAGCAATGTCACAATTAAAGTAATGGTTTGATATTTCAATGTTATTAAACTTCAATTTAGTTCTTCAAAGTCATAAAGTACTAAAATTCTCCACATATTTAAAGCTTGAACACTTAAAAAATACCTTATTGATGAACAGCATTGGTGTATTGGATATTTTAATCAAATTTAACAAACTGTGGAACTTTGTAGAACTTTGAGTAATTAATTTTCTTGCATTTTAAATTACTCATATAATTTTTTATTATTAATATTTTGTGGTTTCAGAAATTATCTTTTACAACACAGCACTATTAATAAATTTCTTATCCTAGACTACATTAATGTTTAGGCTTGATAGCCCATATCATTTAGCAAAACTCTAAAATCTCAGAACTTTTTTTTTTTTTTTTGGACAATCTAAAAAATTTTTGTAAAATACTCTGGCTTGGATTTCTATGGTTTAGTGAATACCCATTTTTCTCAACAGGTTTTCAGCTTTTTAAGGTTACCCTCCTGCCATGCAGTTCCCCTTGAGCTTCAATTTGTGACACTTGGAGAGAACTACAGAGATTCTGTTTAGGGATGGATTTCCAGATGCATCTCCTCCTTTGTTATCTCTCTAGGTATGTGGAACCTGTGAAATGCTGTGTGTTTTTAATTTCAGTGGGAATTGACAGCGTAATGCAGAGTGCAAGCAAGCTCAGAAGTAGCTCCTAAAACAGTGGATGGAGAAGAAAACATCAGATCAATCCAGAGCTCCTGTGGCTTGTATGTATGAGTCAAATGTTCTAAAAGTAAAAACGGAAAAATACACAGCTTTATAGGTAACACCAGGTTTTCCCCAGTTGTATAAATTATCAAGGTTCCTTTTATCCAAGTGCAGTGTTTCTACTTACCTCAGTATGTTGGTACAGATAAACTACACTTTTCCTTATTTATAACAGTATTCACTATTTTCCCAGTGTTCACTCAAAATGTCTCAAGTGGACTATACTTATTAAAATAAATCTTTTTGAATGCTTAATTTTACCTTAATTTTTATCCGTATTAAATTAAAACAAAGCAAACATCTGGGGGAAAAAAAAAAAGTAACAACAATAACCTAAAATATTAAAAGATTTACTTTGGTGACCACTGGAGAGTCACAAGGACCTTCATGAATCTGCTTAGGTTTCTGAGGAAGATTTACCTTGCTGTTTTCCTGTGTGTGTTTCATTTAAAAGGTGCATGCTCTGTGCCAGGAGTGGAGAATCACCATATTTCTTCCAGTTAATTTTAAAACCCTGAGAAGGTTTTTTGTTATTTTCCAGATGCCTGAAAAACTTTCTGTTAGTCAGGCAGGGTACAAGACTAGGTACAGTCACGGGACTGAAAATGAGTTTTGATTATGTACTCAAAGTAATGTCGTGGCACAGGGCTGGTGATTGTTTAGTATTTGTTATGGCATATAAAAGGATCACCTTCATCAGTGAACTGATGAACAGGGTGATTCAAGGAAGAATTGACATTGCTTGAGGCCAAAATGGTGAAACGTTCTTCAGTAGAATTATAACCACATGAGAGAATTTTGGGGAATGAATAAAGGTCATTTGGTCCATCAAGACATATCCTTTTTAGCAGACTGTTTCCCCAAGGATGATATCTAATTGTTTCTTGAATGACACTGGTGCTTTTTGCCTCGACAACTTTGCCTGCAGGAAATTCTAAGTATTTATTATTCTCTGCATGAAAAGATGCTTTCTGATATGTATGCTGAATTTATTTTTTAATTTCCAGTTAAGTTCTATTGCCCTATAATCTGTGTTGAAATGGAAATAATAACCTGAATTAACATTATCTGTGGCTGTTAAGAACTTATATGCTTCAAAAGAGACATTTCTACCCTGTCCTTAAAATTAGATGCCCAGATTTATAGTCTAAGTAACCACAACTGCATACCAAATGGTGGCAGGGCTCTCCCTTGGAAGATTTCACATCAGAATTAGTCTTATTTCCCTGAATGCACTTTACTGATGTTGTTGACGCTTTGTCCCCCATTGACCAAAAACCTGTCCAACACAGAGGATCTGATGACACTTGATGTCTTTTTTATCACCAGCTAAAGGGAAGAAAAATGCAAGATGTACTTTAAACTTATTTCGACAGGCAGAAAAATGAGAGGCAATGGCTGGGGACATGACAGTAAGAGTTCACTAACTCCTCCTTTGTTATTTTTTCAAAACAACTCAGTCTCACTTTAGTTTTGGAAGATTTAAAAGATAAATCAGAATGCCTACACTGCCTAACTTTTAGCAGTATCGAACCTGGGTTACTGGCCTTAAAGGAGGGGTGCCTAATCTTCCTGAATCTTTACAGTTTTTGCCCAGTACTGGCTAGAGAAGCCAAGCAGCTGATTAGACAGTTTAGTCACAGTCCTATTCATGTGGGTTTTTTTACTGTGTCAGGCTCCAGAATAGCAGCCAAGACAGTGTTTAGGTGGATGTAGCATAAACTACTGTAGCAGCAACAGCATCATGCAACATCATCATCATCTCCATGCCACATTCTTTTTTTTTGTCTGGAGACAGAGCAATCAAAGCTTCTTCCTCTCTCATCATTTCCCATCCAACCACCCTGCCCTTGTTCCATCCATAACTATTCCTCAGTTGCAGACTCCTTACTGGGCTTCAGATGGCCCAAGTCAACTCCTCAACAAAAACATCAAGGAAAGTCAGTTTCTCTCCCACTTCTGAGAAACCTCTTGAACCTTCATACTGTAAATAGACACAGAACACCATATCATCTCCTGTGGCAGACCCTGCTAGCACTCTTCTTCCAGCAGCTTGGATTTCAGGTTCGTTGAAGGTCTATATTATCAACACCTCCACAGACATGAGAGACAGATTTCATAGCTGATGAGCTGCATGTGTTTTAGGAAAGAAAAACTGACAGCCATCACTTAAGCACTAAGATATTGCTGTGTACAGATTATGTGAAAAACTTTGTGGAAATGCAACAAGTACCTCCACCCTGGCTCTGAGCCGCAGACACTGACCCTCTCTGGAAGGTCTACAATTCAAGTCCTACTGTTCATGGACAGGGTTGTATAAGGGTGAAAGCAGGTGTCAAAATAGCAGTAAAACATGTTTATTTAGACACTTTAAAAATACCTGGATTTAGGGAGGATTTTGACATTTCTAGGACTTATTTACAACAGAATGAACATTGTACCCCCTTGCTTTCTGCTGGATAAACAGCACTCAGAACAAGGTCTTCAATTAGTAAAAAAACAAACAAACAAGAAAAAGTCATGACCAGTTTCCAGTCCTGAAAGGGAATTCCTTCCCTGACTATGAATGCTTGTATTAACAAGTTTTCAAACTTGCATTCAAGATAAGACAGTTTCAAGATATTCTAAATAACATTTATTCTAAATTTCATTTAAGTGATTTCAGACACAGTCTCTACTGAGACTCTCTTATCTCTCATTGAAAAACAAGAACAATCATGATAATTATTCCAGATCATTGTCAATCTTCATGAGAAGAACAGAGATCCATGAATACATCCATGGCAGAATTTGTGCTGTCTTCAGCACTTTAATCACTCATTTAGCCTAGAATGCTCTGCAGTATTGCAAGACATCCTTGTGATGTACTGGTCACAAAATATTCATCTGAACAGTGTGAGTCTTGCACATCAGTGCCTGTTTCTGATGGTGGGAAGCTGGCCTTACTTCATTGCCAGTAATGAGTGTGAACATGGGTTAGAGTTTGTGTCAGGACATGTCTGTAGAACAAACTAAACTACAAATTATAGTGGCATCGACTTTAATTTATGCTGCCATCATGGCAGGCCTGTGCTCGAAGGGAAGATTCCTTCTGGCTTAAAACTAAGGGAGATGATGGAAAATCTTAACCAGTGCCTTGAGGTTAACACAGAAGCTGAGCTGCACCACACAATCTTATTTTCCCACCCATGTTAAGATCTAGGTAAGCCCAGGAACAAGGCAGTGTACAGACACCTTGCCAGAGCTTTCTCAGTGAAACTGTTATCACTAGGTGTGAAACACAACTGGTGTAAGAAGAGAGAAAAATTGAATATTATAGAACACTGTTCCATTTTCTTGAAAATTGGAGAATAGTGTGAGATAACAAGAGTAATTATTTTTTCCAGCTACTGAAACTGAGTGAAATTAAATTTGCAGAAATTTCTCTACTGTTGCAAGAAAGAAAGAAGAAATTAAAAAAATAATTATATAAAATACAGAATGGATAAAACTGCATTCCAGGAGAGATTAAATATTCAATGTGATTTTTAAACTTATTTTCTTTTATTAGGCTTCAGGTTAGAAGAGACTGTTTTATTAAAAAAAAAAAAATTCTATGTAGCTGTTTAAGCTCTAAATGAGTGTCATAACATGAGACACATGCTTTTAGCTTATAACTATATTTTCCAGATATCTCTATATTTGGCTAGGTGAGGGTAACTGAATTTCATTAAATTAATGTTTCACATATATCTAGAGGCCATGTTTTAACTCCATATACATTCTGTTTAGCCATATTAACAAGGTTTGCTTTCACAGGTGTAAAACAAGGTCAGTTATGCTAATAAACCCAGAAATTATTCCCCTGTGAAGACCAAAACGCTGCCAGAAGCAAAGAAATTGATAAGATTTAGCCAGAAATTGAATATGACATGTTTTTTGCATCCCGGAGTGATGCATTGACCTTACTTGTTCTTCTTGAAGTCTAAATATTTAGAGTCTCTTAATTCACTTAAATGCAATTCCTTATTTTCTTAAATTTGACTTTGTTTTGAACTAAAGTTAAAAGGAAGATGCTACTTCAAAATAAGCTTATTTTTAGTTTATTTAAGAGAATTGTGATTTTACTGTTTTTAATGGCTGCTTTGTTTTATAAAACACATTTATGCTCACACATCACAAGGATTTGTAACAAGTTACCTCATTTAACAGTGATGTTTAATTTTGTATCCTTTTACCTTCAGGTAGATTGAAACAACTAGTGCAAATTTCAATCTGCCTAAAATAATTTTCTCTGCTGGATGGAGCAGATTATTACAAGGTAATTTAAAATATATATAGAAAGTGGGGAAAAGTTGTTTACAGCAAATGCATTTGTTAACCCTCTGATAATTGCCTACAGTGTTTTGAAGATGTAAACACAAATATGCCATATGAATTTATGCATGAATTTCATCTAAGAATATCTCAGACTTGCCCTAATAACTAGAAATGCATTTTCTAACGAAAAATGTTATCTGGAAATAAATTGCATATTGGCTTCATCCTTCCTCCTGCAGTCACTTCCATATCTCCAGTCACTCACTCTTTCTGCCTTTCCCCTTTTTTCTTCCTTTTTTGAGCAAACACATTTAACAGCTGTGGAAACAAACAGGGCATACTTGGCAAAAGTAGGGACCAGATGCCGAACTCTGCAATGCTTGTTCTCGCAGCATCAGGCGGGGCTGCTGCTAACTCCTTGGTGTCACCTCTGCTGGCTCCTTTTCCAGTTTCGCTGCTGGCAGGCAGCAGAAGGTGCATCTGGAGATGTTGTCAAGGTCCTGCAGCTGTGGGGCCATCTTGGCTCCTGCGTCCGTATTTCTCTTTTATATTTAAATGTTATTTTTGCATGAAATAACATTAATTGCTGGAACATAACATTTCTCTCAGCATTCACCGAGATGGGCGAGAAATTAACTTTGTTTTCTGTAGGAGTTGATGTTTTTCTGTGATTAATTACTGTCTTGAATTTGGGGGGAGACTGGGGTCCTCTTTAATGGGGTGCAAAAATATCAGTTGACACCTGGCTGGCAGTGCTGATGTGCTCTGAGCACCTGTGGCATTTTTGTTAGACTGTGTCTGGATGTGACATGGGGTCACATCAGTGTGTGGGGAAAGGAGAAGATGAGTGGAGTATGAGTTCTGCTCGTTCACTGTTGGTTTTGCTTTAAATTAAAAGTCACCCTGGAGAGGTCTGGAGAGCAACTAATTCCAAATGCTGTTAATAGCCTGCAAAGTAAATCTGGCTTCCCAGAGAGAGAGAGGGAACAAAAGAGGAAGCTGAAGGGAGAATACATTATCCTCCTCAACCAGTGAGAGGACACAAGGAAATGAAATGAAGTTGCTTCAGGGGAAGTTCAGATTGGACATTGGGAAAAGCTTCTTCTCTGAGAGGGCGGGCAGTCAGTCATTGCAACAGGCTCCCTGGGAAAGTGGTCATGATACCAAGACTGCCTGAATTCCAGAAGTGTCTGGGTAACCATTTAGTCAAATGGTTTTGTTCTAGGCAATCCTGTGAGGTGTAGGGAGTTGGGCTTTGTGTTCCTTATGGGTCCCTTCCAGCTTATCTCAATGGTTCCATGCCAGTGTGTGGGGAAACATATCCTTGGCAAACACTGGACTCTAAACTCAGATAATGCTTCCTCATTGACACATATATAAATGGAAATTTAGACCTTTATGGCTTCAGTATCATGCTATAATTTGCTACTGTTGTGTGACTAATATTGAGTCTTATTTGGATGCTAACAATCCTTCTCCACTCAGTGTTTGTTCTGACTGGAAGCCTCTTCTTGATCCACAAGTTTCTTTTTTGTTTTTTTTTACAGCTTCAGTGTTCATGTAGCATTGCTCCTTTATTTGCAAATTGGCATTTTACAGTTAATTCATGCTGCCCTGTGGCTCTTTATATTTCTGCCCACACCATCAGCACCAGTACAGACTTCACCAAGACTTTAGGCTCCCAAACTGTCATATCAACTTCTGACACATGAACAGATATAAATTTTGTGCCTCTCCTGAGTTGTGGTGGTGGTAGATTCTGTCTACCACCAAGTGAAGCCTGAAATATTGCCTTCCCTTCTGGTTCAGGAAAAATTGGGAACAAATCAGGGGAAGAAGGTGAACATATAAGGGTGTGCTCTTCAGGTGGGTGAGAACGTGAGAAGATGAGTATATGTGCTAGGCTTTGAGGTGGTCAGTGAAGGGATCCAGCAGAAAATAAAAGGATATAGTGCTGGTTTTGAGGAGACTGAGTGGGCAGGGGAAAGACTGAGATCTGATGGGAAGGGGGCTTCCACAGCAGAAGGAATTTAGGGACCCTTATCCTTGACTTGCCCTTCACACAGCAGTTAATAACCAGAATTGATGTGATTACTGGTCCATACCTATCAGAAAGATTTATCTGAGTCACAAGGCTCTGCATATTTGTTTTCACTGCCAATTTTCATTGTTGTTACATTTCTTACATGTTGTTACATTTTCTTTTGCAGTGAGAATGTGATTATTTTTTCCATGTGCAATTGTTTGAATTGTCAATTTTACTAAAACGCCACACGGTTTAAAATCAGAAATGGAAAAATATTATTGCTTCATAGTTAAGTTTGATGTATATTAATGTTTTATCTTTCCCCAGTAAAGCAGCCAAAGTTAACATTGTTCTTTTCAGCAGATATTTTCTAGTGATTTCTATGACTTACTTTGCCTAGCATTTTTTCTTATAGCCAGATCGTATAATATGAATTTACTTAGGCAGCACAATTTTGTAGTGCATTGTTGAAGGTTTTAGGCCATTCTGCATATTTTTCCTGTAAAAGGGAAAACACATGGTTCTCATATAGTGTTTATGACGTGCATCAGCAAGCTACTAAAAAGCAAGGAACTGAGATGCTGTACAACCGAATGTGCTCATTTGCTATCATTTTAGTAGTTTGAAGTTGTTGATTTACAATGCATTTGGAACCAGGTTAGATCTATAAACTTTTTCCTAAACTGGGGTGGTGAGTAAAGGGACCAAGTCACCTGGGAGATACAAATTAATTCAGGAGTGAGTGATTAAAGACCAATCAAACAAACAAAATATCATCTTAGTATTTGCTAGATCCAATGGTTAATAACAGGGTGGGGTGACTGAGAGGCGTTCCACAAGTTTTTTTCATTATCAGTCTCAGTGAAATTAGAGACATAAAAGATGGTAAAACTCATGCCATAACAACAGAAGCCAAAGTTCTCTTTGTTACAAGGCCTTTTAAAAGTTTTTTAGCCCATAGGCTAATGCTAAAAGCTGACAAGTGTCTACTTAAGCCAATCACTAAACACTACATGTACACCTTACAGCATACAGTAGTTGCTTGTTTTACATTTTTTGCAGCTCTGAAACTTTCTGTGCTCCAAATATTTCAAGGTCTAAATTGTAACTCTGTTTCAAACCTCTATCTGAGTAAGTTTATTGCAACATTGTGGAAGTCCTCTGCTTCTTAAGTTCCTACACTATTTCTCTAAACTCTAAAGCTGTGAACAACAATCGAAACCGTATTTGAAGTATATTCATTTATAACTTTTCCTTGAGATAATTTCCATTTTAAAATCTCATTCTTACTTCACAAGAGACAAGAAGATTGCCTATAATTAAATAAGCCCTCTACCTTAAATCAGAGGACATACCTGGTACACATCTTACATGATCCTGTCATCCCTTTCCCTGCTCCTAGCCCATTATCAGCCACACATAGGATATGCCACACAAGGATAACAGGAACTGCTGCATGCATCTGTTTTCCTCATGGGCTTGTCTCATTCAACCAAGTAAGTTTTCCTTTTGCTCATGCATCAAATATGATAAAATTTTTGTTAGATGGGGCAAAATTTTTTAAAATGTATCTTTGCCTGCTGCTTGTGTGCCAGCTAAGGAGACATACTTGTTGGTAGGCCATATTCTGGTATGATTTTTTTTTTGTTTGTTTGGTTTGGTTTGGTTTGGTTTTGTTTTTTTTTTTAGTTATATTTAGGCACAGAGAATGACCAGGTATAGGTAGTATCTGCCCTGGAAATTTTACAGTAGAAGCAGACATGGCACATGTAATGTAGTGCAGTTCACTTCACGTAGTGGAGGAGTCGGTAGAGCAGAAAAGCAAGTAAAGAAATGGGAAATGCAAAGGGTAAAATGAGAATAAGATGTGTACACAAATGGAAGGGATAGGATTAAGTGAGTCCCAGTTGTGTGGGCAGTAGAATTTAAAACAAGATTGAAGCCAGTCAGTAAAAGACCAAATGAAATCAAAATGGGTTTAAAAAGTCTTATTTTGAAACTATTCGGTGGACATATACCAAACAACATTCTCTATAATTCAGATAAAATTGCAAATCCTCCACAATTTGCTCGTAACAAAAAATAACTTGTGTCATGGAAACAAATTAATATTGAGAGAAATACATCCCAAAGTTGCTCTTCAAAGTATTTGTTTCACAGTCCTTCTATGCATGTTTTGCTTACCCATAGTGGAAATATACTTCTATATTGATGCAGTTTGTATTATGATTTCACATATGTATATGTTTAAAAGGAACATTTATTTTCAGGATAAAAAAATAAATTACTAGAGAATAAATACTTCTCACTTGATGAACTCTCAGGATGAAGTGTCTGTATATAGATACAAATGAATTAAAATTGTCTATACTTCAACACTGTCTTCTTTCAAGGTAAACAGAAAATAATTTAGCCATCACTGAAAGGTATACAGCAGTCATAAACCTGTAAAGAGCTACATAATTTGGAAAAAAAAATTATTGCATTTCTGAATTATTAGTCCTGGAGGCACACAGGTTTTAATTTGTCTTTGAAAACGTCTTTTCATGCTTTAAGAGTTCAAGATTTGCATTCATCTTTTTATTGTTGTAGTCATTGCAGTAAACTTCAGGATCTGCACATAAGGATTTTTAACCACAATTCAAAAATTACACAATGAATGATAAACACATATTTACACATGAGGAAGAGAATATACAAGAAGGTTTTAGGAATTCTGTTTCAAATATGAAATACGGTGAAACTGTAGTCCAGTGGTGTCCCCTGTGCACTAATGGATAACTTGGGTATCAAGTATTAATTCTTGTGTAGCTACTGAATTGTGGATGGCAGCAAATGTTTCTAAGATGGGCAGGAAAATAAGATGTTGTTGTAAACTTCTCAAAATCTGTCCTTGTCAAGACAGAAAACCTCTATACCACTGTAAGTAGTCATGTAGCAATTTGCAAACAGGAATTGAAATTATCAATGATTAAGAATTGAATGTTAAGGAATGTAAGCAGGAAGAGCAGATGTACTGGATGTGAAACCAATCATATTTGAGAACTGAAAGCAATGAAGAAAATATCTCAGAAATTGTCCAATAACAATAGAGCAAAACTGATAGCTTATATGGATATCCACAGAAAGAAGCAAAGTTGTGCAGTGTAACCCTATTCAGCTTTTTCTTAGTAGGTTACTACAATAAAGTTTCAGGCATTGAAATCAGGATTCATACCTGGGGGAATGGACAGCAGTTGGACAAAATCTTTAATTTTATGTGAATGAAGTATGTTTGGCATCTTCTTTACAAGAATCTGTCAACAGATTAAGACGGACAATTATTCCTTAAATCACTGTGATTATTTTCTATAAGTGGAGCATCATCTGCAGAAAGAATGCTGTGTAGTGGCTATACAGTCTATCTTGTGTAATTTTTATATAGATTGCTGCAGTACTCTGTATCCTGGTCACAGACCTGCTATGGACTATCACAGTAGTCCATGCCTTACCCAAGTCAACAAATTGACACCTGTGCATCACACTCCAGTGACAGTTCCTCCAGCTACTCATCCTCTTGTACTACATCAGGGTCCACTGAGTAAGAAAGTGTCAAGTGCTGCTTCCTCTGTAATCTGTCTACTGGCCTTTCTTCCATGTGATTGCCATGGAGCAAAATATCATGCAATTGAATATGTATATGCATACAAACATTGTTTTCAAATTTCTGAGCAGATGTTTTATGCTATTGTAAAGTTTATCTGTGTAAAGGAGAGTAGGAGAAATAGTTTGTCATTACATCACTTATCATTTTGGCAATAACCTGCCTTTTTTTACAGAAAAAAAACGAAAGATCTTACAGTATTATCCACAGAGATCAAAGAATTGTATTAATGTCTACCTTCATTTTTTGTTTCTTAGCTGGATTGTATTCTACCTGGATATGTGAGAATTCCAACTGGTGTGTGGTTTTTTTTGTTTTTATTTTGTTTTGGTTTGGTTTGGTTTGGTTTGATTTGGGTTTTTTGTGTGTGTGGGCAGAGGCATTTTTAATATTTTGTTTGGATGTTGATTCTTTATGCCAGGAAAAGCCAAATATATTCTGCAGTATTTTGCTTATCAAGAGGCAGTAATTAGAGTTTTTTTCTTCAATGTTTTAGTGGAAACAACTGATCTATGAGGTCTGTCCTGCTGTCTCAAACTTGGTTAAAGTTAGCCAAGAAGCTCAAAGTTGAGAATGAGGTATCAAAATATTACCAGGCCTTTGTATCACCCAGAGGTGAGGAAAAAAAACAAACAAAAACCCAAACCAAACAAACAAAAAAACCCCAAACCAAACAAACAAAAAAACCCCACAATACCAACCCATCTTCATTAAACATATCTTGTTTCCTTAAGAAATGAAGCTAAAAAAAAAAAAAGTTCATTGAATTATTTAAGTTACTGTTCATCCTTAGACACTTTTGAAATGTCACATTGCTCAATGTGAAGTGTCTCATGCTCTACAGTTCTTTCAGTTCTGCGAGGAGACAGTGATGAACCATGGAAGAGATTAATGTGACTTCTGGTTGCCATTACTGGGGATCTGCTGGTGGTAAATATCTGGCATTGGGGCAGGGATGACTAAGAAATAGAATCAATTCAAAGAGAGACTTCTTTCTGAAGACTGTGTAAGCTCTGTTATCCACAAAACAGCTTCATGGTCACAGTAGTAATAAAAAGCTGGCTCTAAAGCATTTTGTTTATCATTTAGTGCCACTTTGTCTCTTGAAGGTATGGTCTGATACAGGTAATTTTCTCAAATGCCATTTCTTTTGCAGCATCCTTCAGTGAAAGGATGTTCTGCCACAGGTGGGAGTGATGTGGTAGAAAATGACAAGATGAAGTTTAGTCATTGCAGTAGTGTCTAATGTCAGAACATTGAACTGATGCATCCTGAATATATTACATGAGATATTTTTTTGTATTTTCCATTCTCCATATTTCTGTTTTGTATTGCTGCAATTTGTATAGCCATGGCAGGGCAACAGGGTCAAAAAATAAAGGGTCTTCTGTGCATGGCACTTGAGTAATTTGGTCCGTGATCCCATGTTTGTCTTCTGCCTTAAGTTCATTAAAATTATTTGTATTAATTCCCAACTGGAATTTCAGGTGACTGCAACCACTGCAAAGCAGAAGCTCTGATCTAGTGAACTGGCGTTTGAGGCAGTGTAAAGGGATACTGAAAGTGCTTGGTGGAAATGCAGATATGTCTGAAGGTCTCCATAAATAAAGGAGTTACAGAGATTTTTAGGACAGTATCATCTTATGCCTAAGAACACTGAGTGAACACTGCCATTAGAGGCCAAAACGACATGATTTGTTGACTTTTTTATTAGTTTTAAAGGTAGTTAGTGCTGATGTTTCAAACTAATATCTAAAAGTAGCTCTATGTGGTAATCAGTAATGGACCAATGATTACTGTAGTGAGATAAATAGAGCAGTTGAAACATGGAGGGAATTGTGGCTGATTTGAAACAAATAGGGGGGGAAAAAAGCAACTGTCAAGTCTTACTCAAAACTCTACAGAAGTAGCTGTTTCTTTTGGATACATGTACATTATTGGTCAAAATTCTGTCATAGGGAGAAAGTAGAAAATTTAGGCATTTACAAGTTAGTGTTGTATTTAACATTTCTGTACACAGAAATTTGTCTGGCCATTGGCTTCTATTATTTTTCAGAGGGTCCAAGTGAATACATTTTTGGGCACATTGTGTTACAGTCATATTTCTCCAAAGATAATTTACATTTAAAAAAAGCAAAGGAAAATACGTAACTCACTAAAAATTAACTGTGCTGGAGCTTGCAAAATCAGACACTGATACAGATGTTTACAGAAATGGGTCTTGCTTTAGTTTCATGTTTCTAACTCACTTGCTAAAGACTGCAATTGCATTGAGAACTTCTTCAATTGTGAATTTGGGCTGAGATTATTATTGTTATTATATTGACATTTGGGTTATGCTGCTAGAACTAGTGAGATGTTTTCAGTTTTGTTTTTTTGGGTTTTTTTAATGAGGTGTTTGATGGTTTGCAAAACTGTTAGAGTTGGTATTTTTAATGCATTACTTCTACAGCATCTTGAAATGACTGTACGCAGCTTTTTCATATGTAGTGTACAAGGCAAATGAAAATAAGGGAAATAAGATGTGAGCTGAACTTAAGGTAGCAAGTTTGTTTAAAACAAAAGAAAAACAAACTACCTTCATGTTCTTTCAATTTACCAAGGGCTTTTGCTCTTTTTCTGTTTCAACAGACATGGAAGCACCAAAAAGTTTGGAGATAGAGTTTATATTTTTGAAAGGAATGTAGTACTTTCAGCTCTTGCATCTTTCAATATTTTTTGTCTTTCAAAGTGTTTCTGTCTGGGTTTGCTTTTCAGGCTTTCAAACTGCAAAACCCAAACTAGCAAACTAGAGGTGGCATTTGTTGCAGCTGAGGACATGGATAATGGTCTGGGAGTATTTTACATTTCCTTTTGGAGGCATAGCTCAGTAACCAGAGCCTACCTTTCCTCCTTGTGGTGAGAATCCCTAAAACATCGTAAGTGGTTTGAATCTGTAATGCTTTTAGTAGAAAATAGTGTGATGTGGCAATGTTTTACACAGAGAAAATTCAGAGTGAAGCAAACCTGTTTGGAAGCCATTGCATTTTTATCTGTGCCTACCCTCTGTGTCTCTGTGGGACTGAGGTATTTTACTCTCAGACCAGCAGTAATTTTATTTTCAGCATCTCAGAGCTAAGGCATCCCTCTCCAGACCCTTCAGAGAAAGTTTTTTTCTTCCCTCAGCTCTGATGTCTCTCATGGATGTAGTCCCAGCTCCTCTTTGTAGACCACTACTCTCCATCTCTGCCACCATCTCTCCCTGCTTTGAAACCTTTCTTGAACTCTCCAGGAGTTTTTCCCTCTTCTGCATGATCAGCTGGCTCCAGTAAGGGGAGAAAATCCTGCTTCCTCCAAGGGCTTTCACCTTCTTGTAACAATTTACCTCCATGCTTTCAGCCTCTTATTTTTGTCCAGACAATAAAATAACATAATGCTGGAAGAAAACAAAAACTTGGGCTTGCTTGTTGTGGGAACAAAGAATGAAGGTAAAGGATTGCCCCTTCCTATGTTACACTCAATATTCCAGCACTAACCAGCTCTCAAGTAAAAGATTTTCCTTTAAATTTTGCGCTGCTAAATAAAGGAGACAAGGAAGCCTTGTAGAGCAGTAAAAAAATGAAAATACTGATAGGTGATTGCTATAAGAAATCATTTTTCCTTTATGTCTTAATAACTTACAAGTTTATTTTATATGTAAATAAGGAAAATAAAAATGCAAGGTTCTGGACAACTGGTTGGTTCAAAATCACCTGTTGTTTCCTTTCTCGAACTTTATTAAAAATGTTCTTTACTTGCAAAAGGGTAGGACACAATCAAGGTATTGCCAACTGATTGCTGCAAATTGTTGCCATTTCAGAAGAAAAATCACAACTTTGTATTTTGTTTGTAGTTTTTTTAGATTATGCAAATGCATTCACATTATTTGCTTTTAGCATTACAGTGTCTTAGGAACTGTAGAAAGCAATTGGAAATTAACTGCATAGATCAAGAAGTTGTCTCCTCTTCTAGCAAGTTAGTGGCAGTGTAAATTAGTTTAGAAGACTGGAACTATACCACTATGAAAACCTTGTGTATGGTGGGTTTTTCTTTGTTCTTCTTTTTTGTTTGTATATGTGTACTAATTATTTTTTGAAGGTAATAGCAGAGACAGAGAAATTGAATATTGAGAAATTCTTATATAAATATAAAAAAGTCAAGTTTGTCTAGGTTCCATTTTCAAAAGCAATTTAAAAGAAATGTTCTTGCAAGTTTATACATTTTAATGGTAGATATTGGGAAAGAAATTTAAAAAATTCCATCTTGGTTGTTTGTCTCTTATACATCTCTGTTCTCCTCTCAGTTTCTTCTTAAAGATTCTTATTACAGTTGACTATTTTTGGAATGGATTGAGGAAGTCCTTTATGGATTGCTTAGTATCTAAGTTTTGTCTGCTTTACATTCAGATAAAAAAAAAAAAGTGGCTTGGAAATTCAGAAACATCACTAAATCAAAGTAAGTAAATAATGTTGCATAAGAAATGGAGAAATGTTAGGAATTTTAAGTAGCTGTTTTTACAGAGAGAAAATGGGGGTGAAAAGTTGTGGCATGATTTTCTTCTGCAGTGATAAAGATCTGATATTGAGCATACAAATACTGTGTGATGGACGTTTTCTTTCTAAGATTCTGGTCTGGAACTCTGAGCCTTGCATGTTTAGTAAAACTGGAGTTAAACAGATGCCAAGGAATCAGGAAACATGACCATCTAGATCACAAACACTTCTAGGTCAAAACATGGACTGTATCTTCAGAAAGGAAATGTCTCGTAGTAAGAGTCATTTGCAATCCCTTAAAAGGCTGCAGACCTTCAAAGGACTTGTATCCTTGGATACTTTTAGTTTTCATTTGCTGTATGCTATTCTTCTGAACACCTCAAAGTACCTCATAAATAATGAATTAAGCTTTACAGAAAGTTCTGTCTTTTATAGAGGGTATTGCAGCCCACTTGCTAGGAAGCAAAATGCAACAGAGGGGGAGAATGCTGGAGCTACTGCTTAAAGAGATAGAAGAGAACAGAAAAAAATAGGAATTTGATTACTATATTCCATGACCACATGACAACAGCTTGTTTTCTTTAAATATCTTTCAGCAGTCAAATAAGCAGCATTAACTCCCAAAAATAACATTTGCTACATACACGTTCACAACCCAACCCATGTTTTGATCTGTAAATGTATGTGGAAAATAATATATGAACATTATCTTAAATTCTTAAATGCTCTGCTTGTCTGTCATGTTCATGCTGATCATCAACTACTAAAACCTGTGCGGCTCTGTGTTTGAAGTATGTGCTTGGGAGAGAACAAATATTTTATTTATTCCTTTTATGTTCCTAATCGTACTCTTCTGAAGAGAGAGTTGAAAATGCAGCATATGATTTGGGTGAAAACAGTTGATCTGACTATTTTAAAAAGATTAAATCCCACAACTTTTCTTTTGAGTTTTTTTAGTTTTTTGTGAATTGGAAGGTAACTCATGTTTGAATGTTAAAGAATTTTTAAATAACATGAGTATTTGTTTCCAAATTTTTTTTAATACTGTGGGGCATCATTAACTGTTATTTAATTATGAAAATGTTTGAAATGTTTATGGACAGTTCTGTGATTTCAATGGTTACAATATTCACAGATGATGATGAATTTCTGTTGTTCCTATTTTTGATGAAATAATCCTCCTTAGGTTTTTTTAAATTTACAACATAAGTTGGAGGGACTTATCTAAAATAGTTGGATTTTTTTTTCACTGAAGTTATTGCAAGAGTCCTTGAAAAAGGACTCTTGAAAACAAATCGGTATAGTGAACTCTGCCCATTCAATGTGTAATAGATTAGGTCATAGATTTTTCTGAAACGGGAGATTCTGATAATTCAGGCACCATCTTTGTTACTCTGTTCTGAGACTTTGGAATTGCAGAAGGAGTGGGAGGCAGCACTTTTAAAATATTTTACTTGCATTTCAATCAAAAATGCTCTTTCTCCTGGCTATAGGCTACTTCCTCCGATGTAAAAGTGGGAACAAGACAACAATTGTCTTCATTTTGTGAATGGTCAAAGAGACAAAGTATGAGGGTAGATGCAAACACCGATCCACTCCATGGATCACTTAACATTCAGTGTTCCTGAGCCTTGCTTTTCTTCCTTTATGTGCACACTTTTAACATGTGCTTTTGCTCAGAGTCCCACTTGGAATTCAGCTTTGTGTTTGTCAGTGTAGACACTCAGCAAAGAGCTGAATCCTCAGAGCGCTCAGTGAGTTGTGTGTGCCATTACAATAGGAGCCAACAAACCCTTTCCCAGACCTTACTGGGGCACATTAGTGAGAGGCAATTAATTAACTAAACCAGTTAGTGCAGAAGCACTGTAGGGTCTGATCTGGCACTGAGTGAGTTTATGCCACCAAGTTTCAAAAATGCAGGCCTAGGGCCTAGGAATTTTTTAAGTTATTATGGGGTGTATTTTTTTAATCCCTCTGTTTGCAGACTTGTTCTCAATCAGGATGTGCAAGCCATCAAGAAGTAAGTTATAATGGTATCAAAAAATACCCCTTTAAAACTGTAAGATCCTGTTTTCATACTGAGTATTTTAGTACCATTAGTACCAGAAGTTAATATTTTGAACAGATGAAACGGGGCCAATTTCTATTGCAAAGATCTTGATCTTCCTTTTCTATCTTCCATTTCTAGCCCAACAGATCAAAAGATAGCAGTCTTTGACTTGTTACAGGTGAGGGATTGCATATTGCCATTTCTGGGCTTCAGGCCAGTGTAAATTTAGTAGAGGGAAAAGTGAATGTTTTCCAGGCCATTATGGTTGCTCTTTTGTTTGTTTGTTTTCTAATTTTATTTATTCTTGCCTGTCTGAGTTATTTGCATTCAAGTTATTCATTGAGAAAATTTTGAAAGACTTAAGGTAAAGCAGCAAAATGTATATAATAAAATTAATTTTATTCTTTAGCACTGATTTATAAATCAATACCAGGAACACATAGTTCATAAATTAATATCTGTATGCAGGGAACTGACAAAAATATTCAGTTTTGTTATTCAATTTCATTTATTTCCTGCATTGTCTGACCCATGCTAATAGTCTTTAAAAAACTGTATTTATTTCCTCTCTACGTTACTTAAAGGAAAGGAGAGGATGATAATATTTTCTCTTCTTCTCCTACCAAACACAATCTGTTTCCCATTGGCATTTAGCTTTTTTGCTACATGGTGATATTTATTTTTTGCCAAATTTGACTGTGTTGGATAATTTATATTATTAAATCAAAATTTCCACAGAAATAATATTTCTTTTTGTGTGAGTGTGCATATATGTGCTTTTTTGGGTAGGACAGTCAGGATGCTTTACTTTTATCACTCTTCTCAGTTCTACAGAGTTTGTGAAACATAGCAAGGTGAAGTTCTAAGTGTCTAGAATTATTTTTATGAAAATATCTGGCTTTCAACCCTAATATTTTCCAGTTGGAAAACAGAAAATCACTGGTGGCACACGCGTTTACAGGGTGTTCAGGAGGGGAGGGCATGGGCATTGTGCCAACTAGGAGAACAGTCCATAACAGAAAGCTGGAATTCCACATCAGCTTAGTCCAATTTGGTCCTGTTTCAGAGGAATCTGGTATTGACTATACAATTAGCACTGTTCGAAATGCTCCTCTATATCATGAATTGAATACATTATCCTGTGGAAAAGTTACTGTTCTCTCTGAATATTCTTTCTCTAGAGTCTGTTTATGTTTAGATAACCACAATCTATAACAGATTTTCTGTCTCTTTTGTGTAAGAGATTAATGAGTTATTGGTTCAAATGCAATGTAATAAAGGCTGTTGTCTTTACACTTTTGGTCAAGCCCATAGGACACTGTCAAGAACTAAATTTTCACAAATATACTTTGATAACTTTTGTAATGTTTTTGTCATTAGATCACTGTTTTCAGTCCCTTAATTTACCTTTTATTTTATCCCCCTCTAATATATAAAGTAATGATCCCAGGAGGCAAGCTCTTTTTGTTTTACTTGTGTGTATATTTAAATTATTTTATGACTGTGCTTCTAAAACATCTTTTAGAAGTGTTTTGATGTATTTTTTTCCTTCGAACGAAGCATAGCATTTTATGATCACATATATTTTTCTCATCAGTTTTAAATTGGTGCAGGAACAAGATATTTATTCCCATTCCATATATGTTAAAGAAATGTACCTATATTCATGCAGTTTTTAACTGTTTTTGACCTAGAACAAAATACATGCTAAGCAAGTTCTGATTTTTGAAATTGTAATGTCCTGAAATCCAAAACAAAGTTTTCTGTTTCCCAAAAGTCAAAATAATCCTAACTATCTCTTAAATTCAACTTTGTGGAAGAAAAAATGTTTTAGGGAAGCCATTGTGTGAAATGATTAAAAATAATTGGTAATAATCATCTGTTCATTATATATTTCCTTCTCAGAACCTCTGAATTGTTTGTCTCATACATATTCCTACTATGCTTTTGGTAGTATTTTAACACAAGAAAGATATCCCTCTCTCTCTTATTTAACACACATCCTAATTGCTCAATAGGGTTGCAACTTGCCAGGGAAGAGTGGAATGATGCTCCTCCCCTGTAACTGCCTTTAAGTGTGAATTATTCTCATTTCACACATCAGTATAAAGAAATAGCCATTTTTCTCTGATAGAGATAAATCTTGTTGTGTTGCAATCAGCCTGGGCTGGTGCAGAATGTTCATAGACAAGGCCTTCTCTCCTTTTCCCTTTCAAAACAGAAGTAATTCACATCAGTAGGATAATGTGCCTGAGGCCCACAGAAAGAAAAATTTGAAATATTACTAAAAATATACAGCTGCATTCATATTGTGTCCCTCTATTACTATTATTCAGCCATGTAGCCTGAATTTAACTTGCCTAGTATTATCATAGTCTAAATTTAATTTAGCATACATATTGCCAGACTACAAAGGGGATATCCTTCTGATTCCCCTGTGAGATCAAAATTTAGCCAAGCCTTTGATTTGGGCATCATCTGGTAACTTTGGAGAGTTCCATATTCTCCCTTGGGGTCATTTGAGGTAAAAATTCAGTCAGTGCAGGAGACGAATAACATTTAACTTGCATTTCTAGTTTATGTTTCCAATAATACCTTGAGGCTTTATTCACTTCCTAATCTTCTGGCTCCTCCTTTTAGAATATTATATTTTATTTTAGAAACTGGGCTGGTTTACATTAGATACTGGTGTGTGCTCAAGGCTTGCACTGCTTCAAGGGCAGCTGAAATACTCTAATTCTCTGAGACACCCATAACGTGAGGGAAACCCCTGAGTGACATGAAAACCACTGAAGCTTTTCTCAGCTTATTTAAGGCAGGTGAAAAAGTGCATGGCAGGAACACCATGGCGTGCTGGTGGCTCCTAATTAGCACTCTTGCAGCGAGACCACCGTACATCACCTAGACAGGGTTGGTGAGTGGCCAAAAGCTCACCGTAGCATATTTTTCCTCATTCACCTTCCAGAACTATGCATTCACTTGAGTTCCTTTTTTTTTTTTTTTTTCCTATTTGTTAATGAGAGACTGTTTAAAGCCCTGCAACCCTGAGCCATAATTTCTCCTGATGTCACTGGTGGTTAGAGCCTGTCATCAGGTGTTTTAGCCTGACTACACATCAAGATTTGCTGTCTGGGAAAGAGCACTTCTCAAACAGTAGGATTGATGCTTGATTGGTCCCTTGTCCATCTAAAAGCCTTCAAGACAGAAATAAACCAGAAGAAATCAGAGAGAAATAGTGTGATTTATGTGTAGTTTTGAGTTTATATAATTCCAGATTCTGGTTTTTATATGTGTTTTCACACACCCCTTCACAGGTGGGCACAAGCATGCATCAACATTTCTGCCCACAGGAAAACCTCTCAAACCCATTGTCATTGTGCTCAGTTTTAGTGGGAGAACCTGATGACCTGAAGCTCCTGACCAGCCAGGTGTTCCCATCTCTTAGGTGAGAGCTGTCATTCAGTGGATTATTTGATTTGTCGTGAATGCTTTGTCTTGCCACTTGTCCTGCTTTGGCTAAAAAGGTAATCTTGTCCCAAAGCCATCTCCCAGAAACTGGTCATTCCACATGGAGTCATTCCTTACCTCATCTAATAAACTACATTTTGCCAATAATATTTTTTTTTCTTTTTCAAACAAGCAGTTGTTGGGAGAACACTTAATCTAGAGCCTTCAGTAGTTATTGCTTATCAAGTAGAAGCCTTCTGGCTGTGTGAAGGATTCACCTCTGAGTCCTTGTCTCAGAAGGAACCTCAAACTCTTTTATTCCTTAAATTACCATAATTGTGTGTCTTGCAGTTGCAGTATTTTCATGCTAATGTTGTAATTTTCTCCTTTCTTTTTTGGTTGGTTTTCTGAATTGGTTTCAATGCCCTTTGAAGTGTTTCCTGTTAAATAAGAACCGTGATTTTGTTGTCTTTTTTTTTCTTCATTTGGTTGCTTTTTTTTTTTTTTT
>VYXD01016793.1:279413-331616 GCA_013397195.1 Hylia prasina
GTGTGTGTGTGTGTGTGTGTGTGTGTCTTTCCTCTCCAGGTGCTAATATCAGATGGCAGCTGAACCGGCTTTGGTGATAAATCTTTGTTTCTGTGTCACACTCAATGGGTTGTTAGGGGAAGCCTGGTGTTTAAATGACTGTTAAGTGATAAAAATCTAAAGGAAAACCTTTCCAGTTTATAAGATTTAGATAAGTCTGCTTCTACTTAACCTCCAAAATTAACACATATATACCTTTCAATTTTATTAACTTTTTTTGAGTTGATTTATTTAGAGGACTTTACTGAAAATGTATAAGATTTAGCCTCTTGTTTGAATACCTACCTAATAAAAAATGTGCAATGATGTTGAATTAATCTATGTTCAAAAAAAAAGAAAAATACTCTGCTGTTTAAAGACTTGGCCCAGGTACAGCAGGAATATTTTCTTTTACAATCCAACTGCTTAGAGGGATTATTTAATTCAAATTCACCGGTGCTGAAATCTCTCATAATAATTCATTGCATAATAGGATTACCTTAAAAGAGAGCTAGATGGCACAGTTGGTCAATACAGTATGATACGTTTTTGGAGGGTTAGGATTAAATCTGACCCTGGGATACAAATGCATCATGTTTGCTGGTCTGAATATAAGCTCAAGTAGATGTTTGTTTATGTTGCATACAATCTGGCATAACTTCATGCAGCTGGCAGACTGCTCAGTAAGGACCTGAGACTCAACGAGCAGTTTTGGACAGAGGAACATTGGCACAGCTGTTTGCAGAACCTGATTTAGCACATCTGAACTGTTCTTGGCTTTAGCCAATGGAGGCAGTTTTTCATTTCCCTGACTGCTAAAATTTATAAAATTCTCATAATAATTTAGTAGAAAATTAACAACAACAGTGCCACTGGAACTCATCTTGAGCTACTCTGTCTTAGTTGTTATTCCTAATTATAATCAGGCTAGAAAAACTGGCTTACATAAAATTTTGTAATAAAACCCTTTGTTGCAATATTCAAGTAGCTTAGGTATCTCTCAAAATTAGGAAATATGAAAGAATAGACCTCCAATAACAAGAACCATTTCCGAGTTTTTAGGAGATAATCTATAATTACAATAATCAGCTGGTAAAATCTGTGTCACTTTGTGCTGGATGTAGTCTAACAATATTTTACTTCCCAATTAGTATCTCAATTAGTAGTTATTCCTGAATTAAGTTGTATCTACATTAAAATAAGATACATTATCTAGGATAAAAATATCACATGAGTAAAAAGAATAGTTGTGAGAAATAATAAAAATGTCAATTTTCTTCTGTTGAAATACAGAATGTTTTAAGTTTTCCCTGCTGCCATATAAAGGAAAAGTTTGTATTGTTTCAGATTTTGCATTAAAGGATTCCAGTGCTTTATTCTGACACTGCTACATCTTCTATAGGCTGATGTGGAAGCACATGCAGATTTCATGTCAAAATGTCTGAAAAATTTTGTTTGTTTTTGCTATATAAGTTAAATTTTTTTACTCTTCATTTCTAATACAAAAGTTGTATTATCATTTCCTAGAAGAAGAAATTCTAGCGGAGCAAATACCATAAATGAGGTAGCAGTATGTTGCTCTTCCTCAAGCATGATAAATATATATTATTTTGTGCTAAAACAGGCTCTAAGTTTCTAGTTTTTGCATTTAGGGTTCCAGAAATCAGATATGTTATTTTAGTCCTTGTCTCCATTCTCCTTATCAATTTTATTTGAAAACAGCAAAGTGATGATAGATCTGATGTGCTACTAAAGGAACAGTTCTGATAATTTATTTCTTAAATATTGAGAAATTAAGCTTTGTCTGTAGCTTCAATTTGCTTTGCTTCCGTATGTTGGCTTAGAAGTGTAACATGAATACGTTTACCATTTCCACCATGGACATCTTTCTAAAGTCTTTGTGTGACTTTTTAGGAAAGTTGTGTGAGCTAAGACAGGAGGTTTTTATAAAACTTTTGGGGCAAGATTCTTTGGCTTGTATCATGTAGGTGAGATGATAGAGCTCTCTCTCTATCTTAAAAAGAAAAAATAAAACAAATAAAAATGTTTATTCACAAGTGCCTTATGATGGATACATTACATGGATGGCATATGTATTGGAAAGAACAAAGATTTCAGCTTTATGAAAATTTGAAATTTCAAGTGATAAGATCTAGAGTCATTAACATTCATATATTCCACCACAATTTCAGCTACTCTTAAATTGAATATGTGGTGCATTTCACAAATCAAAAGCCATTAGATATAAAAGGTGACAGAGTCTCTGTTGTTGAGAAAACCTCAGGCGTAAATGAGTAAAAATCAAGAATGTTATGCACTGTTTACCATCATACTTTTACTCTCTAAGCTAATAAAGTCTATTTTGTAGTGGCCTTAATTGCTATGAATACAGACATCCTAATGTGTACAGGAATCCTTGAAATTTACTAATGACCATGAAAATCTTGAAATTCCCTAATACTGTTAAAGTAAACTTATAAAGCAGCATATTGTCTGAGAAGAACAAAAGGAAGCCATTTGGAATGAGTCAATTTTCAGTCAGTTCAGTTTCAGTCAGCTCAAAAGGAAACACTGTAAAACTGGGAACACTGAATTGTTCCTTATTGCAGACATTGTTCCTTATTCTTCAATAATATTTCCAATGATGTTTTGGACTTCTTATTAGGGTTTGGTTATACCATTTAATAGAAATGCAAGTGGACAAAATCATTAATTCAGAACTATTCTTCATCAAAATTAGACTGGAAAGAGTCCCCTGTATTGTTTTGTGTTAACACTACCTGTGTTGTGTGTTAGCATTATCTGTAAAGAAAAGCATGTGTCTGATTCCATGTTTTACTGATCCTTTGAGAACCTTTAAGAGATGGTTAAAAAATATTTTTCTTTACCTGTTTAAAATACTGCCTAAATATGAATTCCTCACCTGATATGTGTTCCTGGCCACTGCTGAATTGAAAACATTGAAGCAAAATCTTTAGGCTGGGTGTCATGGAAAATGCTACAAATAAGGCACAAAACTCCAAGTCATAAAGCCCTATTGATGTTCTAAATTTTAACCAACAGAAATCTCAAATTACAGTTTGGACAACAACTTGCTCATTGCTTTAGGTTGTACCAGAAAACAGTGAAGTGTAACCAGGTCTGTATTGTTTTCCTTACCTGAATGTCTCATGTTGTAGGCAGTGACAGAGCTTTTGGCAGCCACAGAAATTCACGGATTTTCTGCAGCATGGAAGTCCTCCTGGGGTGTCTGAAAAAGTACAAACACATGTAAAAAAGGCCATCCCCAAAATTCCATGCATTTGATCTCAGATGAAAACTAGAGATAGATGAAAATCTATGAATATGTGGACTTTATGACTTATAGCAACCATACTTTTATGTATATTTGAGCTTTTGCTGGAATACATGGTTATTTATTATTTCCCAAGTGTTTTTGCTTTGTGTGTACCGCTGAAGTGCCTGTGAGTGTATACACAACCAAGAAAAACATAGGAAACCCAACCTCAAGTTTGGTGGTTTGGGTGGTTGGTTTGATTGTTTGTTTACTTATTTTTATTTTTATTTTTATTTTTATTTTTATTTTTATTTTTATTTTTATTTTTATTTTTATTTTTATTTTTATTTTCCTTTAAAAAGTGTTATTTAGTATTTGTTTTAGCTGTCATATGCTCTCATCTAGGAGATCCAGTCATGAATCCTGTTGTGACAGGTTATGGCTATGTTCTATTGACCCTATACAGTTTGTAATGCATAATAGGGAGTGTAAAATAGCAATGATTAAAAATACCAGTTGACATACCAGACTGTTTGCAGTAACAGCAGTTGTGCAGATTTATAGAAAATGTTGTCCATAATTATTGCAAATTTACATTTGCTGGTTCTGAATTTTAAACCCTTACTATGTTTTTGTAAAATAACCCACAGTTATTAACTGATCAGTGGCTTGTTCCTCCTATATTGGGAGCATGAGGAAATAAGGATATGGCATTGATCAGAGGCTGCAAGTCTGTGAGGCATCTTCATGTGGCAGAGAGCATGTATTGCACTAGAAAATGCTAATAGGCAGACTCTGGCATTCCCCCATCCCATTAAGCCTGAGGGAGTGTCAGGGTTTACCATATGGCTCTCCATGTGCACCACTTTTGTCAAATTCACTCTTCTCATCAGTTTTTTGTCCTTTTTTATTTTTTTTTTGTTTGTTTGTTTCTTTTCTGTCTTGCCCTGCCACCAGTAGTCCTCACATCCTTCCTCCTGTTCAAACAAAAATCTTCATTTTAGGGATGCTTTTCTCCCTTCTGTTTCTGCCTGCCCACAGTTGCTAATAACAGCTCCTTCTTAGTCTCTATAGCAATCAGGCAGCAGAAGCACTCAGCACTAAAAAACAGGCAAACCTTGGTAGCAGCCTCCCATTTCTTCTTTTTCTTTTCTCTGCAGCAGTTGCCACCTGCCTTCACCTCTGCCAAAATCTGTGGATGTGCTGATGTTCATCCAATGCAATGGACCAAGAAGAAGGAAACAGCAGCATATGGATTAATTTCCTAAAGTACTGCACTGGATTAAAAATTAGTATATTTTACTACGTTTTATGAAACTAATGAAGCATCTCAAATGTACATAAATATTCTGCTTCTGTTCAGTGTAGCTAAAATATCTGGAGAAAGTGATATAAACAAGAAGGTTGACCTCTTTTCATATTAAACATAGAATAGTAAAATAGTGAATAAAGTGGTACCCTATGCATTTTGAGTGAAAATACAATAAATATTCTAATTCATAAGGGAACAAATTCTCAGACTGAGAGAAGACAAAAAATATTTTTTTCTATGTATGAATGTCTATGTAATATTCCAGAGAAAATGTGAATTAAGTAGAGTTTGCATTTATTGCAAAGACAAGGTCTGGCTACTGTATGCTGAGCAGGAAAATCAAATAAGACGTTCTGTCAGGAAGGCAAAAAATAAATAGCATTAGTTCCTTAGGCTGATTCTGAGCTATCAAAAATATGTCCAGTCTAACATAGATGGCATTTAGTTACAGCACAGATGAATATTTATTAATATTCTTCAGAGACTGAAAGGATGGCTTTGTTTTACTAGACATTTGAAGACACGATATTCAAAATGTTTCTTTTGTTTGGCATCAAAAAGTATTATGATCATTTTGGCAAACAGCATACAAACAAAGCTATCAGTCAGTGTACTGCACTGACAGGCTTTGAGTTAGAAGATTAGTGTTGAATGAACAAAACTTCAAGTAATTTGCAAGGTCTTTCAGTTAAATGTAGGACAGAAGTTTTATAAATAGTGTAATACATAACATAATACATGGCTTTAAAGATTTTCAATGGGGTCAGAGAAAAACCTGTTTTGGGGTCAATTGCCAGGTGTCAAAAAGTAAAGTATAAATTAAATCTCAAAGCCGTTTTTCAAGACAAAAACAAGTGTGATTTAGATTTGGTAATGAATGGACAGTGTCAATGAGGCAGTTGAATTAAAAAGCAGCAGCAATTTTGCATTTTGATAAGCAAGAGAGGGTGAAACTTTAATTGTTCCTCCACAGTGTCTTTGTTGAATT
This sequence comes from Hylia prasina, assembly GCA_013397195.1. Classification (NCBI taxonomy): domain Eukaryota; kingdom Metazoa; phylum Chordata; class Aves; order Passeriformes; family Sylviidae; genus Hylia; species Hylia prasina. The sequence goes on from VYXD01016793.1 coordinate 285,009, forward strand.
TGTCAAGAGATGCCAGAATAGGAGAGATCATCCTTTATGAATAATATCTACACTGGTATGACCCACTTTTGGGAACATGGGGGACCATTTGTACTGAGGTACCAGAATGTTTTATGTCCTCTTTTATAGGAATGACTTTTCCTATAAAGATGATCCTGTTTGCACCTACACCTGGAGAGTCATTTGCTTTACAGAAGCTCATGTTTGGCACAGTTCCTCAGGTGCAACAGAGGCAACTGGTGAAGCAGATTTCTGTCAGAATTCTGAGTGTGAGAGATGAGCAAACAGTGCAAGTGGTGCTGTGCTGACTGCACCAGCCTGCTTTAAGCGAGGTGACTTTCCAGCAGAGAGGCCTCAGAGTGCGCTGCCTGTGCAGTTGATAGTGCAGAGAGAGCTCCCTTCCACCTGCTTTATCCCACTGTGCCTTCCAAGCACTGACTAAGGGTCAGCAAGGGGTCTGAGCTCAGGATAAACAGACTGTCTGTACTCTTCAGTTCAAAAGCATAGGGCTGCAGCCTCTGTTGAACTAGGGCTGACTGGTGCCAATATGGAAAATTAACTGGCTTTGCTAGCAAATGCAGAAAGAGGGGTGTTATGCCAGTGATGTTAAAAGCAAAATTGACAAAATAGTGGAATAAAAGCTCTTGAAAAATGCCAGCAGGGCATGAACAGGATGGAATGTACAGTAGGGAAGGAAAAAATAGTTTCTTTAAGTCAGATGATTTGTGCACCAGAGTCTCAGCGTTCATTTAATGGGAAAGTAACTTTCTGTTTGATAAAAATGCAAAGAATAACTTGAAAGCATGAACTGACTGGTGAGTGATGTACTTTGTTAGGCTTCAGCAGTAAAGCCTGAAAACTGCAACCTTTGTGTATTCTAATAACCCATTCATTCCCATGCTGCATTCTTCTGGCTACCAAACAATGACACCTAAAAATGTACATCACTGCTGGGCTCCAATTCAGCAGCAGCCGGAAGCAAAAGGATGGCTGATTACAGTGCAGATGGAGAGTACCTTCAGGGAGTGATTTCTTGGTTGTCACAGAAGAGATGACAGAAAATGACCACTGATTTTCTTCATTATTTCAGGAGAAACAAAGCCCAGAATTCTCAGTAGGATGAAGCTTGTCATTCTGTTCTAATGAGCACACAGGGAAACACATAAACAAAGAGGGAACATCCCAGTATATTAAGTCTGTAAGAACATGCTAATAATACTACTTTTAACATCTATCTTTCTTTCTATCTATCTATCTATCTATCTATCTATCTATCTATCTATCTATCTATCTATCTCTAAGTTGCACTGATTGTGGCTACATCTTGGCATTCAGAGTCCTCATAACTGGAACAGCATCCTAAGTATTTGTCTCATCCCATGCCTCATGATTAACATTCAGTAATATTTCTTAAGGAATCAGCTTAACTCTTGTCACCCTTTATTGTTACACAAACTATTAGAAGAGCTATTAAGAGCTACTCCTGTGTGTCCATGATCCCCACCTCCAGTTATCTGTGTGTATGGATTGTCTCTCTAGATGTGCACTTACAGTACAAATTACAGACTACGATGGGCAGGTGGTTGAATGATCAATCTCTAAACTTATTGCAAAATCATGTGGCTTCACACTTTGATCTTCTGATTATTAAAAGATGCCTCTGCCCAAATTAAGGTGGAAATGAGACCACATGCCAAAGTCAATAATAGAGATTTTATTTAACAGTAAATGAGAGAGAAATCAGAAAGTAGGATACAGTCACCACCACATAGATCCCTGTGGTGTCTTGCTGGCCCTTCTTCTGGTCTTCCTCGTGCTGGGGGTCTCCAAGAGGTCTTCTGGAGGTACCACTTTTATACAGGCCTTTTATATATATCCTGTGCTTATCACCAGTGGAATTTTGTCCAGTATGCTCATTCCAAACCTTTACCTTCCTTTAGCCCTGGAAATAATACCTTCCTTTTTGCTATCTCTGCCTGTTGTGGTGGCTTAACTTATGGGAAATTCCTTCTTTAGCAGTGTTTTGAGACATTCTTTAAGTCCTCAGAATGGTCTAATAATCTGTTTCTGGATATAACAACTTTTAGAAGTGTCAAAGAAGAACCAGAAAATTCATAATATTCAGCACTTTCCCACTGTAATATTTATTGATCTCCAATTATTATTACATTTAATAATATTTGTTTTAGGCTGTGGCTTCCAAGCTTGTTTATTGCAGTCTTTTCCCTCCTTGTATTTCTACTTTTAACTAGAAATATAAATCAGTGAACAAGTAGAAGAATTGAGTATGTAATATTTTAGCCTCTCAATCTGAATTTGTAGGACTTCTGGAATGATTTGTTGCCATTAATTTTTGCTGTTCATTTTGCAGTGTTGTTAAGTGAACAAAATTCTCCCATTTTAATATTATTCTTCAGCAATATGTTTTATCAGTGGGGGGAAAAAAAAAAGAAAAAAAAAAAAAAAGACAACAACCAAACCACACCCCCCCTTGATTATAAGTTTGAAACTGATGTTCTTCTCTCAGTATGCATTCCTGAATTGTAAATCAGGAAGAACAGAAACTCCCAGTCTTCACACTTTGTTCTAGTCAATATTAATGCTTGTTTTTATTATGCATTCATGTATTTTTTTCCTTTTGCAGAGGGAATGAAGTACATTGCTGTATATCTTAAGGAGTCTTTTGTGTCTTTTCATATTCCTCTCACTCCTCTTTGACTTCCTGTGCTTTTTCTTTTCACCTTCTTGTTAATGCTCAAAGTTTTTGACTGTTGAGTTGGGCAACTTGTATTTCTGTCTTAGGGATTAACATATGATTTTACATTGGGGTATAGCAACTAATATTTTCTTTTTTTAGATGCTCACCTGAAGATAAATTGATTTGAGTCAGTTTGAAACCAATAATTTTCCAGATTTTTTAAGAAATCTACAATTTTTTTCTGGACATTTTAGTACAAGCATAAAATTCTATGAGTAAAGGGTGTTAGATGACTCTCACAAAGTCCATCGAGTATTAGGAGTAATTGTAGTCATTCACAGTCTAATTGCATGGTTCCATATTTGTTCCTTCTGGGTTTTGCTCTAGTATATTTTGAATAATTTTCTGGGAAATGGAATTTCTTCAGAGGAAGGCCTGCTCTCATGAATGTTTGGGACAACCTTTGGACAATTAAAGATTTCCTTCTTTGCCAAGGCCAAAGAAGATCAAGACTAGGATTCATGTGAGTATCCTAGCCACAGGACTTCCATTAAGTGAGGGGCAGAAAAGGGAACAGGAAAGAGATGTAAGCTAGAAAAGGCTGTCACCTGAATATTGCTTCAGTACTTGTTATAAAATCTGAATTTTTGGGGGGGGAAAAAAAATCACTTATTCGAATCCTTCCCAATGTTTGTTCTAAGCTGAAAATGCTTGGGTTTGGCATAACTAACAACTAATTTTTCAGCAAAATTATTAACCAAAGTATGTTTTATCAGTCTGTTCTAGGTTAATGTAAAGTGCCTAATGTGTGTGCATTCACGTGTAAGTGTACTTAAAAAAAAAGCTGGAAACTATTAAGAAGCTTAATAGAACTTGCATGTTTTATCACTAAATCATGATGTAATTAATCAAACGTTCATATAGATATATATATATGGGAGATACTTGCATATACTTTTGCTATGTCACACTCGTGTCAGATTTGGTACACCACAAAAAATTGTTCTGATCTGTCTGCAATATTTTCTTTATAACAAGAAAATAAATGAATGGTTTCAAGTACAGTTGAAAGAACAAGCCTGGTGTTGTGTTGCTTTATGATCTGTGCTCGGAGTCTGTGTAATACATTCTTGACCTTTCAAGGAATGGCGTTTTTCTTTCAAATGTAGTTTCTTTTTTTATGAGTCTGTGTATCTGTGGGTCGAGGAGGACAGCGATGGAGCACTGTAGTAAATTGACCAGCACACAATGCCACTGTCTCTGCAATTGAATCAGAGTTGTTCAACATATCCCTTCTGCTAAAATAGCTGAAGAGTGTGTTTTGCTTCACACGGTAGAAACTGGATTTCCCCAGGAAAAGGTTTGTTATAGCTGTTCTTTTTCCAAGTGTATGTCATGATTTCAGTGAATATTAAAGCATGCAAATAACCAATTTTATTGGCCAAATTGTTCTGTTTGTAAAACAGACTTCCATCAAAACAAGTTTTTTCTGTGGATAGGAAAAGGTCAAAATAGAAGGTTATGTTGGAGCAGGTTTGCATATAGAAATATAAGACAGTGGAATGATGATAATGACTGCTAAAGAAATAACTGAGAGACTTCAGAGAGAAATAAGACAGAGTCACTACTTTGGTATCTAGTGCTGCTGCCTTGGCATCTGTGGCTCATCAGCAAGGGAATATTAATGTTCAGATACTACTTAGGTCTTTGCCTGTCAGTCTGTAGGGTATATCAAATGATAATTTTGAAAAAAAAACCCCTCCAAATAGTTCCTTGGATGTACAAGTCAAGAATTTGAGGGAGTTTTTGAATAAAAATTGGAGGAATCAGTTATTCTGGTGACTAAACTACAGCTCTTGAAGTTGAAAGATTGTTCTTTTTCCTTATTCAGCAGAACTGGAAGATTTTTGTTTCTGATGTTGGATTACTTTAAGTGATGGAAGCTACTTTCCTTTAGGTAAATGTTAGAAAAGTTGATCAGATGAGCATTTGTTTTCTGCCTTCAGGGCAAAACATTATTTATATAAGGAAGACTGGTGGGGGGTTTAAGTGTGTGTGATGACTTGCTCTCCTTGAATACCCATGAAGTTGCAAGTGAGAATATTGATTGTGATATTGATCAGCTCAGTGGTGGTGATGAGACATCACTATATTAATTATAAGGTCCTACATCTACTGAATAACTGTTAATTCCTCTATCTTTCTCTCCTTTTACTTCTTTCTCATAGGTATGCAACACAGATGAATAAGAGTGTGGGTTTTTTTGTGGTGTTCTTGTCCAGGTGTAAATATAGCACTAAGAACAAACGAAAAATTGTGAATCCATCCAGTCACCATTTCAAAGGGGAGTTGTTGTGGTTTTTTCCCCCCTGTAAAGTTCAAATGCACTTTGCTTCATAGCCAATGAAAGGCAAGGAAACAGAGAGCAAGAAGAAATGAAAATCATGTTTTCCTTATTCTCTGTCATTTCTTCAAATTATTATTATTATTATTATTGTTATTGTTGTTGTTGTTGTTGTTGTTCTATGTCCCTCTGTGTGCCATAGGATAGTTTAATAGCTTGGCATACAAAAGAAAAGGGAAAAAAGCTTTGATAGCATGAAAATGGAGGAAGTGGCTGAATTAAAACTAGAGCTATCAGAGTCCTCTCTGACAGGTAGGGAGGGGACTGAAGGGTAACTTCAGAAACATTTTAAAATCTCATGTAGAAATACACTATGCTGGGAATGTCATTTCCATTTTGGCTGTTTCAATGGCTCTACTACTTGAAAAAAATCAGAATTCCTCTCATGTCATGGGACTGTTTCTCACTGTTTACTTTTGAGGTCACTTGTCCCACTGTGTCCAAGTGAATCATTCAAATTTGTGTTGAAGTCTGCTGGACAAGTGACAGGAAGTTTATGAGCCTAGGGGAGACTTGTACTAGAAATAACATAGGCAGTGTGAGCAGCTCACTGTATCTTCGGGTCACGTTATTTATTGATTTTATTTTAAATGTTGTTCCATCGAAATAACTTTACAAGGTTCATAAAAGATTTTCTTAGGGCTTGAATTGACATCAGTATGACACAAACAAAACAATAAAATAACACTGTGTCATCATTCTGCAAAGATATCATTCAACAAACCTTTAAAAAAACCTTGAATATTTCAGTCTTTGGAAACCAGATGGGATGAATTACTGCTTTTATTCCTACTTAGGAGAAAGACAGAGTACCATCAAACAGTGAGAAGCAGCTGAGGACATGGAAAGCTGAAATTAGTTTACTTTGTTACTATTAACCAAGTAGTGCACCTCTTTTTTAAAAAACTTTTTTCCAGTTTCTAAACTTATAAGTGCTCTGTTAAAAATGTGGAGATGCTGAGCATGGGTGTCAGCTTCCTGAGGCACTGAGATCTCTGAGAGGTAGCTGTTGGTGAATCTTGTTGAAGATGTCATCTCCAACCTTCCATCCTTGCCCTCTGTGGAAGTTACCTTCTGCGTAGCACAGCTGTAATAAAGCTGACAGAAGTGGATGTTTGCCTCTACTTTGCTGCTTTTTCATGTGGCTCAGTAAAGACACTGGCCTTTGAACTGGAATGACTGAAGAATGAATGAAGGATGGGCCTTTTTACCAGTTCTGGTATGTCAAGAAAACAGATAAAAATTGAGAAGATGGAGAACCACTAGTGTTTGAATGCTCATGGTTGTGGGCTCCAGGGTTAAGAGTCAATGCCTCTGCGTGCCAGAAACTATACAATTAATAAATTGTCTGATTTGAAACTGGCAGCTTCACTGGATCTTCTCGTAATATGATGTGAGGCAGTCTACAAAGTAGAGTCATCACCCCCACCCATGGATTTGAATTGATAGAAATAAAATAGCCACTGATACAAGGCCAGAAAATAAAAGAATAAAATAAAATAAGATAAAAGAAATCTTCCTGAGCTGCTGTCTTGATATTCAGCTCTAGAAATGCATGTAGTGGAGTTGTGCCATCTTATGTTTGGAATAGTGATAGACTAATAAAAAGATTAAATTCCCTTCATATCAGTCCAGAGAGGAGTAATCTGAATCAGGGGTTTTCACACGCAAATCTTCATTAACCCAACCCTTGTTTGCAAATAATTACCATAACAATAGGCCCAAGTGTTGATCTGACACTGATATGCCTTGCTATAAATTATTTCTTCTTATGTGGCTATCCAATGTTCTCTCAGTATGAATTGTGAAATGTCCTGTTTGGGGCCTGGGGAGAAATGGGATTTGCTTCATTTTGTTTGCATTTTTGTTTGGTTAGTTTTGACTTTTTGTAATTTTCTTGTATTGGGAAGGAAAAAAAAAAGCCAAATAAATACTTCCTGCTTACTAGCTGAAAAAGCATAGAGATAGAAAAGATAGATAGATATACCATACTTCTGTCCAAACTGTGATCAGAAATTGAGATTTGCAGTGGTAGTCTTAGAACTGAGGAAAATTCCCATTTGAATCTGTCCTTAGCAAGCTGCATACATTATACATTCAAATATATGTATATACATGAACATATAATTGAGATGGATGTACATGTGGTATGCTCCAAGAAAGAGTCAGAAAAAGAGATTAAGGTTAAATGTGTATTTAAAAGTAGAGTTTTAAAAATGCTTGCTTTTCTTAAATTCAAATTCAGATGTTTTGAAAAGTTAAATAGGATTCAGTTGTTTGAGGATTACTTTGTGTATGACTTGGATTTAAATCACAGGGCATTTCAGATCAACTACTCTGCTCAAAGCGGCTGCTGTTAAAGGATTTACACATGATATTGCTTCCAGGGTATTAGTGTAGCAGGTCTTCTTCTAGCTGATTTTGAAGTGAAATGTAGATTTTACATTGTCCTTGTCTAATGTGTGTTTTTTTGAGCAATCTTGATCTGCTGTTTAAAGGTATTAACTGGTTCAAAATCATTGAAATTGTTTAGGGGATTTTAAATAGAGGAATACAAAGTTAAGCTATGTGAAGCCATGCTTTCTATTTAACTGTAAAAGTGTAAAAATAAAGTCACTAGAGTGAAAAACGTTCTTAGAATCATACATTCAGTGATTCAGATCCTAAAGAAACACACAGATGATACTTCAGTAAGGGTAATATGAATATATGAATAACTTGGATTATCATTATATAGCATTTCCCCAACAGGATGAAAAGTATAAGATTTTGGTAAGCTTTTTAAGCAAAGTCAAAAGAAAATGAAATTTGCCTACAGTATTTCACCCACAAACAGATGGCCAAACATAACAAATCAATAGTATGTAAATATCAGTGTTAAGAAGATCTGTTGCAATGCATGAAAAATTACTGGTTTCTTGGCTGCTACCTTCATACAGACTAAGCCTTCTCACAGAAGAGTAGTATATATGTTATTTTTTTCACAGAGACAGATGTAGTGGCTCAAAGTTGCTATCTTCATTTAAAAGTCCATTTTTTACAGAGTGCATTGCAGAATCAACAGATGCCCTTTAGAACTTGTAAAGGTGGTAAAAGAAATATCCAGAGCTCAAAAGTCTGAGATGCAGGCAACGAAAGGAAATGTTGTTCTGCTTTCATGAGGCCTGTGAGTCCCTTGCACCCACCTAAATTTGTGAGAGAGAACTTGTGATGGAAACTTGAAAATTTGAGCAGAGTTGTTGCAGCAGGCAGGCTGTGAAAGAGTGAACTTCTGGTTCTGTGTCAAGCAGTCATCAGAACACTGCCACTAAAGTGTGTCTTCCTGTTTAAATTCACAAGAACAGCAACGATCCAGATTGCATCTTAGTGTGCTGCTCCTGGAAGCACAATTTGTTAATTACCACCAAGACCTACAGTCTTTTGCCAGGTGTGATGCAAATAGTATCTCCAGTATCTGAAGACACATTTTGCAACTAAAGTATGCTAAAGGTGTTTGCTCATTCAAATTGCAATAATGGGGGTTTTGTTTTAATTTTTAAAAAGGGCTGCACTAGTGACTCAACTTGTGACCTCATGCAATTGATTTAAAATCTCCCTCTGACAATGGCTTGTCTTCTCTGGAATGTAAATGATGTTGCTTTACTCCCCTTCTCTAGTAAAGCATTTTGAGTTGCTTGGATCAGGAACTTTTGTCTGGACTCTGTTCTGTACAGCGTTGTGCGAAGTAGAAGCCAAACATTACAAAATATGGAATGATATCCCAGTTTTAAACTGCTTATTCCTTTGCTTATTATTTTAGAAGAATTAGAAAAATATACTACAATTTTCCGAAAATAATTAGACATGATGAATGAGTATTGATCATTTATACTCTAAATGAGTAGTCATTTAGAAACTATCAGTTTCAGAAGATTACTTTTTGTGCGGTTGATCAAAATATGTTTTGAATATTCTCTAAAATAAAACTACAAAAATAGCATATTTTTTGAGATAAAAATCTGATTTCATTTCCTCCCTATTTTTCTTTGTTACTAATATAATAAGATTTTCTGAAGCCCTTAATTATTATTCCTGTTTTTATCAGGATCAGGGAAAGGATTCTCTGGTTTGAGATTTTCATGAAGTATTACTTGTAATATGTCCTTTCCCAGAGCAGACTAAGATAGCCCAATATCCTTGCATCTCATTATTTTCAAAATTTATTTTCCTGATATTATACATTTTCAAATCATTAGAAATAATGAGTGGCAAGATGATTTTGGGAATTTGCTGTTGACTATAGCCATGCCTTTGTAAAAAGCAAGTTCATAGATTTGTGTGCTGTTATGTCATTATATCAATGTTTTGGATTATTTCAGGAGTACTGTGATCAAACCTAATTCAAGAACTTCTGAACTTGAAAGTTTAGGAAACAGATGTGAAAGTTATTTCAGGTTTTTAAACATTCTTTATCTCACTCTATCGCTATGTGACAGTTTTTTGGAGAGATGGATCCTGTCACTGGTCACCACAGAGCAGAGATCAGTGCCTGCCCCTCCTCTTCCTCTCCCAGGGAGTTGTAACTGCAATGAGGTCTCTCCTCAGTCTCCTCTTCTGCAGGCTGAACACACCAAGCAACCTCAGCTGCTCCTCATATGCTCCTTCTTGAGATGCTGTCTAAGGGAGAAATTAAGCTTGTTTAGGTGTTATTGATATATTAATCAGGAACTGCATATAAAAAAAACACACTGGGGAAGAGAGCAGGTACTTCTGGACAGGTCACAGAAAGGATTATCTTCAAGCATGCAAAAGTTGCTGTTTTCCAAAGACAATGCTGGTTCCTGAAACTGTAATGAAATGTGTTCTTCACGTTTCCTTCCTCCTCTCCTGAAGGAATCATGTCTTTTATAGAGGTAATGGATCCTGGAATTCCTGTTATGTCAGTATTCCCTCTCTTAATCCTAAACCATTTTATCTAGTATGGAAGTACCATGGAAGGATGTGGGTCAGTAGCCATTAAAAGGTCTAACTGGGTTTCTGATGTATACACAAGACAAATACAGTGAAAGAAATTATTGTTCTGAAATAGACACTGAAGTACTCTTTCAAATTTGTCAGTGTTAGTATGTCAGAATAAAGTGCCAAGTTACAAAAAATGCATTTATAATTTTGTCTCAGTTTTGATACCATGTATCTTCATTGTTAGATTTGATTCATTTCTTTAGTTTCCTCAGTTCTGTTCTCAACCTGGGTAAGATGTTCCCTTGCCTCCATTCTCTTTTCATACTTTGCCAACTTTCCTTATAGAGAGCTGAAAATCTGTTATAGATCATTAACATGACTATTCTCAAAGCACTTTTACAATAAACTTTGGTAGCTCTAGCAAGATAGCATTTCCCTCTCTATGTTCTGAAATTATAGAAGTGAGCTCTGAATCTGTTTGTCAAATGTTCTCCTATTGCTGCCTCTCCATTTGACTTTCCTGCATCAAATTTATGTTAACTCTAATATGACCACAGCCTGGTAGCAGAGATTGTTTGGTCTGTCAGAGTGTTATCACCTTTTTACATGAGAAAGAGCAAAGCTGGTGGGGGGAAAATTGAATTAACATCACAAACATCAGTTTTGTAATGAAAATAATTGATAATATTTACATTTAAAGTGCAAAGTATAGCAAATACCATGCCAGTCTGGTTAGATTAATATGAAGAGAAACAGAGAAACATTATTATAATAACAATTTATTACTTGTACAATTTAATAAGGAACATTTTCTGGTGACAAGCTGGTTAATAAGAGCAGGCAGTCAGAACTGAATATGCTTAGGGAGCAAATGATAGTTTTTATTCCTATGGGTTTAGTTTCAAATTCTCCAGGTTTTCTGCAAATGGGAAAATGAGAAATCATCCAGTGGTAATTGTGAAAAATTTCCCTCTCCTGGTTTTTTTAACCACTTAATCAGTTTCTTATTGTAGGATTCGTTTACAACTTGCTCAGTTTTGAATTAGATGAGCAATTATTTAGCTTTTTTTCATAAGACTTGGGCTTCTGGATTTTTTTTCTTGCAGTTCTGACTTTCTACATTAATCTTTTTCCATTCCCACTCCTTTTTTTTTTTAGTTTTTTGAAAGTCAAAAATCTATCCTTGTTGCATGGTATGCACTATTAATAAATTTCCCATTTGCTCCTACTTAACTTTTTGGTGTCCCAGCACATGATTCCTCATGCGTGTCTTCTGTCATATGGAAATACCCACACTGACAGCTGATCTCAGGAAAACACAGCTTAACCTCAAACAGTGCATGTTAATGGAAAGGAATTTATGGTGCTCTCTTACCAATGAACACGTGAACACTATTATGGAGTGGAAAAAATGCCATAGGACAATCTCAGCACTGAACTTTTTAGAAATTGTTGCCAAGGTAGTCTATAAGATGCTTAATTTTTCAGACGTGTTGCTATTTGGACTCTTTACTTAGAAGCTGGTTTCATGTTTTCCTGGAAGGACTCAGTTTTCAGCTGTTAGCAGTTTTTATCCAGCTGAATTACAATAACACACAAAATGTGAGTGGTGCATTCCAACCATAAAATGATGCATCTTTTGCTCAGAGGGTTTGTGTTCCATATCACTGAATCAGTGGAGCTGTGCCAGGTTATGCCATCTGAAGATTTGGCCCTCAGTAGCACACAATATTCTCTTTCCAAGGACCATTACTCAAATAAAATAACCCAATCACACCACAGGCCAAATGTCTGCTGTGCCAGACTTCGGTACAGGAACTTCCCTTCTCTAATTGTGATAGAAAATGAAAGTACAGGTGGGTAAGCAGTCTAAAATTTATATGGTATTTCTTTTTCTCTCTTCTAGAAGTCTTTTGAGGTCCTGTGGAAGTAAGATGTGACTAAGATGCGACTTTCAAAATGGAGAATGATTTTGTTTATTTAAACTGCCCCTGTTAAAATTTCTAATTTTAATAGCAGCTGTTAGGATGTTGGTTTTAAAAGTACTGAGGGCTAGACTTGGGCCAGGACTGGAACACTGACATGTAAGCAGCCAGAAACCTCTGGCTCCGTATTGCCTGAATTGTGATAAATGCATAGGTCAGATTGTGTAGCAGAATTGTTCCTAAAATTGCATAATTTCTGTTAGTAATAGCACCAGCAAATGATATGTGAGTGAGGAAATGGAAAAGTACTCATAGCAAAGTTGAAATAGAGGCTTTAGGAACTGTATTTGGCTTAGACAAGCCAAAATAAAGCAGAAAGATTTCCTCAGTTTCAATTTATATTTCATTAGCACACCCAAAGCAGCGATAAAAATGATAACAAGGTACAATTTTGATGACTTAGCATTCACACAGAAGCCATTAAGAAAATATTTTGTTGATATAAATTTTTTTCTGGGGCTTTACAGTGAAAGAAATGTGTCACACTTGATGGTGATGAAGGCTGGCTGAAACTACAGTGTAAGTAAATTCTACTCCATTGTATCTGTGGGTAAAAATAGATCAGAATATAAAGGATTATTACCTATAAAGAGGTTATTGTTACTAATATACATTCAAAAGGTTAGGGATGACCTAAAATCCTCATTTCAGGGATGACCTAAGTCCCTGGTGTTTCTGAAATGGAGGGTTACTGATATCAATTCTTCCTATTCACAGGGAGAGCTCAGGTGGCCTCTTGTGCTCAAAGCCTTCCTTTTCCATCTACTCTGACAATATTAATGCCTTGCTCAAGGAACTCCTTGTTGCAGGTGTTCAGCCTGTGAGCCCAAGTCATTCATTGCCTCATGCCAGGCCATGCTGCTGCAACTGCAACTTTGAAATTTAATTAGAGCTAATCCACGCAGTTACAATCTGCCTGGCTTTGAGCACTTATAGGAGAGCAACCAAATGTGTTGAACCCAGGAGAAAAGACCTTTCTTTCAGACTGCTTGTGAGAGAGTGCATTTTCCCTGTGAATTACTACATTGGGAGAGAGATTTTTTTTTTAAGATCATTAGAATAACATTAAATTGATGAGATGTCGACAAAAAGTTTTTTCTTTATGCATTTAAGATGAAATAATGGAAGATATCTAAGCTTAATTTCATTTTAATGTAGGCTTTGTTTTACTCCAAATGTGTAGAGAATGTTTTTGAGCTGTGTTACCTAAATGAGTGGTTAAGAATGTGCTGAATGTTGTAATCTCACTTTAAATCCATCTGACACTCTGATAACGTAGAAAGCTTATGGTGTCTCAGGATGGTAAGAAGTGAGAAAATAAAATGGGCATTTTTAGGGGAATTTAGCCAAAGTGGCAATATACTGGGATGGAATGAGTTGTCCATGTGTATCTCCTATCTTGCTTACTCTCCTCCCGAGCTGTCAGCTGGTTAAAGCACAAAATGAGAATATAGTTCCCTGATACCACAATGACAGTTTAAGTAGTACCTTTCCCTGACCATATCTTCTATTGCCAAGTCCCTGAAAATTGCTTGTGAGGATGTGAAGTGCATCAAATCAGATTGGGGAACTGATTTAGATTAAAAATAAAGCCTCCTTCTCCTCACCTTTATTCTTTTATCCCATCTCATTCCCTGGCCCGGGCTGACGGCTGTGCTGGCGGCTGTGTTAGCCCAGCACAGAGCAGAGGAGGGAGGCAGCAGTGACAGGGGGCAGGAGGTGGCTGCTGCTGGCCAGAATTAGTATTGAACACCTCTTCTTATTGAACTGTGGACTGTGTGCTGGCACTCTGAATGTCTAAGGTCAGGACTTACAGCAGGAGAGGGAGGAAAGTTTCTGGACACTTTAATATCTGTGCAGGTGCAATTAGTAAGGAATTGGGACTGGTCGTACCAAGTACCTTGGGAAACTGTCTGGAACATGTTGTATGAAACTATTTTAAACAAACCCTCTTAGGAAATTTAAAACTTGTTTGAAGTAGATGCAGGAAGTAGCACTGAATTAGGACTGAATTTTCCAATCTTGTGTTTTCCAACTAATTAGGAGTTATAAAGTACCTTCTCTTGTTGCAAGAGCCCCTCAAGCATACACAAAGTAGATCTCCAGGGAGTTAAAACTTCCGCTGTTTTTCAAGTGACTCTCTTCCTGCAGCAGGGTGCAACCCTCTTTGATTTGATCAAGTTGGCCAAATGGTTTACTATTTTGCATCACTGCTAATATATTTTTGACAATACCTTGTGCTGTTGTACAATTTACTTCTAATAAATATTTGTGGGCTTCTCAATTTAAGAATCATCCATAAGCTTAATATTGACAACTTCAGAAGTACTAAAAGTTATCTGATAGCTCTGGTAGGATATTTTAAGAGCAGTGCAGATAGTGTGCTATGAATTATTTTTTTGAATGTTACTTATTATAAGTCCTTATAAATGGCTGTTGGAAATTAGTATGAATATGGATTTTTCTTTCCCTAGTAGTTCACCACATCTACAATCTGTGGTCCAAATTATTTGTACAAAATGATTTATCTGTAAGTTAGGATGCTTATATATGTCCCTGTGTTTATAAATGCACATATATGCAATCTCTCTCTATATATACACACAGATATATTTCATTATTATACTATTATCTGTGAGTGCAAAAGTCTTTTGGAATGCATATTTCAGATTAATTTTTAAACTCATAAGTCTAAAAATTTTGAAAGAAGCTGCCGTATTTGTTAGCTTGTATCTGTTGCACAGTATTCAATTAAACACTTGCCTACTCATTGATCCCATGTATTTATGCAGAGCTGCGCTCATTTTTAAATTCGATTTCCTCAGGGAGAATACAAATATTTTTAATTTTGTTTTGTGAACCATATGTTCAAGAGCCGCTACTAGTTTGCTGTTTCAACTTTCTTTGCCTTTTTCTGCCTTTACAACATTCCAGACATTCAGCAGTACAGTCTAAATAGAGCACTGTAAACATGCCACTAAAAAAAGTTTCTTGTGCAATGTAATTTCATTATGAACTCAATATTTATTTACTTTTATCCTAATATCCCCTCAGTTGCTCAGTTCTTCTTAGGAAAGTTATCCCTCTTTCTGTTTATTGTGTGAGTCAGCTTTTATAAATTTATTGCTCCTCATTCCTTTTATCTTAACTCCAGCATTGTGGGTTTGCTACAGGACTATTTTTGGGTTGTTTTTATTTGTATTTTTAATGTCTTTCTGACCACCAGACCATGGTAAATGTGTCTTCATTGAATGATGGCTATTTTTTTTTTCTTTATGCAATATTAAATTTGCCTTTCTCCTGTGGTCATCCATCCATTTTCATGACTCATCCCTGTTCTTCTGTTTGATCTTGACAAGGAAGTAGAGCCTCCAGGGATGGGAGGAAGAGCAAGTGAGACCCCAGGAGCAAATGGGCAGGAGAGGCCAGGAGCTGAAGTGCTGCAGTCAGGCTGGATGACAGTTTATACCTGCTGGCAGTGGGGGAAGGCTGCAATGTCTGCTCCAGGGAAAACAGCAAAGAGGCAAAAGTGGCCTCGTTTCATAAAAGTGACAAAAGGTGTAACGAAACCCTGTGCAAGAAGAAAGGGGAAGAGAGAGAATCTGGCTTTATCTTGAGTGTGTTTGTCCTGAGAGCTATGTGTGTTAAATTTCAGCTTGGGAAATAACTAAAATTACTTAATTGCATCATTAATTTTTGCCATCTGCAGAGTTTAATTGATGCTTGATTATTAGAGTGAGATGTCCTGTGAACATTTTGAGTAGTAAATTGAAAACTTGAAGCACAGTTGAAGTTCCAGTGATGAGGATCCTTTGCAGGATTGAGGTGTAACATATTTGGATGCTGTCTAAAATCTCTATTTCCTCCTTTGCTACATAATTATGTTTCTGTAACCAATGGATTTGCCTATCAGATTTTCAGGATTCTGCTCTGGAACACTTGTGTAGAGCACATTTCCTTTCTGTTGAAGTGCTTTCCTGGCCTATAAACTTGATATACAGGATGAATGGCCTCCATTTCCTATGAACACTAAAGATCTAGTTTCCATCTTGTAGGAATTTTTTATCAGGTTCTAGCTGTGACAACATATTTTTACTCCAAACAATGCTCTACTCTGCCTTATCATTAGTCTTGGCATCTTACTGTAATCCCTCTCTCTTCTCCCACCCCTATTACTTGGTATTTTAAGTCTTCTGAGTGTTTAATGTATGTTATTTTTCTCAAGATTCAACTCAAACTTCCATGATATGCTGCTTATCTGCAAAGGTCGATACTGATTTGATATATCTTGGCAAGCATTTTTTTGCAGCATGAGGTAGGGGAAAGAGATATCAAAATTCTCTGTCTTTGCATTACAGAGTCCCCGTGGAGCAGCTGCATCAAATTTTTCACATTATTTATGACTGAAGCAGAAGTAACTTTCTGATTGTCCTCATTTTTGTGATTTGTCCCCTACTCAATGTCACGCCAGCTTCCCTCTAGAAGAAACATTTTGGGGTCATTAGTCAGATGGAAGATCACATACCTTTGTATAATTATTTGAGATGGTTAGATGGTATCTAGGTAATTCAGTCATACACTTTGAGCTAATTTAAATATAAAGTGCACTAAAAATCACTACCTACTTCTGCACCAAAAAAATCAC
Organism: Hylia prasina; assembly: GCA_013397195.1. Taxonomy (NCBI): domain Eukaryota; kingdom Metazoa; phylum Chordata; class Aves; order Passeriformes; family Sylviidae; genus Hylia; species Hylia prasina. Next base: position 301,682 of record VYXD01016793.1, read on the forward strand.
CACCTACATTTTAGCTGCTGCTATTGTGAACTCCTGGGATCACTTTGTGTTAAATTTAACTTTGAAATTGCTAACTTCTTTATACTCTTTCTACTGCAGAGTCTTTTATCATTTGATTATGTTCTTTTGGGTTTTTTTTTTCTTTCTAAAATAAGGTTGTGTCGAGGTGGGGGTTTGTCTTTTTTGCAAGTAAGAGATGATAGGACAAGATGAAATGGCTTCGAGTTGTACCTGGGGAGGTTTAGATTGGCTATCAGGTAAAATTTCTTCACCAAAAGGGTTTTTAAGCATTGGAACAGGCTGTGCAGGAAAGTGGTTGAGTCATCATCCCTGGAGGTGTTTAAAAAGGGTGTAGGTGTGGCACTTGTGGACAGGGTTTAGTGATGAACTTGGCAGTGGTGGGCTCAACTGGATGACCTGAAAGGTCTTTCCCAACCTAAGTGATTCTGTGATTCTCTAAACAATTTTCTCTGCAGTGTTAGGAGAATGGCAGACTTTGTGGCTGCTGGTCGGTGGGTGACAAATTCTATGCCTGAATAATATTGAGGTAGCTGAGGAAGATGCCCCTTTGTCTAGAACAAAGATTTAATTCCTAAGCTTAGTCTGAAGCAAAAATAATGCAGTCTGTGGAGAATCTGGTGTCTATTCCTGTCAATGCTAAAGGAGGAAAAAAAACAAAACAGGGTAGTGTGCAACCCCTATGATCAAGCTTTTTTTCAAGAATACAGGGATACGACCAAACAAGCAAATTAATAAATATCCACAATAAAGAGCTACTGCTGATGTGATTTCCACTCCCACCCCCCCACCCCCCTTGAGTTATTCCTCAGATTCCTGGGATGTATGGTTTGCTTCTTCACTTTTTTGGTGTCAGATCAGTGTCTTAATCTTTTTCTTCCTAGGTTCATAGTTATTTTGAGCATCCTTCTACTTCTATGACTGTCTTTTAAGAGGAAACATTATTACTGCCCAAAGTTGTGCTCTATTACCAAGTTTACTAAGCACTTCCTGGCTCTGTACTAAGCACTTTGGAGGCTTAGTAAACACAGAAATAATAATTATATTAAAGCTGAAATTACAGCTGGGGCCATGAACAGGAAATCCATGCCTAAGTGCATTTTCATCCTTGTTTAAAGAAAATGAGTTTTGGGGAATTGGTTCTTAACATAATATTGTAGCATGAAAGTAAGTTATTTGGTGAAATATTTTCAGGTAATTGTTATACCCACTTAAAACACACTGAAAACATGAGATCAGTGCTGTCTTAAACAACTAGGGCTTTGGGATGAAACCCATCTTTTGTTGAAGAAATCTGGAAGCTTAGTAGGAATGTTCTCAAAAAAGACAACAGCGCAAGTGAGACTAAAAGTGACATAGAAAACTATTTGTTTTAAATCACATAGTCAAATAATTACATAATTGAAATGAAAAATGGAAATCTCATTGAAATAATTAAGGGCATTTATTTAAATATTGGAGGTGATTAAAAGATAACAATTTCAGACCAAATTTGGAAAATATGGTCCAGAGGCTGATCAGTGTTGTCACCATTCAAATGAAAGAGCACTCTGTGCTGGCCTAGTGCACCACAACCCTTGTACCTGCTCCGTTTGACTATTTCCATGCATCCTTTTTGATTTTGTTTTTTTAATGGCCTCACATTCACCTGACGTTTTTCCCTGTCATGTATCCAAACTGCCTGGCAGTAGGATTGGTTATGCATGGGGTAAAGTTTTAGAACCTGATTTTAATTTTTCAAAGGTACAGAAGAGGTCACAGAGTAATTTCAGTGCAACAGGCTGTATAGATTCCCAGCCCTCACCAATGAAAATCTTAGTGATCCTCCACTCCTTTGTGAATTTAACTGTGTTTAAAAATGGAGTTAGAGTGCTGGTGTCAATAGGAAACAATGCAGGATGTATAAACACAATGTGGCAAGTATAAGAGTGTAGAGTTGTTAAATTTTAATGTATGTTTCTCTATATAGCTTTATTTTTTGTTATTTTTAAAAGTTTTATTTGTCTTTCATCATTCAAATAATAACTAGTTAACTACATTTGCAAAATAAAATTTTAAAGAGAGAAATCTCCTTTGTAAACAATGAGAAAAAGGGTGCTGAATTTTTTACATTTTATACCTAAAAATAGGTATTCAAGAAGCTATAGTATGTATGATTTGTGCTCAAACAGTTTTATTGCTTTAAATTCTTATCTTTATTAATAAATGATCATATTCTGCTTTAGATACCTTCTCAGCTACTGTGTCCTGAAATTTCAGGGGTGTATTTAATTTGCTGAGTTTGTGGCATGTATGATGTAATGACTTGAAATGTCTCTCTTGTGTGCAAAGGTAATGCCAGGTAATTGACTTTATGCTCCTGAACCTAATTTGCTTGAAGGAAAATTATTTATATTAATTCAATAAAGACTAATGGGCCTGTTAAAATTAGTTGCTTTCAAAACAGTGCATTTATTGCCATAAATATCCCTGCTTTCTCCAGGAGCAGAGGAAAGCTCAAGGTCTTAGCTTTCTCGACAGAAAGAGTCTTGGCTGCAAAATTGTTCACATTACACACACAACACCCTAGACACGTTTTGTAGAACTATATAAAACCATTCTCATTATTTCAATTTATGGTGTAACTGGGTGCCAAAGCCTTTGAGCTTTGGCTCAATGAGAGCACAATGCAGGTTATGAAAGGACAGTATAAATGAAAAATACCTGACCATTACACAAAGGATACTGACACTATTGTGCTCTATCCAGTTGTTTACTGTGCAATAGTATGGAAAGTCCACTATACTAGTTTTATAGTTACAGATGCTGTTTTGGGACATTCATCACATGGTCTTGAACAAACACAGGGAAATAACCAGTTGCCTCTTAGATACTATATTCTCAAGACAACAGCCCTTTTCCCTTCTAGGGGAATGCATTTTCAAGCAATATTGATCTCTCCCTCTCCCTCTCCCTCTCCCTCTCCCTCTCCCTCTCCCTCTCCTCCTCCCCCTCACCAGTTTTAGAATTATCTTTGGTCCTTAAACTTATTTGTCTCTACATGAATTTGTTTAGGGTTTGTTTTTTTTTTCTTTTTTTTTTTTTTTTTTTTTTTTTTTTTTTTTTTTTTTTTTAACCCCCTTGTATTCACTGAAGTTATATGCTGGACTGTGATCACCAAAATACAGTACTTTTGTGGGTCAGCCCCCTGCAGGACGTGTCATTTTTGGTTTCTGCTCTTAGACAGCTGGAGGGATATGTAAAAAGTGGTGATTTGTTTCAACTGCTACTTAAAAGTTGTTAATCAGGCAAAAGCCTTCTGCATTGAAAGTTCTCTCCAATAGGTCTTTGGTTTGATTTGTTGTCACTGATGTACCTCAGATAGATCCCAGTAAAAAACAAACCCAAATGGCTGGCACCATGAAATTGCCAATTAACAATGCCATTTGTGACTTTAAGACAAGGAGTAAGAAACCTGGGTTTTTTAAAGCCTCTTTTCTGTGCTTTGATGAAAACTGACATGGATGGGTTCCCCATGCACAAAAAAGCAACAAGCTTAAAAATTCAAGAGGAGCTTGCAACCTGCCCTCAGCTACCTTCTGTGCAAGGAGACCTTTGACCAAAGTATTGAAGCTCAGTCCCCTTGAAAATGTTTTGATACAACTCTGGCTTTTTCCAGGTAAACGTAACAGTCTTTTGAACAGTATTGCTGTAAATGTGATTTGTGAGAAGAGCAGAGCTTTGAGCAACCTGTTTGACAGGTAGTGATTCATTTGAGGTTTGCTATTTATGTATTTGAAACTTCTTCCTTTATCCCACCCTTTTTCAAATCTTTCTCACTTTAAATTTGGAAGAAACCATGCCTACATATATCCAATGTGAAAAAAAAAAAAATCTTTCTTTTTCAGCAAAGCACATTCACATAAATTTTACTTTTCTGTGAGAACAATCTGTGTAGATGAAGGCAAGTGTATGTCAAAATAGGATGGAGAAAATATTTCCTCTAGGTCTCTGTTTGTTTCAGCTTTTGTTGTTCTTTTTATGGTTTTTATAAATCCTATCATTACAATTTGAAGTTTTACCTTCCAAAGGGGCTTATGAAATAAATACATAAGAACTTAATAGGGTTAATTACCGTGTTCCAGTGATGGATTTAATTTAAAAAAAAAAAAAAAAAGTCTCTTATGTGAGGTTTCATGTAGCTGTAGACATTGCTTTTCTTATTTTTAGGTGCTAGTTTCATTATCATGTGTTTGATAAAATGCTGTGACCCCTACATCAAAAGCATAAGCAAAAAAAACTGTTGTAGGGACTTCATATGGGTATTCATAGGACAACCTATAATTTATGACTTATGTTTGATCATAGCCTTTTTAATTAGAAACATATTGCATCCGCTTAACATTGCTACTGTTTTGCTGCAAAAGATTTTCTGTATCAATTAATCTGGTAATATCCCTGAGCAATCTGAAATTGTTGAAGAAGATGGAAATTGGCTGATGAATGTATTGGTCACTTCAAAGGCATGTTCAAATCTATCTTCTTGCTGTCCTAATGAATATGGAAGCCTGCCCAGTGTGTGATTGGATTTTAATGACTTCAAGGTCAGGGACTTTGTAAGGTGTGAATCTGCTTGCAAGGTCACTAGTGGCAAACAGTGCATGGATCTGAAAATAAACAAGGAGCTGTCAGGGATATTAACTTTTTGTAGAAAAACCCTTGGGATGAAAAGGTTAATAGGTGATTGCATTGTAACTTGTTTTGAAACTCAAAACGAGCTGTAAAGCTACGTGCATTATCCTACATTATACCTTGCATAAGAAACAGCAGTAATTTAAAATGTGGGCAGTGTCTGATTGTAATAGTACCCTAGCTTATCAAAAGCTTGCATTTGCTACTGTGTAAACTGGTCCACGTAATCAACACATGCTCCAAATGCAGACCTTTTGGACAAACACGTGAAATTACCTGGTCTACACTACCCGTGGATGTGTAAGTACATTTGCTTCCCCTAGCAATTGCCCATAGAAATTCAGGTCACATGTACAACAGTTGTACCCTTTATTAATTTGCTATTCTGTAGAGATTGTTCAAGCTGCAGAAAAAATAATACGGAATGAGTCTGAAAATACTAAGAAAGTTTATAAATTAGTTGTCATAAGGCACTTGACTTTTGATAGAACAGCACAGAAATTACTCCTGCATGAGGAAAATACAACAACAACAACAACAACAAAAAACCTGTGGAGGGGGAGAAATTTGAAAGGCCAGTGATAACTTTTTTGGTAGGATAAAAATTTAACTTACTAAGAGCAAAAGCTCAGCACTGTTGGACAATTAACCCTGCTGGTTTGGGGCAATGAGTAGTTTCAGGCATGGCTACCACGGTTGCAACTCCTCTCAAGCATTTGTACCAATGAGAGGTTTCATCTGATGGGCGTGTTCAAATGACAGCTTAACATAATGAGGCAGGATGGAGTTCTATATAAACCGTTTCCTGTCACTGGAAAGTCTACAGGCTTAGTGACCAAAGAGACAGGAAAAAATACCACAAATACCCTGCAGTTATGTGGCAAAAAACAGTTTTACAGAAGTCCAAAGGTTATTTTTTTCCCCCTCACCCCCCCCGAATATATATATATATATATATCTGTGTGTATATATATATATACACAGATTTTTGTATGTCTTCTACTCCACATCTGTGGATTTTATGTCTGCGTGGCAGCTGCTAACAGTATTTTTTCCTGTGTGATTCATGTTTTCATGATTAAACTCATCAGTATATTATTAATAAATAACCCAAATTTAGCTGCAAATTCAGTTGCCACAGAAGGTCCGCATTTAAAACAAGGACTTGGACTTTTTGTTGTAAATTAAAAATATGTTATATCCTTCTCAGAAGAATGCTTACTCTTTGCATTCTTTATGGCGGAATATGGACAGCACATAAAAAGTAAAGCAGAGGAGTTTTGCCAAGATAGAAGAATTCCTTGGTTTGAATTCGTCCTACATACATCCACTGTAGTCTTTTATGGTGTCCCACTGTTTCATTGATTTCACTCTCCTGAATGCATAAGCTCAACTTTCTGCTTCCATCTGGTTTTGGAATACAAGGGATGAGGAGAAAGGTGTTTTGTTTTCATTTGCTCACTTACTGATTATCAAGATTCCCTTTTTCTTTCTGCATCCTGCCTGTCTACAAGAAAGAGAGGGCATCAACTGTGTTTTCTCTAAATGTTGTTTTGGGGTGATAATGGTTTGAAAACAAAAATTAATTCAGTTTCAATATTCTGTCTTTAAGATAAATTGAAAATGTCAGCATTGACATTGCAGGATTTTTGAAAAAGAATAAACTTGAAAGTAATAACCTGCTGCAGTTTTATAATGAAAATAGTGAAACCTGTTAATAGGATTAATATTTACTTTTGGAAGTTCCTTTGTTTAATGGCTAATTCTAATGATTATAGTAACTCTGTGTATTCTTATTGTTGACAAGCATTCTTTGTATAATCTGTAATGGGTTTATAGGACTATGAACTGAATCTGTTTTTGCAGCCACTTGATGCAGAGCTGCTGAAGGCATGGCTATGAAAGCATTTATTTAAGGGAAAACCTTCATATACTAATATCTATTAGTTGTGATTCTATAAAGTCAATTTCCAAACCATATGTCACGTGTTAATATCATTGCATATATGAATTTATTAGCATTCTCTTCTTTCTGTGTTGTTGCTGGTTTTAGTTTTTGAGGTTCAAAACTGCAGGCAAGTTTGTCAGCCTCTTCCATACTGGCAGTTTCTGCTTTTGATGTCTGCATTCCCTCTTGCACACACTGACAGTAAGTTTGGTGTCCAAGTCCCCTTCTCTTCTTCTATTCTTCTTGCACTCTCATATTCTAGCTATGTTTCACTTTAACTTCATTTTTGACTGATTTTACAACTAATCAGTCAGAACTGTCTCTTTTCACTTGGTTGTCTATGCTCTTTGTGATAAAGTGATATTTTTGAAATTCCAGCTGTTTAATCAGCTTTGGTAAAGCAAAATCTTGAGATTGGAAAAAAAAATCTATCTGCTATACTTTTGGATAATTTTCTGTTTCAGCTTGTCTGATATTGAATTATGCAGTCATTCTTATTTAAATTCTGTGTTGTAGGGACACACATCAGAGCTCCATGAGTGGTTTAATTGAAGTGCTGAGTTATATTTTGGAATTCTATACCACCAAATCTGTGGCATGTAAAATGGCAATCCTAGAAACAAATGACTTTTCTCATTAAAAATATCTGCTAATCTTCTGCAAATTGCACTAATTGCTCATTCAACAGTAGAAATGCACAGAGCTCGGAATAAGAGGAAGATCTCATCTTCAGTGATTTCTGCTCTCTGTACAAGCTCCAGTCACACACAGCAGAGATGGAAACAGTGCCAATGAATCAAAGAAATCACTGGCCTCTTTCATTCTATTTTTAGGGTCCTCCCCATTGCTAGTAGAGCCTTTGCTGTGAAAACACACTGTTGTATTTTTCTGAAAATATGATGAGTAATTGCTTTTTAAAGCATAGCCAAAAAGGAGAATAATCTAAAGGCATCTGATCCAGAGCCTGTTGGAGTGGGTAATTAGCAAGCCACCACGAGACAGTTCTGCTTGCATGAGTATTAAACATTTATGCCACTGACAAGTGATTGAGCTCTCTCCACCCCAGCGTGAGAATAAGAGGCCACCAGGTCCCTCCATCAAGACAGGGCCCATAATGTTACTGTATCCCTGAGGAAAGAGAGCAGGAAGGAAAAATGAAGAGAGCTTGGTATTAGAAAGGACTCCTGCTTCTTTTTTAATTTTCCTTTGATAGCTGAGCCTCCTTAAAAGCAATGATTGGTGAAGATGTGACAAAGGGTTGGGGGAAGAAGGAGCTTATTCGGGGAAATTAAATTAGAATGCAGATGCATGGAGGATTGACATATTAGGCACTGTGGAAAGCAGAGTGCACTGCTGCTAAACTATGTGACAGGAGAGGCTGTAAAACCTAAAATCAGCTGTGAGAAGAATAGAGGAATGGGATCAGTCCTGACTGAGTACATGACTGAAACATTCAGAGCTTTCCCAAAAATCCTTTAATCTCTCTGCTGTTGTCAAGCCCTTTTCACCTCACACTTCTGAGGTGGCCTTACCTGGTGTTATACTGTATGGTCTCAGCTGATTCCTGCTATGTTTCAGAAAAAGGAACTTTATTTTTCATTATGACTGTAATGAGAGAGTTGTTGTTAGCAGTCACTGCCTTTATGGGTGTCTAAAAATCAAAAGAATCAGAGGGCTGCTTTGTACACACAAGTGGCAAAACAGCAACATTAGGAAATTTTTGAAGGTAGCTACGTTAAAAAGTCTCTTCACATTGAACGTTCCACTGTTGTATTCTTTATAACATTGCTTGTTTATGTTTGTAAACTCTGGAGGAAAAATACTGTACTACTATTTGTATGGATCCCCATGTTGTAAATCTTCAAGCTGGTTTTTTTTGTTGTTGTTGTTGTTTGAGTACATTTGGAACACAAACTCAAAATATAAATCAAAGGGCATCCAATCCTGCAAGCAGAATACCTTGGGTGAAAAGACAAGTCTTCTCTGGTAGTGCTTCTGAGGTTAGAGGACCTTTCCCTGCACCCCTGGTCATTTGGTGGCTGAATTAGCTCTGCCATATGGGAGGTATGGGCTTCACTTGCAGCCAATGCAACAATCATCTACTTGGCTTGTGAAATTCCCAGTGGCAGGTGGATGTTACAGAAGATTTTTATGGAACATTGCTTTTCTACTTTATAACCAGAAAAGGCTTTTATTTTCCTTTACTTCCTCACCATCCCCACAAGGTTTTCACTGGAAATGAATCACAGTCTCAGGGGGGATGAGTGTGTTCTGTCTGTCTTCTGAAAGGTTCAGCAGCCAAGGTTTGTATGATTTTGTCTTTGATAAGGAAAAAAAAAAAAAAAAAAAAGAACAAGACATTTCAGAGTTTTCAGGAGATGTAAGAGCAAGCTTTCTCTCTGAACTGACTGTCCCGTCAATTGCAGCATGAAGAAAACAGGGCTTGACATCTCACTGGACAAATTTGTGCTTTTGGAGACGTGTTTAACTTGTGTTAAACTTTTCTTCCATTTCCCACTGAGCAAAGAAGTTTAAATTTCTGAATGATGAGGACCATGAGTATATATATTTTAAATTTACCAGTTCCTCCAAATGACTAGTGCCACTGATGTTACCTAAGCTCAAAGTACAAAGATTTATGAGAACAACCCACTCTACCAAACATGATTCACTATTAAATAAAAGTGTTCAGAAACTTAATGTCAAGGGTCAAAAACATGGGAATTCTGGTCTGTCTCTATCCATCGAATTTTAGATGTTTATATGTGAGTGTTGATATTTTGGCTTCTTTTTGTGCCGATGGAAAGAACTTGGTGCTTTTCAGACACGAATTATGCTGATCTCAACTCTTTATCTTTGGGTGAGATATCTGACCTCTAGATGCCTGTTTTCTTTCTCTGTAGTCCTCTCTAGCTCAGATGTACTTAAGTGGAAAGAAATCCATCCTGAATCCTAATTGTTAGGAATGCTGACAGCTTAGAATTTTGTTCAAATATGGGAACATCTCCGATATGTAAAATATATATGTTGTCATCAAGCTAACACCCCAAATTAGATTTCCTAAATGTTATATTTATATATGACTCAGTTTCCCATCTGTGAAATATTCACAGAGAGCTTCCTCACTTCAAAGACATGCTGTAGATTTTTAGAAAATAGTAAGAGAAGCCTTTTAAGGTGATAAAATATTCTATATAGAGATATAAAATGCTGTTGAGACCAGGCTTCAACAAAATGGGGTTTATAAGGAATTAGGCCATACCATAAAAAAAGAGAGAGAAGAAATTAAAGAAGCAGAAGAAATAAACTGAATAAAAATACCATTCACTGAATATCACTCATTCTTTGCATAAATATGATAAAAGTTCTGTAGATGTCAGAATATGATATCACATTGGCAAACTGCATTATGGTCAAGAGGTTAGAAATCTGATTACATGAGCAATTTATGTGTAGAGGTTTTGTCATGTTTTAGTCCTTGAATTTGTTGCCTTAATGTTATTTTTAGTGAAGCATTTAGTTTGTAGTTTGATCAAATAATTGGCAAATACTTCTGAACACAATTTCAAAATTTAATTACTCATTAGATTTAGTCATAAGTACGTCTTTTAATTTTTTTAATGAGCAGTTGATTTTTTTTTTTAATTTGAAGGACTACGCGTGCTCATGCAGATCTTCATTTTCTTGGGCAAACAAGTGTATTTATCAGCCAAAAAAGAATGCTTGTTGTTTGCTATTCAATTAATTAATATTTGCTAAACATTTGACTCATTTTTTCTTATTAACAATATTATGTTGCCCTAGCACACAAAAATAGCTGCTGTGGTAACACTCTTACGTCTATAAACTTTAAATGATAAATTACTTCGGCTCTCACTCTGTCTAGATATTGCAATTCCTAATCCCCTTAAAACTGAGTTAGAGTAATTTTGTCATCCCCCTTTTACCGATTGAGATCCGAGGGTTACACAGACAAAGCAGGGAAAAGGAGGTGAGAAAACAGCAGAGCCAGTCACTGAAACTTCACAACCACTTGAAAGGAGGTTGTAGCCAGGTGAGGGGGAGCCAATTCTCCCTGGCAGCCAGCCACAGGACAAGAGGACACAACCTCCAGTTGTGCAAGTGGTGGTTCAGATTGGGCATCAGGAGGAATTGTTTCACTGAAATGGCTGCCAAATGTTGGAATGGACGGGAGGTGTTCAAGGAAAGACTGAAGGTGGCCTGTGGTCTGGTCAACAAGGTGGTGATCACCCAAACGTTGGACTCGATAATGTCAGAGGTTTTTTCCAACCTTATTGATTCTCTGCGAGTGTGTGTAAGGCATGCGCCACAATGGTCTACCAACTTGGTGCAAAGACAGCTTTAAGCAGCCTCAAGCCAGGTAAACCGAGGTAGCTGAGGTCAAGATGAAGCAGTTCCCATAGTTTGTTGTGCCAGAAATGCTGTGGATCTGGCAGAGAACTGTTGGATAATTTCCTCCATTGAGTTTTACTGACTGATGCATGCATGCACACACACTCACTGCTGCTCTGGACTGAGTCTGTGTTGATCTAAAGGTTTGTAGAAACAAATGTTTTCATTAGCATTGTAATAAAAAGAAACAACGCAATTTTTCCCTGACTTGCAGCTAAGGGCATCATATGTGGTAAACAGCTGGAGTAGAATGAACCAAGTATTACTCACACTTAAAAAGGTTATTTGTAATTTTCTGCCCAAGGTAGAATGGATTCCAGTTGAAAAGTAGGAGTCTTTTTTTTTTTTTTTTTTTTTTTTCATAAGAATACAGGATATAACCCAAGGATGTCTTGGGCTGTCAGTCCCAGATCTATCATGTCAGATTTTAATCATGTTTGTCAAAATTTAAGAATAATCTTTTTTTTCCTTTGTTTTTTACTGTTTTCTACTAGAAAGGAGTTCTAGAATCTTGCTTTCCTTATGGTGTGAAACCTTTTTTCAGTATCCAGCCTGGATTTATTCTTGATCAGTTCACATGCATTTGATTCAATGTCAGTGCTGCTAATAACAGGGCCAGGGTGAAATATCTAATTTTCTTCCTTCATATTTAGAGATAGCAGCTGCATGTCTTTTGTTTAGGTAAATACTTCAAGCCCTTTTGTTCTCCTTTTGTAAAATAAGTTTTTCACTTTTCAGCTTGTGCAAAGCTAGCACGAAAAGGACTGACTTCATAACTTGAGGCAAATCTGGCATGCCAATAATATACATTCCTGCTTGCAGAAACTTCTGTAGCTATTACATTAGGCTGGAGATTGCCATGAGGTGAATGCTTTTGGGGTCAGAGGGAACATGGCTACTTAAGTCTGTGAAACACATCATCTTCATCTCTGAATCTGGGGAAGATTGCTGTGAGCAGCTTCTATAGAGCAGAGCTGATAGTCATCTCACTGAGTCAATACAAGTTCACCAGTTTAGAGGAGCTGAAGATCAATCTGATACATTTATTTTTCTAAGTTTATCTGTCTTTACCCTCGCACCTCTTGTGTACCATATAAATGTCCCCAGTGACAGAAATGGTTGTAATGGAAAATAGAAGAAAAGCTATGGGCAAAATATATGTTGAACTGTTTTTAATAGATTTAGGTATGCTGTATTGTTGAATACAGCCACAATCTATTTTAAACCCAATATATGACATCTTCACTGGAAAAAAAAAACAAAAAACAAAAAACCAAACCACAAAAAAAACCCCAAAAACCCCAAAAAAAACCAAAAAAAACCACCCTAAGAAAATTCTCCCGTCATTCTCCATATTTTATTTTCAGGAAATATATAGGATAGATTTCTAATATGTAAGATTGTAATGCATTATGATTGTAACTTCACACTGTACCTGTATTAGTTCTAGGTAAACTGCTTTCTATCAATTTCCAGGGTAAAGTGGTTTTGGGTGATTTTTTTTCCCTTTGTTAGGATTTCCTAAATTACAATCATCTAATTCTAATTGATATCTAATTTGAAGATTTTTTTTTCCTGTAACACACAGCAGCACCAGGACTCCTGAAGGTTACAACAATATAAAATATTTGCTTAAACCAAGTTTTCAAAGTGGTTTCATTTGGTCTAATAGTTTATTTTTTGTCTTGTAGTATGATTATGGGAATATAAAGATGAATTCCTGAGCTCTTAGTTTTTTCTCACCACTACTGGGACTTTTGTTTGCCCAAGGAACTCCTGCACAGGAAAAGGTCACATAAGTGGGCAATCCAAATTGTGGATCCTTGGTTTAACACACAGGTTTTTAAACTCAAATTTGTAGACTATGTTTTAAATCATAGGCTTTAAAGTTTCTTTACCTTTCTTGAGAAGATTAATGTTTGAGATTGCAATGCATAATATTTGAATTATTCATTTTAATTAAAATTGATCATGAGAACTAATTAAAAGACACGCAACTGGTTACTGGCAGCGTAGTTGGACTACTTTTCAAAAATACCATTTGGTGTTCAACATCAGGCTCATGTTGATTTTAGAAATTATATTCTATAAATAATAAGGGGCTATAATTAATTCTGCATAAGAATTTGGAAATCTAATCTTTCATAAAAAATATTGAGCAGTGCTATCTGGTTTTAGAAAATCATGGGTTCTCTTTTCATATAAAGCTTTATGCAGCACTCAAAAATGTCAATTAAAAAAAGGTTTAAAATTACCTCTTATTCATTTCTTTTTCTCCATTTTAAAGTGAGATTCAGCTGCCTTCCCATTACCCTTGCTGGAATACTGTGGGAAGATACAAAGAATCATAATAAATAAATAAATAAATAAATCATCTTGTAGAAAAATAAAAATTGAGAGTGATCCTGTGGATCATCAAATCCAGGGAATCAATTCTTGCTGTTATAGCCAATCTGATTACAATAATCAAGTTTTACCTCAGCAATAAGTAAGTTGTTGACTTCATTGTCATTGTTCAGGAAATTCTTGTCATTCTTATAATTAGAAACTCTCAGATTTCCAGTCTAAATGTATTAATTGCCAGTTCATGCTCATTTTCTTTGAAAAGCTCTTTATTTGACCTCAGATTGTGACTTAATGACTAATTTTGAGAGCTCTGATGGGAATCCATTATCACCTACTCAGAGAGATGCTCTTAATGCATTGCCTAATTTCCACTACATGAAATATAGTTTCACTATTTCTGTTCTGTGTCTGACTGAGATTGTTGAAAGGAATAGAACCAAAAGAAATATTTAAAGAAAGAGTTTTTAGCCACTTTAACTGAAGACTTGTGCAGTGATTTCAACAGAATGGAGAGATGCCAGGGACTGTAAAAGTCAAATTTCATAGCTGAAGGTGAACTAAGATGTACTTACTTCTATTTGTGGTGAAAATATCACACTGAAGGGAAATAGATCTTACAGAGAGGAATAAATGAGGCATTGTCCGGAAAATTTTCCATCTTACATTTTAATGTCTTTGAAAATTTTTTTTTCAGTCTATTATTCAGAGAAAATTTGGAGTTTTGACTATGGTTTTTTTTTTTTTTTTTTTTTTTTTTTTTTTTTTTTTTTTTTTGGTTTGTTTTTTTTTTTTTTCCTTTCCCTTCCCTGAAGTGTCATGTGTTTCCTGGAACTCTTACATAACTGTTTTCCCTTTGAAATAAATTCTACTGGAGTCAGACAAAAGTTGCATTATTCTACCTCCATACTGAGAATCAATTTCTCAAAATAAAAGCCTTTTGAAACACAGGAAGATTTTAGGGCTGAGTTGGACATACTTGTGTTACTCACCAAGGCTGGAAGTGCTTGAAGAACACTGACAGGGAAGAGTCCCACCTGTTGCTTCTAGGGAAGTGCTAGTGAGGTTTTGGGATCTTTACGTCAAGTTGAATTTAAAAACCTTTGACACTGATTGTGATGTTCATGTTCATTACTTTTTTGAAGACCAGATCTGTTCCCAGTAGAACAGCTTACACAGACTTCAGAAATTTGTCACCCATGTGGCTCATATATATTTTTTCCCCTCTCTATTGAACAACTAGGTTGGAAATATTTCCTAAGTGGTGAAGAACTCTGACCACATCTCCACGGGATCAGAGAAAATGCCTTCTCAGATAGCATGGCAAGGTGCTGCCCTCCAAAAGGTGAGAAGCATACTGAAGACTTGCCTCAGGACACTTTCTGCTAGGATCCAGGGAGAGCTGGGTTAGCAGGGTGAAATGCCAAGGATATTTGTAAAGGGAAGAAAACATTGGTTAATATCAGCTCTGTGCTCCCTGACCAGGAAATGGAAGGGCAGAAAGGAAGAAATAGGTTTTCAGATTTAGGCAGTTCTGAGTAAAAGTTCTAAGAGATGAAACAAGTTGTGGGTTATCTTTTTTGTTGAACGAGGAAAGACTCCATAAACAACTGTAGTGGTACCAAATATCATTGTGTTGAACTGTGAAGGTAAAAAAATTCCCAAACAGGACTCCAAAACAATTTTGATGTTGTTGAGTAAAGTTACAATGATCCACAAATTGCAAAATGAATACACTAGTCTGACTCTGAAGAAGCTGGAGGTGGAGGATGTTTTGCTCCTACACTTCTGGTGTATATAAAAAGAATCATGGATAAGTTTACCTTCAGCAATGGTAAATGGATTTGAAGCAGAAACATTCTCTCTTAAAAGGCAGTAACAAATTAGGAAACCCAGAAGACTTTATATTAAAGTTAAATTTTCATGTATCCCCAAGTCTCTAAATTGTCTTTGTCACTTAAATTTCTTACACACAGAGATTCCAATAATAACTGTTATATTGCCACTGATTAAAAGTGTGTGAACAATTGAAATCTTCAATAAGTTACGCTTCAATAATAAATGTTTTCATTGACTTGGAGACAGTTATAGCAGGAGGTTTTAATTTCTAATGTACCTACAGTAATTATCCATTTTCTACTGATGGTTATTTATTATTTAATTAAAATGTATTCGGGGATAAAAGCCCATTAGGATAAAGCATTGTGTCAAACCCAAAAAGTTGTGATGAAGTTTGAGTATGGAAATGCCTATTGCTGGTTCCTCTATATTTATGACCAGGTAGCAAAGCTTCAGAGAGACAGAATATTGTGTTAATCTAACAGTAATCACCTATTTCTATAAAATTAGAAAAAGAGTTTGAATTATGCATCCAGTAAGCCTAACCAGAACAAAGCACATTCATGGACTAGTATGCTGTGACATTAGGTATGCTCCCTTGTTAAGGAGCAGTTTTCTTTCCAGCCTTGATTCAATGTTAGTGGGGAAGAACTGATTAAAAAGGAAAGGTTTTGCTAGTTGGAAATGGCAGTAGATTTTTCAGGAGCTGTATCAGCTCATACACATGCCTAATGAATTAACTCATCTTTATGGAAAAAAAACCTGCAAATATATTTTATTCAAAGGTACATTGCTTGTTTTGAATCTTAAATTAATTAATCTCTGTGAATTTTTACACTTGTCTGATACGGTTTGAAACGCTTGTTCTGATGGATCAGCTGAGGGTAATAATCTGTTTGAATTTATGGGGAACATTATCACTGTGAGGTGTGGGAGTTTTCATGTGTAACTTGAGACACGAGTAAATTTCTGTGCTTTGGGATGTATGAGTGAAAACTTTTTTTTTTAATCATTGTAGTTTTCATTAAAGGTAACAGCTAAATTTAGTATGTGGTGCACCTCATGATTTCTGCAAATTTTTTTTTTTTTTTAAGACTTTTCCGATATAACCAATCCATTCTTATTTTATGTCTTTGGAAGGTGCAAAAGTTTCTCAGAGGCAAAATCCTTTTACCTTCCCCTGGCTGTGTTTCAAATCAGTGATTTTTACATCACCCTTGCACTATCTATTTTCCAGAAAGAGTTACATATAGGAAGATTGACTTCAGGACAGGTGCTTTTGTTTTTTGTGGGTTTTTCATTTGTTTTTTTTTTGTTTTGTTTTGTTTGTTTTGTTTTGTTTTGTTTTGTTTTGTTTTACTGTGGTAAGCCTTGGGTGAGGGTTCCTGGATAAGTTATAACAGCTCAATCACATCTCTAAATTGTGCTAAACTGTGGTGGAAGCAAGGGGGACACTCTGCAGCCAAGAGTTATTGGAGAGTGATGTGCTCTGATTAGGCCCTGTTTGTCCCTTGGCAAAGCCTTTGTGTTGGTGTTATGTATATGTCCTTTCCGTCAGCTGGTGCTAGGCTTTCCATGCCAGAAATATTTCTGTTAGGTATCCAGGTCTTCCTGCTGTTGAAGTGGCACAGAGGGAGTAGATTTTGACAGGGCAATTTTCTGGACAACCATTAGAAATTTTTTGGAAGCTGTATCCTGGATGCTGCTTTATTCCAAAGCAAGTATTTTACTGTACTGCAATAGCTTGTTTGTTGTTTTTTGTTTGTTCGTCTGTTTGTTTTCCTTTAATTCGTTTAATTCCTAATTTTCTTTAATTTATGACACACCTAGAACAGTGGTCAAATTCATATTATCTGAGCAGAGTTACCTAATTCAGGAGTTGAGGTTTATCTGTTGCATCAGGTTGGTGGGGATGGAGGCAAGTCAAGTCTGTGCTCCTCCGTAGCAAGGGTGTTCAGGGTCTTCTGGAAGTTTTATGCAAAAAATCCCCAATTAGTGAAAGGAGTGTATTCTTTGGCAGTACAGTTGACTTTTGCTGCCCTTTTATGACAAATTATAGTTGTGAACTTGTGACCTTATATTAAAATTTTAAAGTGTGTGTCAAGGTATCATAAGCCATTAAGTTGCTCATAATCATTCTAATCATAAGTTTCTCACACTGAATGGAATGGTGGTGCAGGTACTTCATGGAGCCTTTAAAACAGATATTGTATTACATTAATGTCTTCAGCCATGAAAAACTGAGCTCAGTGAGCTCCCCTGATCATTTGTACCTCTCTACTCTCACTTCTACAGTGAGTGGAGAAACAGCCATATACAACCATCATGTACTACCTTCTGAATTTTTCTCCACTGACTGTACAGGAGGAGAGGGGCTCAAATTTGTGTGTTAGAGCCTAAAACCAGGTGAACTTGGGTACTCAGATTGCATTTTCTTTCCCAAGCATTGGACATTTGGCTGAATTAAGCTAATGAAATCTTGGTTTCATGGTTTGAAACCTCTGAAGTCTGAATGGCAATCTTGCACACCTAATGTTATTCTCTTAGGTCTGTCTTTCTGTTTCTTAGTCGATGATGGTGGCCTGTGTTATGTTACCTGGTTATGGTTACCTGTGTTATGTTATGCTGCTTCTTGGTTTTTTTGGAAGAATCATGTAGCCCTCTGTCTCTGAAGTGTCATAACAATAGCCTCTGATATTGTTATCATTCTCTTTATTTGGATAAAATGCTTTTACTGTGGGATTTTGTCAGATTTCATTGAAAATCCTGAGGGATTCAAGCTAACTGCTGCATGATACTTGTTTGTAATGCAGCATCTTGAAGCTGGTGTCACAAGTAAGTACTCAGTGACTAATCTCTCAAGTAAACTTCTTGGTTTTTTTGTTGTTGTTTTTTTCTTTTTTTTCTTTTTTTTTTTTAATTCAGAAACTAGATTGTCATGTTCTTCTTATCAAATTATAGAAATAGCTGAATCTACAGTAGAAGGAAGGCATCTGTTCAATTTCCTTTGTACTTCCCCACACTGGATAATGTTGAAAACTGAGATATTATTTTCCCCCCTTTGTCATCAGACAGGATGAAACACACATTACTTTTCATTTCACCGTTGTTTCTCTGTAATCAAAAGAGAAACAATGTTTAAATTAAGAACTTCAATAGGCCCATCCTGATAGACAAAGCCCTACAAAGCTGGTATTCTGCTGACTAGTTGTTTTCAAGCAAGGAATAATTAGGCTTGCCTATGCACCAACTCTGCTTAGGAAATGAGGTCTCTTGATATGCAACTACCAATGAAAATAATGTTTTATCTTTCAGGGATGGTTGGTTTGGGGTTTTTCTTTTATTTCAGTGACAATTTGATACAGGTGGTCAGGCAATTGTGAATCACTGTATATTTGTGTGTGATGATATTCCTTTAGAATCACAAAACAATAAATGGTTTGGGTCAGAAGGGACCTTTAACCATCATCTATTTTAACCTCCTCCCTTAGGCAGGGGCATCTAAACTAGGTTGCTCAAAGCCTCATCCAACCTAATCTTGAGCACATCCTATGATGGAACGTTTTCAGCTTCTCTGTGCAACCTGTTCCAGTGTCTTGTCACCCTTATCGTAAAATAATTCATTTTTATGCCCTACCTGCACCTGCCCTCTTTGGGTTTAAAGTTGTTGCTCTCTGTTCTGTCACTACAGACACTGGTAGAAAATCTACTTCTGTCTTTCTAAGAAATTCCTTTGTATACAGAAAAGATGCAGTAAAATCTCCCTGGAGACTTCTTGAGGTTAAACAACCCAGCTCTTAGCCTGTCTTCATAGGACAGGTGTTCCAGTTTAATACCTTTACATTTTCTATTTAAGCAGGGAACATGTTCTGGACCATCACCTTCCTTGTAATGAGCTACCAAATACCACCTACCCAACTGCCTTCCACCATGACTCCATTGCTCCCGTGCCCAAACATTAAACCTCTTTTGATTGAATCCCCAGCAATATAGGTCATTCAGGAGATCACATTTCTTACAAGGGCTGTGAAGCACAAGATGTTACTGAGTACCTTTTTGTCTGTATTTCATCTTTTATCCTAAAACCAGATCAAAATAATTTTTCTCCAGCAGTCCTCTACTTTGTCAGTCGAAGGTCTCTGCAATCCTGGGCTTTGGACTGATTGAATAGTGTTACAGATTTTTGCAAGATGGGATAGGGAAGGCTGGAGTTCAGCACGAAAACTCAGCTTACGTTTTTGTATTATTTGTTTTTCCCCCACAAAGTTGCTACATGAAGGAAACAAATATATTTGGAGAAAACTCCACAGCCATATCAGCGTTGCCCAATTAAGTTTACAACCTGCTGTGAAATTTCTACCTCCCTTATAAATTATTTTGAAGAAAACCAGAAATTCATCTCAATTTATTTATTTACTTTAATGTAAAGCCATGCCATTTATACATAAAGTTCACCTGACATTTTTTTTTTCTGCCTGACTCTGACCAGTACTGGATGCTTAGGAATGAAGATAAGTTATACACAAATTTAAGAAACTATGGAAGAACAGTGATCATGCTTGGGGATACAGTTTTTTTTCTGACTGTTTAACTCTGTCGTTTCTATTTGCTGTCTCCTTGAAGGGCTAAAGTCTATTTATGTTTACTGTCATTATTAAGAGGTCATTAAGCACTTATAATATTTTAAGATTTATACCTGTTAAATTATTTGTATCGTTTATTTTCCTGTATCCTTTTGGAGGTGGGCTGACTAAACTA
The DNA here is from genome assembly GCA_013397195.1 of Hylia prasina. NCBI lineage: Eukaryota > Metazoa > Chordata > Aves > Passeriformes > Sylviidae > Hylia > Hylia prasina. Next base: position 321,672 of record VYXD01016793.1, read on the forward strand.
GTATTTAACACTCAAAAGAGTGAATGCACATTGTGTACAAAACATTATCATTACACCCACTGTTTTTGCATGTTCCTAGTATTCCTAACATCCTACCTGACCACAAATGAAGGTCAAGTTGGTGTTGTTACAAAAGTATATATAGTGACTCTTGAGGCACCTCTCCAAATGTTTCCACAGGCTTTCTAGATGTCTGTGTCTGCTACAGCTATTCCTAACTGTAGCTTTTGTTGATTTGGTTGGTACTGTGATTTGACTAACTGGGCTTTAACTATTAGATCTGTGGGTTGTTGAAGGATGAAGAACTCTGAAGGAATACTGCTATGTGCTTGTCCATATGTCCACATGCTACTGCCTTTTTTCTCTTACCTTCTTCCATGTTCTACCAGTGGGGCACCCATTTTTAGGCACCTGGGAGTAGGGTGGGGCTCAGGGTGGGTGGGTTCAAGGTCCAGCACTTCAGACTTATGTGCTTGAAATGTCACACAGGCAGTATCACTTAGGGAAATCTGCTTATTTCTGCCAAGAATCCTTTCATGAATTATTATGTGGATTTCTAATATGCATTGGTACTATTGTACATGGACAGAAAATTTCATTTTCTTTCATTTTGGATACAGTTTCATTATTGTTGTCTCTTGTAGAGGGATCTTCATTCACCTCGCAGACCTAGTTATACAGTGATGCCTTCTTTTCTGTTTTTCTGTTTTCTGTTTAACTAAACCATTATTCAAGGTGAATGGCTTCTAAATTTATTCCAATTTATGTGTTGGGAAAGAAATTATTTACATCCAGACTAACAAGAAACTTGGTCATTGTTAGACTGAGCACAGCAATGCAAGGACCCAGAACTACAAATTTACCAAGCCAGACCAGGCAGCTCATATACAGAACAGTGAATAAGGGAAATCAGATGCCTGTGTCTGTGGCTGAGCCACAATAGCCACCACACTGATGGCTCACACTCATCAAGAAGCAGTGCTGAACTAAGGACAGTGTTTGAAATCCTACCTGTGTCTTGGCCCAGAACAGCCAGATTAATCTAGACACTGAACTCAGAACAAGGTTGGTTTTTTTGAGTGTGTGTGGTATATATCTAGTCAGAGCAGTTTGTCTTTGACTAGATTACTTCATAGTGTTGTGTTATGGGAAATAAATTTTTGAAAAAGAATGTCAGCATTTCCTTACATCACTACAAAGATAGCTTTACATGACAAGGAAGAAGAGTTAAGAATATATGTACCCATACCCTGATAACTGTTTGTATAGACAGATCTGACATTATATTCAGCAGACTCTGTCAAGTTTGGGTACTGAGAGATTATTTCTAGGCTCTGTATTTCTGTAGAGCATGTAGGACTGGATAGCCATGTTTCAGAGGGATTCTTTTGCAAGGGCATTATATAAGCATTCTTTGTGAGCAGCAAAGGCAAATACTGGTCATAGGTCGAAGGCTTAGAAATCAAGGTGATAACCTTCGGAAGGAGCTGCCTCTGCAGCAAATGAACCAGCACTTTATGCTCTACCTAATTAATAAGCTTGCAATGTTCTTTCAGCCCTGATGTTGGAGAGAGATGGCCATTAGCCACACAAATCAGCAATGAGGTGATCAGGGGGACAAGACAGGTCACACCCTTGTGCTGCAGTGGAAAATGCATTTTCTTTCTTTTCTCCTGTCAAGCTCTGGAAATTCTCCACTGGATCCAGTCCATGGCCAATTTATCTCATTGGAGATCCCATGGCTTTTTGTAGCTTGTCATAGATGCCACACTTAGTGTGGTGTGCTGGATTTTGCTGGGGTGGAGTTAATTTTCTTCACAGTGGCTGGTAAGGGTGTGGCTGTGAGTTGGATTTGTGCTGGAAATAGGGTTGATGACACAGAGATGTTTTCTACTATTGCTGATCAGGGCTTATACAGAGGCAAGGCCTTCTTTGCCTCCAGTAGAGACCCACCAATGAGTGGTTCCTGGGGGGTTTGGTTACTGGTTGGGTTTAAACAATTTCACAGGTAGAGAATTTCACTATAATGTATTATTATGCATGTTTTTATTAACATTATTTGCCCTTCCTCATTCCTGTGGCAAAATCCCCATTGGACTATTATCAGTAAGATGGGAACAGACTCAATTCCATTAGATTTATAGAAAGAGAAAGCTGTGATCATTCCAAGTTCCATCAGCATTTTGAGATACAGGTTTTTCATTGTTTTGTACATACAAGGTAATGTTATTATCGTTTCTTAACCTTGCTGCAACATTTCTGATGCCCAGGAGAAGGAGAATATGCAACCACTGCTGTATTTGAGATTCTCATAGGTATGCAAAGCCTTGAAATACAGCTCCAAAATAGTGTAAATTCCAAAGTAGGAAGGTCAGCTTAATTTAACTTTATTTTGCATCTCTTGATACTGTTAACATTTTTTAAATATTGCTCTTGCTGAAGCAGTTTAGTATTTTAAAAGATATTTCATGGAAAAAAAATTCTCTTGTTTAGATTTAGACTAACCCTTACCAATACATATACACACATATATGTGTTAAGAATATTTGCCTGGTTTTAATAATTTAAACTTTTGTCAAGATCATCTTCACCAAGTTTTTAAGTTCCTAAAGAGGTGTATTTATAGCTTATTTTTGCCTTTTATCTTTCCTCACTAAGTTTAGTAGAGAAATGGTCTCCCTTTCCCACCAAGTGCATCACATGACAACTGTATGAAAAAATGAAACAAATTCAGCTTCCTTCACTCTGAAACATGGCAGAGTTTAAATTCTTCTGTCACTGTTTATTTTCTCTCTCACACTGTTGCTGTTACCCTCTTGTTCTTGCTTTCAGTCTCCTTCTTTGGTTCCCCTGCTTCTCTATTCTGTTGGGTTGCAAAAGTGATGATTTTTTATTTGGGGATTTTTTTTTCTGCATGGGATGTTGTAAAACATAACAATTCAGCATTCTGGACAAACACCAGTATTTATTTTTCTCAGTCAGCTGGATCCAAAACCTGCTGTAATCAAAGGAAATAACACAGTATGATCCAGTAGGATTAACTCCAGTATGAGTAGAAGCTAGGGAACATAATTAAAAAGCATGGCCATCCCACAAAAAGTGGTGATGACATTCAAAGTCTGTCTCCCTGTTTACTGGGGAGTGGTGGAGGTAAATTGCAAAAGTAGGCCTGCTTATTTGTGTTCTCTGAAAGGTGACACTTGATATGACTTAAATGTTAAAGTGAAGCCCAAGGGAACCTTTTTGTGTATAAAATCAAGGTTTGAGGAGCAAAAGCCAATGTAGCTTCAAATAATTCAAATAACAGATACTGAAGAAGTTGTTTCTATCTTTTGCTCTCTGCTGGTAGCTTAAAAGGTAGTGTGAATACTTCTGTCTACCTGAAAATTTCTAGCAAAAGAAAGAGTAAGCAAATTTAATAAGAAAAATTTTGGTGGAGTCCTACTGAGAGATTTTAGCACAAGATGACTCAAGAACAAATAATATGAAGAAATTAAGATAATGATGAAACTATTGGGCAACATTAAGTATTACATTGCTGTTTTGCTTTCTAATAGAGGACTGTAACTCATTCTGGAGCCTGATTTCTTTGAACAGAATGAAAATAGAAATGATTTGCCACAAAAATAACTGATATGTAGAGATACCTGTATACTAGTCCTTGCAATTCTGGGTAAGCAGGCAAAATTGTTTGAAATAAATATCTAAACTATTTGACTTTTTGATCCAGAAGTATTACTAACAACTAAGGCTGAACTCTAAACTGAGAGGTTAGGAATTCTTAAATTATTACTTTGGTTTTAGACCTATTTATCTCCCCTCTTCATTCTGAAAAAAGCAACATACCTGAGCAATGATTTATGGGTGGCTGTAAGACTTCTGTTGCCAGTGTTGAATCTGCCACTAATTTGCTTGTGTGCTTCTGGAAAACAAGACCTTTCACCTCTACCATGCTTTTTATTTGGGTGTGTGTTCTACATCATATAATTTGCCTACTCTGCAAAAAAAAATGTGAAGAAGAGAAGATAAAGGTATGGCTAACATAAGCATTTTAGAGATATCATCCTTCAAACAAGTGGATCAAAAAAAGCTAACAGTATCTAATTATCCCATTCATATGTTCCACTGATTTGGGTGTTTGAAAGGCATTTAGCTTGCTGAGTTGGATTTAGATTTGCTATGACAGGAATGGCATTGCCTTTTATTTTGGTACTTTCAAACTTCAGTCAAATGGGGTAATGTTATATCCATGCTTTCTCCAAATTCCTGACCCTTTAACTTGGGCCATTAGCCAGTGGAGGTCACTGTTATTATTGTACTGTCTTGGTGCTAGAATTGGAGATTTTCTTTTCCTCATAAATATCATTTCAGTGCTGTTGTTGCCAGGTATTCATCACATTTTTGTTAGATAACACATGCTCAGCAGATGGAGGAAAGGAGAAAGCATCAATTCCCTTCAGCAGTGTAAGTAAAGAAGAGACAAATCCCAAGTGCCACTGTCACCAGGTATTAAAAATCTGGAGATGGAGATTGCTAACAAGACATAGAGTGGTGAGTTTTAAACTGTATTGCAAATATTTGCTCTTTTTACTGTGGTTGTTTTGGCAACATTTCCTCTGAACCACATTCTCAGCAGGATCTCCTCTGTAAGAGTAATTCTCTTTCACTGAGCTCTTCCTGTTGTCTTGTTAATATTGTCCTAAGATTCTTGTTTCTTCTTTAGCTTTATAGATAAATATTTAATATATGGATGAATTTGGAACAATAGCATCTGTCAAAAGCAGACCAGTATTTGCCATTTTTCAGTTTTTTAACAGCATCATCGCAACAACAGGCCATGGGCTTTTCCAATACGTTCTTTGATGGTCAACAGTACATAAGGAAAAACAATTTCTGGATGCCCTTTAATTAGAATGACTGATGTTTTCACTGAGGCTTGCAGACAACACAGACACTGCAGTGTGTTTTCTGAGAAAACAACTCAGTGACAATTGACAGAAGAACATCTGCAATACTGGGAAGCAATATATTTATCTACTTCTGATATTTCTGAAAGCCTTACAGCTCAATCTCAAGGTCATAAAGTCCAAGATCTATTTTGGCAAATACAGAACTGACTCCCAGATTTTAGAGCTCTTCAAAAAACTCAAGGTACTGTCCTGTTTGAACAATGCTTTCCAAATTTAGATGACATGGGTTCTGCTCTTGATAGCAGCCTTCAGGTCTGTGTCAGGCCTGTCACACAGAGGAGGTGGCTTGATTCAATCCCTTCCTTTCCCTTCCTCAAGAGCAATGCATGGCTCCTGAAAGCTTGGACTGCTCCATAGTTCATCCGTGGTTCATCCCTACAGTCACTTACCTCATTTGGGATCTACTGCTTTCCCAATACTGCTACAGAGTCTGCACAAACACCATCTTCTGCAATTTACCTTCCAGCTTTCCCTCTCTACTTCTGCAAAGCCATAAGTTGGGATCACAAAGCATTTATTTTCCCTGCTTTCAATCCACACATTCCTATTCCTGTAAATCTGGGCTACAACACTGTGACTTCCAAGAGAGGCTGCACCTCCATGTGGACACACTTTCTATTTCCCAACACCTGGGGCTTGATCCTGCAGATCAGCAGGATTATGGGGGAAATTGTGAAGCCTCTAGGTCTAGGATCCCATAGTGGCAGAACAGGAATCACCATGTGAATAGTTTTACCCTGGCTTTGTGGCTTTGTTCCTGTGCTTTGGAAAAGGCTAAACAAAACCCCAGAGCTACAGCTCCTGTTTTTGGTACTCCTCACCAACCAAGCTGGAGTGATCAGCAGTGTCTGTATACAGCTAAAATTAAGCAGCATTTGGAGGTAAATGATTGTTAACAAAAAAGAAAAAAATGTTAAGGAAAATAATTTGTCCTGATTCTGTTCAAATGTTCAGTCTTTAAATTTTTTTTTTTTTCTTTAGGAATTGGGGCATTTTGTTTCATCATTCTCAGATGAAATGTTTTGATGTTTAGTTTTGAAACAACAAAGACATGTATCTTCTGATTCATGTTTATAATTGGCATAAATGCTTTCTTTGTGAAAGAACACTGAGATCTTGACTATATTATTTTCTCTGAGGATAAGTCTTCATTCATTGCTAAGTCTGTTAGGAATCTCCTTGAGTTGCACGTGTCTGCTGTGATACAACATTGAAGCCTCTGTTATTCTGATCTACCATATGCTTATTTATTCTGAAAAAAATCTGTTACTAAATTCATGTTCAGAGACATCCTTTGTCTCCATGTTAATTCTCTTTTTGGCTATTTAACTGGCCCACTGAGACTTAGTTGCAATAGATTTTACATAGACTGGAAACAAGACTGAGAGCCACACTCCCTTTTGCATAGATCACTATAAGAGAAGTGGAGGTCTAATGGTGAATACAGTTTTGGAGGGATGAAAGTTTTTCTCACCTCTAAGTAATTTAAACATAAAGAAAATGAAACTTTGGTCCTACAACACTAGCTGCACATAGAAGTGTGAAGAAATAAATTAGAATTAATATCCCACTGTCAGTAGTTACTAAGATCATTCTTTTGTCAGACACACACATCACTGTATCTTATGGTGATCTCACATTCCACTTAAGGAATCTTTCTATTAAATATTTGCCATGTCAGTTCTGTCAGAGAAATATTAAACCCTTTATAATTAACACATTATCTCTTTTGGACCAACAAAGCTACAGAATTAGGTCTAGGGCTAATAATATTTGCAGAAGTAACCTTCAGACATTGTATTGTACTGCTTTTTGTCTTGCCAGCGTGCTGAAACCTCTTTTATTTGGAAGAGATAATTTTAATATCCTCCATATATTCCAAAGATAGAGAAGGCCAGCCAAAAACCTGTTTATCTTGCCTGAAATTTGATTTCAGTAGAATTATTTATTTTAATAGAAAATTGATCCTAAAGGGGAGATCATTTTACCAGAAGCCAGAAGTAGGGTATTGCCTTACCTGTTTAAAAAAATGATACTTACCACCTCCTAAGCAACACTTATTCCCAGCCCACTCCCAATAAATCTACCAATGTGCAGCAGCTAGCAGCCTGTGTCCCCCATAAGTGCTGCATGTGATCATGTACCAAAAGGTCTTGTTGAAAAGTATGTGCATAGGGGAATAGAGTTAAAGCTTCTGTGGGAGCTATAAATTTAAACATCTTTCCTTTGCAATATTTAAGAAGCCAAGGTACACTTCTTTCACATAAATGTGTCTTAAAAAGTGATAAATATGAGCCATATTGAAGATAGATTTAAATTAGCTTTAATATAGCAACTCCATATTTTTCAACATGTGCAAATGCTGAATTTATTTGCCACAAGGCTAAATGATTGTGCCACTTCATTTCATTTTTAAATTTTAGATCTAAGCACTAATTTTAAAATAGTGCAGACTGTGTTTGGGATGCAGTGTCACAAAGTAAGAATCACACCAAAATCCTGTGTGAACAAAGGTGACACTAAGGTGTCTTTGTGTCACTCTACTCAAATGGTTGTCTGGGCACCAACTCTGCTCCTCTAATTACCAAGACAAGTCTCAGTGCAGACAAAGGATGCAGCTGAGGATGAAGTAAATCAATCCAAGAAAGATTTAGTCCTAAATTAGTATAGCTACTGGGAAGTAGTAAAGATGCAAATATCCAGTTAATCCATTTGAAGTTCTTCCAGCTCCAGAACACTCTTTTAAAACACACTCTTAAAAATGGGTGCTCTATAAGCAGCAAGGAGGAACCAGCTCCTAGTGCTACTCCAATAGAAGAGAGCAAGAACAGTCAACCTCCTCAGGTCTTGAAATTTCCAATGCAATTGTGATTAAATTCAAAAATTTTAGATGCTTCTGGGAGAAACTATCATTAACAAAATGTAGACTACATTAAGCATGGCAGGGAGCAGTTGATCTCTTTATACAGCCTCCATTATATTCTTGTTAGGCACTTCTTCCTGCTGAAGACTTAATGCAGAAATGCCTCCTATCACAACAGAATGTTTAAACTCATATGCCTCTGAATGTTGCAGGAGGAAAAAGCAATTCAATAGTGTGGATAAGCTTGAAGTTTTATAAGGACTCCTGTGAGTTTATACCTGTCTAAATATGTTTATGCAGAAGTAGCACAAAATTGTATTCTTATGTGTATTGTTGATTTAAAACCCAAGACATTTCAAAGTCACCTAGTCACTAGTGCAATCCTGTGTTCAGGGAGAAAAAAAAAACACAAACAAAAAAAGGATGTAAATGATAGGATGTAAAGGATGTAAATGATTCTCCAAAATCCAGGAGAATACATGACAAATTCATAAAAATATTTTCTGACTGATTTTTTTTTCCCCTGTGTGGAGAGACACTTTATATGGCTGGAATTTGTTATTTGGTTGATGTGGGGTTTAGGGGGCAGGGTTGTTTTTTGTTATGTTTTGTTTTGGGGTTTGTTGTTTCTTTGCTTGTTTGGTTTTTTAGGAATAAGCAAGGCAATGTGAAAATGTGAGCTGTTGTATGAGAGGTAGGCCTGTGCTATTGTCTTTAATCAGAAAGGCAGAGGTGCTCTGAAAATGCAGCTGTTTCCAACTGAACTTCACTAGTTCAAATAAAGTTAGAGCTAGTGGAGAAGATGCACTGTTGTCCCTTCCCCAGACATGTGGCTGGTCCTAGTTCATGGTACACAGGGGTTCTGCCAGGCAGCTCTGACCTCACTCTTGTGCATTTGCAGTTGGGATGCTGAGACATCAGAGTCACCTACTATAGCAACCAGGAGAGATGACAGGTTTGAATAGAAGACAACATCTCCTTCCATCCAAAATAGAAGGTTTAAACAAGATAATATTTGCCACGTCTCATCCCTCTGTATTTCCCTCAATTCTCTCTCCTGCTTATGTACACTTTCTTGTACATTTTCAGAGGTTTTTTTGCTCTCAAATTCTTTGAACTCAAGCAAATTGCCTTTGATTCCAACGCAGAAAATGAAATATGGAGTTTCTTAAAACTTTCAAGTGCAGCTTCTGGGTTTATCACGTATCATTCTGTCTAACTCCATTGTTGTGCTCAACTACATTATTTTCTCTGGGAATTATAACGTGATCACATCTCTAGAGCCATATTGAATAGATTTCAAATGGTCTTCAGAGGGTTTTTTGGTAATACATGGAGCCATGTATTTGTGAATGTTCTCCTCCTATTATGACCAGAGAACAGAACTAACTTCTCTGATATTACTTTTTGCTAATGGTAAGTTCCCTTTGAATGTGTCTAGGACAAGCATTTCTCCTTTCTGTTAATAGCACACCTGGTCACCTATTGCAAACAATGTTCAGCCAATCCTTCATTAAGTCTTTAGACATCCATCCTTGTTTTGACACCTAGCAATTATTCTAGTAGGCAGCTGTTCCTTCAGCATTGTTTTACGCTTCAGAATCACATATGGTGGCAATTTCAGCCATCTGCTAGCACTGCAGACAGGACTGCAACCTGCATTTTTTCATCCCCCAAAGTTTTTTTTATGATGACAAACTCTGTGACTGTTTTTTCAGTGGTATATCTGAATGCTGTGTCAAAACAAACTGGAGTTTCATTGGCATTCCCCATTTGGCTCAGCAAGCACTTGCCGTCTCTATACAATCCATTCACACGCTGCAGAAGGGCACTGATTTTTCTAGGGAAGTTGGAAAGTAGGCGTGGGTATAACAAAGTTCTTTGCTGTAGGCAGAATCCATTGTGCCACATCATTTGTACACACTGACTGTTACTTGCCTTGAATTCCCCCTATGCAGTGTTTTGTGCTTGTGCTATTTCTTGATCTTTCAGTTTAATGATTTCCTATTTTAAAAGGTTTTCTGTCTTTTCTTGGAGCGTGCAACAATTCTACAACCTGTTCTTCTACTTTGTAAGTGTTCTATTTTGGGGGTGTGTGTATATATATATATA